>OZ016502.1:25116103-25528603 GCA_963966595.1 Physocephala rufipes
CAATAAGCTCTCGAGAAACAGAACGAATCGGCCAGAAAACGAAAAACAAAAATAAAGCAGAACAAGAAAAGAAACAACAACGAATAAGCGAAAAAGTGAAGTAAAAACTGAAAGAAATATCATAATTATTGATCAATACCATTATCATCGCGAAGACATTATAGTAATTGTGACTGTGATCGTGATCGTGACCGAGAAGCACAATAATTTCTTCTGTGATTTTTTTTTCAAATTATATCGTTTAACAAAATTTTCTATATCGTTGCGTATCTTATGTGTGTGTGTCTGTACGTTGTTTATATATTCATCGATTTGTAAACAATCAGGCAGGTGTTGCCATAATTGATCGGTGAAAGCAATACCGTATCATCGGGCCAATATCATCATCATAGACCAGAACGCATGTTCTTTACTCTTCAATGAATATCGTCTGACTGTCACACAAACACCGGACCAGCTTCTGTGAAATCTTTCGAGACAACAGTTTGCTTCCTCTTTTTCTTTCTCTTATTATTAACCTAAGTTAAAATTCAGTTTGAAATATGACTAAATGTTTTATGGCGTGCTGGTTGGTCCTTTTTATTGTACTCATTGGTCAATATCCTACACAGCTGGATGCTGTCATGACACGACAGTTAACAACAGGTAAGGAGAAGTATCACATAACTGCGATATCACTTTAGTAAGTTTCATACTGAGTTTAAGTCGATTAAATGTCTCCTAAACGATGTAATTAATTTAGAGGCTTGTCGTAATGATTGCTGCTGAGATAAATGTTGTCGTTATTTTTATTGTTAGGACTTCTTTCCCTTTTGTCAGAAGATCGTATAACCATTAATAAAACCAACACAATAAAATGAATTTATGATTTTGCATTCAAGATAAACAATTGTCAAATTGTCAGACCGTGTATTCATAAAACTTTCTTAGAATTTTTCAAAAAAATTAACATGTGAAAGACGTTTTAAATTTCCTGCATGCAGAAAAACGAATCGAATATCTCATTTTCATCATATTACTTTTTTATTTTCGTTTTCTTTTTTAATCACCATATTGCCATTATCATCACAATTATTTTTTTATCATGAAATATTTATGAATAACTTTGCGCAATATTCTTTTGACCCAGAAATAATTGTCACAGATTTATTTATTACAAAATTTGCTTGTCTTTTGGCAGTATTTTTTTGCATAACCATATTCTGCTCATGCATTATTCAAACTACAAAAATAATTTCTTAGATCACATCATTTTCCTAGCAAAATTTACAACAGTATATTCTATTTTCTATTTTCACTATTTGCAATGTATTATTGCAATAATTTTATTTCTGTTTTTTAATCACTTAAAATAAATAAAAATAATACATTTACTTTTACTTTTTTATGACAAAAATCTATGTTTCACAAACAGTTTCATTTTAGTTATTAATTTTCTGCATATTTTTCTTTTTGGCTTTTACCATCGCAATTTTACAAACACATGATCATTTTCTAATGACGATATATTTTGATCATAAAGTGTCTTTTATTGTCACAGTATTTTTAAGGAATGCAATATATAATTCAATTTAACGTAGTTTTACGTTTTAATTCAAAATTTAAATCCAATTTTTCGCAACCATTTTTTCAACCCACATTCATTATTCCAAATTATTGTAATTTTAATTATTGTAACTTTGGTTACAATTAAAATAATTTATCATTATTTTCTAACTTTAAAACGCAGTTTTAAAAGAAATTATAAATTTAAAAAATGTAATTCTTTTCAATAGATATATTACAATTATGTACGTTTTAAGGTGGAGAAGATAAAAATGTTACAAAATTTTATAATTTGACCAAACCTGAAACAATTGCTAGTTATTCAAAAAGACGTAAAATTTTAGTAATAGAGAAAGATTTATGTAATTTCATAATATATACCAAATATATGTCCTCTAAAGAATTCCATACAATTGAGTATGATATAATTCCTTCTATAACTATTTCATAAAAACTCTTTATTTAACAAAAATTAAGAAGAAAACCGTCGTTAGAAACAGTTATACTGAAAGCTAAATTTATACTTCAGACGATTTTTATTAGATTAATCTTTTAAAAACGCTGAAAACTCCTGTACAATTTCTTTACAAATTTCTTAAAAAATTTCTTGTGGAAATAAAATGGAAAATTAAAAAATTGTGGTTAGTTATTGAAACCTAGATCTAAGCATGAACTCTAAACACAATTCCCAAATTGAGAGTTAAAATTGTCCATGCTTCTAAAACTAAAACTGACAAAGAGCGAGGACTTCTTTTGGAACTTGTGCACAAGTTTAGTAAAGAGTGTGATCTATTTACAACGGTCCTTAGATAAACATTGAAATGTTTGGTTGCGGTTTAAAAAATATGTTAGTAATAATGGCATACGCCCTTGAACCGGTTGAACATATTTTAGAACGTATTTTAGAAATGAAAGAATTTACTTTTAAAGAATTCAATTCAAATTTTAAAAGAGAACGGCATCTTGAGCAGCGACAACTAAACTTTTCATTTCTAAATTGGTCTGTCGGTCTAAATATGTCTCGCCATTGGTCTAGAAAAATGAACACAATCCCGATTTATTCGGTCGTAATAACTTTTAATGATATAAATATTTAGATACCGTAATAATTACACTCGCACGTATTTCAAATTGTTATTACTTTTGTTCCGAATTGATGTCGTTTCGTTTAGTTTCGGTATCGACGTAGCCCGCATGCATGAAATGTTCCCACTCACACATTCCACTTTTCGACAAGACAATTAAGAACAAATCGTATCGTTGTTACCGAACTGAACATCATTATTACGATTTCCATTATTGTCTTTTTCATCATAACCGTTTTCACCATCATCATCGACATGCTTAGAACGGGGAACGTTGTAGAAGCTGTTGAAGTTTTTCTCAGCAGGTGAAAGTTTATCGTCTTGAGTATCATGTCTGTTGCTGAGCCTCATTCGTTTACTCATTAATTTGTTTATTCAATGCTTCGTTTGTTGAGGAAGCGTCAAATTATTGTATGAATGGTAAAATTTCAAATGACAGTCAAACAATCATTTAACTGAAATTCTCAAGTTTTTTTTTATTTTGTACTCTCGTGATTGTTTTGACATTATAATTTTGTTAGTGACGATGATAGTGATGATAATAAGACTGATGATTGACTGGATGGCATTTTAGTTACACGGTGGAAGGAGTCAAATTTAAAAATAGATTTATTTCTAATTCTATTATAGATATGGCTGTAGGGGGTAAGCGAAGGTGAAAGGTGGATGTTATTTGTAATTGAAGGATGAAAAGAAATGGGAAAAGTTGAAAACTTCTTTTCCATTTTTGCAAAATACAGTCTCTTAACGTGTTGTCATAAATTATTATGGCATTATTTCTTTTACCTTTACAACAATACAACAATATGCAAAAAAACAACAACAGTGACAGAAACAGCAACAGCAACAATATTCATAATTACAGAATCTTTTTCGACAGAGGAACACTAATCAGTTTTATTTATTTGTTGGTCGAGTAGAAGGAACGAATGAAGGTTTTTTGTTTTTTCCTAAGAAAGAAATCAAAGGTGCAATTTATATAACTAGAATAAAAGAACGATCGACCGACAGACTACATGCAAATCTCTAGAACTGACAATTGTATTCATTAGATGTTGACTTGTAATCTTTAAAAATATTTTTTCAGTCGTTTATTTTCAGAAAATCGTAGTTTTTTATTTTGCATTAAAATTCACAAGTTACTTTTCTTGCTTTTCTTGCTATTGTTGTTGTTGTAGTTTTGAACGGTAAGCACAAGGTACTTGTACTAAGGTACGAGTAAATTAGTGCGTACATAATCTCCGCCAACCCCCTTCACTTCCTGCCGTTCTTTACTCAAACATGAACTTTCTTCCGAATTTCTATAAGTTTGAGAATAAATCATTGTCCTAAATTTATTAACAAAAATCTTCTCGCTTAAGAAAAACACAAAACACTTAACACTAAAATGTATATAATCAGCAATTTCATAGTTCGTCCAAGAAATTGCTCTTCTGAGATTTTAAAATTCACCGTTAAAAGTTTCAGCTTAAGAGCGTAACGACATTTTTTATACCCTACACCCGAAGAGACAGGTCATATTCACTTATTTGCTCCGTTCGAAAGGCATTGAAGGTGGCGTGGAAGGTATAAAAAAGTATATATATATATATATATATATATATATATATATATATATATATATATATATATATATATATATATATATATATATATATATATATATATATATATATATATATATATATATATATATATATATATATATATATATATATATATATATATATATATATATATATATATATATATATATATATATATATATATATATATATATATATATATATATATATATATATATATATATATATATATATATATATATATATATATATATATATATATATATATATATATATATATATATATATATATATATATATATATATATATATATATATATATATATATATATATATATATATATATATATATATATATATATATATATATATATATATATATATATATATATATATATATATATATATATATATATATATATATATATATATATATATATATATATATATATATATATATATATATATATATATATATATATATATATATATATATATATATATATATATATACATATATATATATATATATATATATATACATATATATATATATATATATATATATATATATATATATATATATATATATATATATATATATATATATATATATATATATATATATATATATATATATATATATATATATATATATATATATATATATATATATATATATATATATATATATATATATATATATATATATATATATATATATATATATATATATATATATATATATATATATATATATATATATATATATATATATATATATATATATATATATATATATATATATATATATATATATATATATATATATATATATATATATATATATATATATATATATATATATATATATATATATATATATATATATATATATATATATATATATATATATATATATATATATATATATATATATATATATATATATATATATATATATATATATATATATATATATATATATAATATATATATATATATATATATATATATATATATATATATATATATATATATATATATATATATATATATATATATATATATATATATATATATATATATATATATATATATATATATATATATATATATATATATATATATATATATATATATATATATATATATATATATATATATATATATATATATATATATATATATATATATATATATATATATATATATATATATATATATATATATATATATATATATATATATATATATATATATATATATATATATATATATATATATATATATATATATATATATATATATATATATATATATATATATATATATATATATATATATATATATATATATATATATATATATATATATATATATATATATATATATATATATATATATATATATATATATATATATATATATATATATATATATATATATATATATATATATATATATATATATATATATATATATATATATATATATATATATATATATATATATATATATATATATATATATATATATATATATATATATATATATATATATATATATATATATATATATATATATATATATATATATATATATATATATATATATATATATATATATATATATATATATATATATATATATATATATATATATATATATATATATATATATATATATATATATATATATATATATATATATATATATATATATATATATATATATATATATATATATATATATATATATATATATATATATATATATATATATATATATATATATATATATATATATATATATATATATATATATATATATTATATATATATATATATATATATATATATATATATATATATATATATATATATATATATATATATATATATATATATATATATATATATATATATATATATATATATATATATATATATATATATATATATATATATATATATATATATATATATATATATATATATATATATATATATATATATATATATATATATATATATATATATATATATATATATATATATATATATATATATATATATATATATATATATATATATATATATATATATATATATATATATATATATATATATATATATATATATATATATATATATATATATATATATATATATATATATATATATATATATATATATATATATATATATATATATATATATATATATATATATATATATATATATATATATATATATATATATATATATATATATATATATATATATATATATATATATATATATATATATATATATATATATATATATATATATATATATATATATATATATATATATATATTCGGCTTTCTGGAACATAGATGAGATTAATTCGTTGTCATGCTTGTCTCCTGTGTTACCAGTACGAGGCCACTGGGCCGGGCCTCGGAACCGGCAATACTAGATCTCGGATATAGATTAACAAAATCCGTACATGCTCACTGTCAATTCACGGGCTTATACCTTCGGCCTGACCCCGGAAAACAGTTGCGACAATGAATTATCCTTAACTTAACAATAAGTTGCTTTAAAAATCGATTATAAATTACATTAGAGCCCACGATTGGGAGTCAGTCGGGGTTAGCTTTAAAGTTTAAGAAATTTCTTAAACTTTAAAGAAATTTTCTTTAGTGAACACTCATAACGTGAAAGTTGATTGTGCTGGATTTGTAGAGTTTAAACGTAGTTAAAAAGGTAGTAAATACTATTGCAATAGTAAATCAAATTGGCAATTAATTAACTTACAGTAACCAATTTTAACAACTGCGAATATTTAACCTAGAAGAAATAGAATTCATTAAGAATACATTAGCTCACTGCAGGTGAAATAGCAATTGATTCACATTGAAGACGAGCAGTGCAGTGTGTTGTAAATGATAGCACAAACTTACAGTGATAATGACAGCTATCTAAAATAGAATTCCGCCCATTAAATTTGACATTTGACATGTATTATATTGGATCTGATACTTTCACAAAAGTAATTAGATTAAAGGACTGAAAAAAAATATTAAAGGACTGACAGTGTATTGACAGTGTATTGCATTAAAGTGACAGTTGTATGCGTTTATGAATTTCATTCGATTTATTATTATAAATACTCGTACAAGTTAGTACGAGTAAACCACATAATATTATTAGTAAATACACACAACTGATTAAAATATTAAATAATTTAACTCTGTTGAAAATTAGAAACGTCATAAAAATGTACAAGATAATTTGAAGATTTTTAATGGAGTCATTACTCTAAAATAAGTAACTATTTGTTAACGTCAATAAAAAGGAAAAATGTTGGTTTCTCTTTTGCGACAGAGAGATAGTCATAGATTAGTTTAGTTCAGTTTCACTTTCGCGAAATATGCGATGCGATCCGAAAACAACAAGCTAGTCATTTTATGGCCATCATTTGTCATTTTACAATTTTAAAATTTAAATATTTGTTTGCTTTACTATACTATTCATTCATTGTACTTCGTTGCTCTTTATTCTCGCGCAGGTTGTTTACACAATGGCACAAGATATGCCGACAAATCATTGGTACCAACTACAGCGAAATGCTTAAGCTGTGCCTGCAACAAAAAGCATCTAGTATGCCGCCTTAAAGTGTGCCCCGAAATGCCGATGCCGCCGCCACGCGGTTGCGTAGTCGTACAAAAGAAGAACACCTGCTGTCCGTATCTGTCGTGCGCACGATTGGATGCCTTCTACAAAATACCCACCTCGAGCCGTATTATTGCATATCTTGATCATTACGAACGCGAATCCATCGATCGTGTCGTTAGTGAAAATATGTTGCAGCGCAGATCGGATGACTATGATGTTGATTTATTTGGTACGATTTGCAGACGCTGAAGTCAATATATTTGAGGAAGTGTTAAGAATCAAATGTAAATTCTAATTTCTATTTTCGCATTAATTTTATTAGTTTGTATAAAAAATGGCACGGTGTATAAATCGGGTTCGGCGATGTCGTCATCGAATCTTTGCAGTTACTGCTACTGCATCGGTACGTCCAGATCGAAATGACAAAAATTAAATTATTAATAATTGTCTTGTTTTTCGGTTTCTTTTTCTTCTTCTTCTTCTTCTTCTTCTTCCTTAGGTGGTACTGAGAAATGCGTTAAACCGAAATGTATGCTACCCATCGAAGGCTGCAAACCGATATTTGTCGATTCCACTTGTTGTCCGGTACGTTACGATTGCAACGTTAAAGCTTCCGGAAAATCATCACAAGAATCGCGTTATCGCAAAACATCGAATAAACATTTTTTACGCATGTCGCAACGATTGCAACGCAATCACGGTTGCATGGCAGGCAAACATTTCTATATGGAAGGTCAAAAAATGAAATCGGATGCGGATAGACCGTGCGATGTTTGTTTCTGTATACGCGGTACACGCCGTTGTGCACCAAAGAAATGCGCCCCTGCCCTCAAGAATTGTATGCCGGTGGTACCGAAAGGTCAATGCTGTCCGTCCAGCTACGATTGTGGCAGCCAACGTGACTACAGACGAGCCGAAACATCGCGACAATTTAATCTGTTCTCATTGATTTTTGGTCCCGATGAAGGGGAAAGCGAGGGCGCAAACATGGCTGCTCAATATCCGCACGACCGTCAACCGATCGTTGCGGCAAACAAAAAGAACCTGACACAATTATCGGTTGCGGCTACTAGCGAAAAGACTATTTTCGATACACTTCGTGAGGGTTTAGAATTTATCGATCAAAACAATCAACTGTTGCAAGATGAGATACAATTTACCCCGAACAATCCATTGGAGACGATGGCGGCGGCGGTAATTACAACAACGACGACAATGAAACCAAATGTAACGGACAATATCACCGCCACCACAGAAGTAAGCCTTTTGGAGTTGTTGTTGGGATCTGCAGACGAACCTGAAGGAATCTTAACAGAGGCGCCAATCAATAAAAAGACAATCATTACGTCTTCTACAGAGAGTGTTTCTTGGGTTGATTTGTTGCTTGGGCCAGACGATGTTGGTGACGAGACCGCAATAGGAAATACCACCGAAAATTTAGATTTGGACTCTAGTACGTATACGCCGGAAAAATCTGCTTCGACGACACTTCATTTAAATATTGAAAGGTCCGACGATCATGAGATTGACGGTAGTGGACAAATAAGTGCGGGCGAGTTATTTGTTGGCGACTTAAACGAAGTAACCAAAATAGATGACTCCACCGAAACTGTTGAAACTACTACGTCACAACTGAGCTCAATCGTAGAGGAAATTTCTACCGAGACCACATTTGTAGGCGAAGAAGTGACCATGACTACAGAGATACCGTCTACAACGGATACAAATACTATTGATTACACTGAGCAATTAACCAAAGGGCCAACACCCGTTATAAATATGGCAGTCGCAGCTAAAGAAAACTTGCAAAAACACAATCGTCATAAAAACGACTCGCAATCATTTGGGGGTCCTAATCATTCAGATCAGGGTTTACCGGTCAATCACACAATTCCACAGAAACCCAGTAATGGCGGCCTCTTAAGTGCTCTCATCGATGGTATTACGGGAATATTGAAAAGCGAAAAGCTTTCGAATAAGATGACAGAAGTAAATAAACCAATCTCGACAATTGAACCCGCTCAAAAGCCGATGAGCAGTAATAATGCACTCATAACGAATACGACACATACTTTACCGATGTTCAAACCTCTTCCGACTCATAAGACGCACATCCGTATTAATTCGAAAATAACAAATCTTACTTCAGAGCCATTCCTGGCTTCCACTAATCAACCAACAACCAATTCAACTATCACAACAACCAAAGTGCACAACCAGCTTATCGCGAATACCACTGTTAGACCATCGGTCGCGTGTGCGCAGCATTTACAAAGCGCTACGACGACAACTACAAGCCCAAACAATATTAATGGCATCGCAAGCAGCAGCAGCACTGCCAGCATAAATACCGCTCTTTTGAATAAACATCTCAATAAAATGCATCAGCCTGTGCCGGCCAATGAAAATTTCCACAAAAAAATACCGTTAGCCTTAAATGGCTTTAGCAGCACAACGTCAAAATCTTCGATATTCGTTAAGACCAATCCTACCATTCTAGAAGCTGAACCATTAGATGCCATTAATGATCCGACTTTGCCGCCATCGTTACCAAATCTCAAAATAATCCCCTTTTTACCAACCGATGCCGTGCAAGCTGATCGTAAGCAACCCTATGAGTTCTATCATAGTATTTCAAAAAGCGACAATGCTCCCTCATTGACTGTAGGGTCATCTTCGGTAACCTCGTCGCTGTTAGTCGAAGATGGTCGTTGGGATACATTGGCTGGCGATAAACTTACCAAAATCGAATATGCCGACGCTTACGATGAGGACAAAATATATCCTTCAATCACTATCAAACCCTACCAGACATATTCGGAATTTCCGGATCCCAGCAAGGCTGAATACATTTATAAATTCAAAGTCGAAGGCCCGCCGCCTTTGAATGAAGACAAAACAAGCAAGAGCACGACGTCGCCGTTATTTGTTAAATTCGATTTTGGTGGTAATCAAAAAGTAGTTGATGGCGTTGGTGGTGGTGAAGCTGGTGGCGTTGGTGGCGGATTTTCACCACCCACCAAAACTGAGGGTGGATTTGTGCCCAAGGAACCAATGGTTATCATGAATAACGACAATCCATCAGTGGGATATCAAGTGACGCCGCATATTATCGATATAACAACATCGGAACCAATGAAAGAGAGCTCTACTAAAGTCATCGGTAAGTCAGAAGGGAGAAAGGAAAAGTATGTGGTTTTATCTTGGGTCAATAATATGTTATAGTTCGGACCTTTAACCTTTGTCTAAAACCTCTTTTTCTTGTTCCAGAAATTACTACACCGGATCCTTTCAAAGACGTCATCAAAACCGAACTACCTCCTGATTTGTTATCACTAATCGAAGATAAAGAAAAAATATTATCATCACAGAAGAAATATTCAATAATTCCAAATTTTACCGAGCGGAATGAAGAACTTATTGTTCATATCACGACAGGCTTGCCTCAGGATCTTAACAACTCGATCTTATCCAATCAGAATGATGTCAGTATCGCACCAGAGGCATTAGATGATTTAGCCGAAAAGGATAAAAATAGTATTGAATCATTTTTTGATTTATTATTTAAGGAAGATGAATTTAATCCACCGAATTTATATCCGTATGCGTCGAAAATTACAAAAGCAGCAGCAACAGCGCCAACAGTCGCAGCAACAGTAGCAACATCCACAACAAAAGCAACAACTACAATAATGCCGCCTTTTAAGGCACTACCCCAAATATCTATTATCACCAACTTCAATACGATGCATAGTAATACAACAACAACATTTAAGCCTAAGCCTGTTATGACTGTGAAAAACATTGCTACAACTCAGAAATCCTTTGCGACTTCAACGAGAAGTCAATCAAAGACGAAGACTACCACAATAAAGCCTTCTATTGAAAATTTTGTAAATATGGATGTCACACAAAGTCCTCTTAAAATGCCCGCAAATCATCTTTCGTCAAGCAGAAATAATTTGAACTCCACAAAGGCGCCTGCAGTTCTTGCAAAAACGTCAGCGACAACATTGAAAATAATATCTGAATCCGCATCACCAACGCGGACCACTGGCGGTAGCACCAGCAACGCCAACACTAGTAGACCTTTATTAAAAGCTCCTTTCGATAAGTTACCTTTTATGGATGCCAGTATTCAAGTGAGACCGAAAATAACTCCCTCTATTGGGCCTCCTAAGAAGCCGTCTAAAAACTCATCAAATAAAATTGATGGACTACAGGCAAATTATTCCGAGGTGGAGTCAAACACCCCTAAGAAGTATCTGAAACAGTCCACATCAACCACAACAAAAGCAACAACAGCAGCCGCAACAGCAACCAAATCTTTATCAACAATATCCGTTATGGAATCGTCAAAGAATATATCGTTGATGAATACTACACCACCATTATCGACATCATCCCAACATTCTGTCGTGAACAGTCTAATCGATCCTAGTGGTATCCTAAAATTAGCTGGTTGTAATATTTATGGGCGTATGTATAGGGTTGGGCGCATCATTCTAGAATTATCTAGTGATTGCCTCGAATGTAAATGCACCGAAGTTGGTGTCAAATGTGGAACTCTTGACTGCTAGGCTAGATTAGGTTGATTGATCTTTATGGAATAGGTTTATACGTTTAAGAATCGGTTTTTTTATTTTAATACGCGAACTATGATGAACGTGAGAAAAAATAATAATAAAATCACACGTAAAAAAGATAAATACTAAAATAATTTGTTTGTAAATTCAGGGAGACAGCGAAATTAATTTCGGAGAAGTATTAAAAATATTTCATGGAGATTTAAAATTAGCAAGCCTTTCAGGGCACTTCCTCCGGCACCCGGCAAGGCCGGTTAAGGAAAAAAAATTGCCTCACGGTTAACATATTTATTGGGTTTATTCAAATATCTCATGAGGTCTCGCAGAGTCCAATAAAAATTGGAAGAACTTGCAATTTAAAATTGAATTCTAGAAATTATCGCATGATTAATTACGTGATTAAAGATGATAGTTTCTTGTCAATAATTTTAAATTTGTGGTAATGAATGCTTTACAAAATCAACTTTAAAAATTCGGAGTCACCTCTCAATCCATCAATACAAACTTTTCAATTATCTGCAGTTTTTATTATAAGAAGTTAATTTATTCTTTCTCTTTCGAAGAAAACCCTCCTCCCATTTTGCAGATTGTCTTATATTTCTCTCTACACCATCCCTCCCTCGTTTCGTTATTTCTTGATATACGAATACAAAAGAAACCCGAACAATAATCCAGTTATACCACCCCCAGCATGCGCGACCAAACAAATGCGAGGATTTGTATTTTGATGTGCAATAAAATGATAAAAGGTAAACATAATATCACTTAAGCAAAAAATGGATAAAGCAATAACACGGAAATAACGCAAAGAAAGATGAGAAAAATTCTGGAATAAAAAGAAAACAATTAAGGACAGAATTAAAACGAGCGATAAGAACAAAGACAATAAGACAATAATTTGTACCTTAAGTAGATGAGAAATATGACTCATAAGTAAACTGTAAATGCCGGCAGAAGCGCCCAGGAGCGATAGATGAGGCTGAACTAGAAATGTTGCCAGCGAACCAGAAATTCCACCAGCAATGTAAACGAAGCCTATTTTACAATGACTCTGTTCACATTCTAAACTAATTCCAACGAGACACTGGAAAAGATGAATTAGTTTTCGAGTTATCGACGGAGATGAAATAGTTATCGAATGTTAATTGATTCACCTGCAATAAAATATTAAGCAACAAATGCATCAAATCGGAATGTAGTAGCGTGTAACTGATGAAACGCCAATATTGCCAACTAAGTTCAGGTATAAACATTAGCTGTTGATAGACCGTTACATTAGACCAAATATAAAGAGAGATCTGTTTTTAGGTAAGTAGTGGAGAGATGTATAAAAATTGAATTAATTTTAATTCATATGAATCATGTACGATATCTCAATCTACTGCTTAATCAAACTGTCAGTATGTTTTAATAAAAAAACTAAAATTGTTAGCAATTTGAAGGTTAATTCTTAAATATTAAAAAACGCTTTGCGAGTGATTATTTTTCAATGATTCGTGAAAGATTTCCCAGATTATGTATTTCTATCCCAAAGAAGCTGATTTCCAATAAACCAATATTTAAACTGATGTAGATTTAAATGTTAGTTGCTGAGTATTTTATTAAGTTAAGGCATTACCAGATCGACTTTTTGTTGCTTACTATGTCCTTTTATTACGTCCCTTTTATTGTGCCCTTTATCAAATTGAATATTATTGCGAGTAATAAATGTCCAAGGTTCTTTTCTGTTCTCATAAAATTTTGTTGAAATCAATCCTTTACTTATCTGTGTAATAGTGCGCTAAGTCTTTGTTCGAACATTTCGTTCTAATTTTAGTCGAATACCGACTCTAATTCCAGAACTAAAATGGACATTAATCTCATTAAAACACTTCCATTTAATGATCATATCATTGCCATGTGTGTTATTCTCGTTGTCATTGTTGTTGTCATTGTTGTTGATGTAGTCATTGAGCTTCTCAATTACTCTCACTTTTCTCTAGAGTAAACAACTTTTTTAATTGAAACCAAGTTTGGTTGCTTGCAACAGTTGCCCCGTCGTCTAAAAACATTCATTATTATGATGTCGCTCCTATGATGTCACCATTACCGATTTCAACTACCATCTAGTGCATCCCTAAAAGGCACAGAACGTGTCAAAGAATTTCAAAATGGTCAAATATGAAATTTTTCAAACACGCTGTCGTCTTTGAAACCTTATTTCAACAACAATAATAACAACAACAACTAGTCAACAAGTTGTAATAATCAGCTGGTGGTTAGGATTTAAATTGTTTTACATATTATTGATTAATTTAAATATTTCTAATGGACCGCGAAAAAATATTTCGTCCTTGAAAACGGACTAAAATACTAGAACAATTATAATTATTCCGAAGAGTTTGCTCGACCTATTTATGAGTCTACTGCAAATGAATAATGGACAACCGGATCTCCAGATTAATTATTACGACAAAAATTGACCTAATAAAAAAAGCCCCAGTCATCACTCCTAACAGCCTGTTAACTTATGGCCCATTCATACATGTAAGATTCCTTCATAAATTTACCATCACTTCTCACCTGCACCGTGCAATTACTCAGAATGAACCATGGGATGTTCCATGAGTACTTCCTCAAATTCTGCAAAAGTGTCTCATCTACCAAACGTCGTTGATGCTGCTGCTTCGTTTTGAGTCTTAATAAATGATCATTACTGTAAATCCCTTCGTTCGTTTTCGCTTCTGCAACTTCAACAAGTAATTCCTTAGAATAATTTTGTATTTTCGCCATTATTTTCTTTACTGTCTTTATAACAACATTTTTTGAATTTTAATATATTTGGAGAAAACCGCAAAAATCTATAAAAAGTATTATATTTCTATTTGTTTCTAATAAAGCAGCGTCGTGCTGCCGAGAAATTGAAAGACTGCTAGTCATAACAAGTGCAGGTCAGTTTTAAACAATTGTTTTAAGCAATTCATTGCTCTTTGTGTTGTTTTTGTTGTCAATTTGTTATTATTGCTGCCGTTGTTGTTGTGCCGATTTGGTTTTGAGAATCTGTCATACAACCGAGTTTTACAAATGCGGACTCCTTAAAGTTTTATTCGAAACTATATTTCCTCCAAATTAGAAGCTTTAATAATCAACTTCGTCACTTAAAAATTATGGCATACTTATAGGCGTAATAATAAAATATTTCCTGTGTTGCGTCAGCAGGTTGCAAAAAAGTAAATGAAATAAATTAGTAGTATTAGAATTATTTTATGTAAATTCACAGAATTTCCAGTGTTGAATAGTGAAAATTTTGGATTTTAAATTAAAATTTTTATTTTAGAATTGGATTTAGAAAACAAAGTTTTATTCTAATATAAGCGTTTAAAATATAAAATTCATCGAAATAGTTCTTGTAAAAATAAATGCTTTGCGATTTCGCCTTTTGACATCTGTCTCTCACTAGCTCCTTCCTTCTTGCATCGGCTTCACTTTTATTGACATTACTTCGAAGTGTGCCGGGCTTGATAATAATAAACTTTCTTATAGGATCCTAATTCTCAGAATAAAAAAGAAAATCTTTGAATTGTTTAAAAATATGAACGATTTGAAAAAAATTTTAGTTCTCTTATGGGAAAGAGTAACTCCAAAGGACTTCTTTAGCGTCTTTCGTTCTTTTATTACAAATAAAGAACAAAGAAAGAGTATCAATGTTATAAAATCAAAAAATTAAGACCGTTCCATTGATTAGAACACAGTTTCATAGAGAAATACGTCGATAATCTTTTCGCCTTGCTCACAAATTATTTTTAGGCCATGATTTACTAAGCTATGAAAAATTTAAGCATCAATCCTTTATAAGTCTCTTGCACGCTGGATTTTTACTTAAATGACATTTTACTAATTTTTATTATTTAAAAATATTTTAAATTGTCTCAGTTTCTGATATTGAGAATGTGGAAGCTAATACTCGTCACTGTTTGATTCAAAACAATAGTGTGTTAGGTAAAATTGAGAAAGAACATTGAACATTTTTTCTTTATTATTTTTTACAATACATCAATAATATTTGTTCCTTGCGACTTTTCTATATTTATGGCTGTAATCATAAAATTATGTTGCCTCAAACGAAATCCAGTTATGAAAATTGATTAAATTCACTGCTGGCAAAAACTGGATTTTATGCTCATCAAATTGTCTGCAGGCTGCGGATATCCTGTTGCGGAAGTCCTTCTGCCGAGGAGTGGAAAACTTTCTCCTCCTTGAAAATAAGCAAAGTAAAAAGTATTTGTAGGAAATGATCTTATCAATGTTGACAAATCGAACTCTTCCCCGATTATAACGAAATGAAGAAGAAGGATTACTGCCTTTTTCAGGAAGTTAAAAAAAGAATCATAATTAAGTTTCCACATCGAATGTTTTTGTTTTTCTCATTTTGAATTAAAGGAATAATTGGCTTTATTAAAAAAATTTATTTTAATTAATACACATTATAATAATAAAAATTAAAATAACAAATGTGAAAAATTAATTTTATAACAATAGGTATTAAAAATGAAAACGAAAATTATGGTAAAATAATATTAATTAAAATAATAACTATTAAAATAACATTATTAGGGTAATATTGGTTACTAATAATTATTGCAGTATTAATATGTTTGTTTAATACATTTAATAAATTTTAACACGTATAAACGCTAGCATTGGTTTGGCCGAAGCAAACTTGCCCTACACCACCGTATGGTAAATTCACAGTTTTATCATCAGTCAGCTGTGCACGAATCTTACAATATTACATTTCCCTTTCCTTGGTTAATTTAGATCAACTAACTCAACTTCAACGTAACTGTTAAATAAGCCCATACGCCATAGTATGACTGTGGGAGGATCATTTTAATATTATTGGCTGAGCACAAATTCAAAAACTGGTCATCCAACTTAGTCATATTTCATATTTCCCTTTTCATGTCGACACATCTACCCGTTCGGGTAGATCTGTGATTTTCACAGTCAGACACGCAGACAGCAATACAGACGAATAGACGTCGCTATTCCTACGGCTGTAGGGTGTAAAAATGAAAAAATATTAAAATATTATTATCAAAGATATATTAAAATAATAAATAATTAAGCAAAAATATATTAAAATAATAAATAGTAGTAGTCATATAGTAGAAGTATATAGTAGAAGTCAATATAATATATATAGTATATAGTAGAAGTCATAATAAAATTACGAAAACTATAAATAAAATAAAACAAGATATTAAAATATTGTTAAGTAAATGAATAAGTATGATAATAAAAAGTATTAAAATTAATAAAATTTCAAATAATAAATAATAAAATACTAAATACTAATATAAAAGTAATAAAAAATACGTATAATGTAATAAATATTAAGATAATAATTGCTATGGCAATAAATATTAATACGATAAATACATCCTCATTTTGGTATCTGAATGAAATATTAAGTTTCTCTTAAATCTGAAATGTTGGTTAGTTGGGAATTGTTGTCGATTGTGAAGCTCTTATACCACTTTGTAGAGGTCGTGCTTTTTAATTAATGTGCAAGCGAATAAAAATCAGTTTCAATGAAGACAAAATATGTTCATTTTTTTTTCATTGGGCGCCACTAAATTTTATTGAAAGTCTAATCCCGTTTGAAAAAAAGGATAAATGTAAAAATATGTATTTCTTAGGAGCCATTAGGAGCCTCCTCCTTAGGAGGAGGAAACCATTTTTAGGAGCCGATTATATTAAAATGGTTATACGCAACATTACTAATCAATAATAATTGCTAAGAAGTAATTATAAGATAATAATTAGTATATTGCATCTATTATAATTATTAAATGATATCTTGTTCACACCCTGTTAGATCAGATCTGTTTGTGTAGTATGATTATTATTTAATCAATCCTCAAATCGTGTTAGAAGAAATTAAATTAGAACTTAATTATATTTTGGTTTGAAGCTATATTTCAAAAGGATGCCTACCACGGAAGCTTAATCGTACTCTGCAAATGTCTGTGAGTTATTAAATATCTAAAAGAGGAAGAGCGATGTTTCTTCAGGAAATGAAAACTTTGGCTTGGATTGAATATTCGAATAATTTTAATGAAAATATTAAATGAAATTCACGTAATTGATGAAGGAATATACATAACGTCTTCAAGTAATGAAGTAATTGACATAATGCCTATAAAAGTGTTGGTTATAATAAGTAAAGTAATAAGTATTTTAAGAAATTTTAATAATGATTTTTATCAATTAAGAAAATTTTTTAAATGATTACCTTATACCCCAAGGACCCAACAATTTCTTTCTCTAAGTCTTAACAGAGTTTAGTTATTTTTAATTGGCTTTTGTCAGACTTATTTAAGTGAATACTAAGTTAATTCATTCAAACTTATACTAACTCAACATCAACTACATTTCACGATTATTTGAAATGTTTGGTTTGTTGTTTTTCCATTGTTGTGGTTTTGTTCATTTTTGTTGTGGAGATGATATTGTTTTTGATGTTGTTGTTGTCGATGTTGTTGCTCTTGTTATTATGTCTATCTTATTCTTTGAAGTTTTTCTGTCATCACTTACTCTAAAAGCAACTGGTGAACCAGTTAGTGACCGGTGAACTTTGACCCAGCAATGACTAATATAAATAAAGAGGCGATTAATTGTTTTTGCTTACTATTGTATTATTATTTTCTTTATAGCTCGTCTTCGTTGCTTCTAATTATAAACACACTTTGTCTTAACTTTGTCTTAATCTGCTGGTTTCTTTATATATTTTTTTGTTTTTAGACACCATTTCTTTATATTTTAATATATCGTCTTAAGGATTATGCGCATGGCTTCAAGAGTTACCAACACATTATTAGAAATTTTTTTGGTAATCTGTTTAATCCAGTGGAGGATTTAGGGAGTGGTTTACGTATGTGGATACCCTGCCATAAGAAAATAAGTACAAAAGTTCCAAAATTATGTTGTCCTAAAATTATGGTCAATTATTTACTCTTTTACCATATTTTGCATATATTTATGTCTTTTACCATTTTTGTGGATTTTACCATTTTTGCATATTTTCAAAATTTTTATATTTTTAAAACAAAGCTTAATTTAAAATAAGCTGAGACAAAATATTAGGATCTTAAAATATTGTTAATAATAACAAACACAAAATATAATAAATTAATAATTAATAAAAATTAATTGAAGGAAATGGGTCGAAAGTGATTAATGAAAGCCAATTAAAAAGTAATTTTAAATTCAAAACTAAATTTTGAAAATTATTTGAAAGAATTAATTCCTGTAAAATTTCTTAACATGAAGGATATTCATGAACTTTGTACATAATGCCAAATTGGCAACTCTAAGCAGAAGGAAAGCTTACATCCGAAACAATCGCTCTCGCGTCAGCTGTTAATGTAAGCTTCCTCTCCAACTCATGCAATGTCATTTTCACCATACTTCCATAGAAAACAAAATGGTGAGTTTCTCTTGAAATTCGAAGAGGCGACACCTGCTTCCTACTGGTGACCTCCTGAAAATATAGTCGGTTAGTTTTTCATCAATATTAGTAGCAGCAAGTTCCTCACGGAGTTGGGTGTATTTTGCGGAAAAGTGAAAATCAGATAGTGGCAAAATGTTAATCCTTGATGGAATTTATTGCAAGAAAAATTGTTGCTCGATGATGATGATGATGATGGTGATGATACAGTAATTGAAAGGTCAAGAAAGCAAAGAAACAATTAAGATTATATTAAAATAAAACGCATATAAAAATAATTTTTTTGTGATTATTTCATTTTTAAAAATAGTTGGATTATTAAATCGTGCGTATAACAAAATATATACACGAATACATGGACAAAGTGTTTGTTCAACTGTTCATTCAAAGTAATTATTTAAAGAGCAATCAAAAACAAAACAAGAGTGAAGAAGAAAATATAAAAACTACTCTGGTTATCCTTGGCCCTTGAAATATTTTTGTAACAACGCTAAAAAACCGATGTAATGAAAATTCTTTGAAGTGGTCGAAAAAAAAGGTTGAACATATTGATGAAATTTATTTATTGAGGTGTGTAATTATAAGTTTGTGTAAAAGTGTGTGCCTCTCAACTTATACATTGAAATTCGTTAAAATTAATTTGTGCATAAATTATTGACCCAGAGTATTGCCCAGAAAACGCTAACGCCAGACACCATCTTCTTCTTCTTCCTTTTCCACTTTTAAGTTACGCAAATATCGATGGCAGCCTGAGCAAAGCAACGTTCGCTTACAGGTTGTTGTTGGTAATGAAAATCATATACAAATGTATTCGTATTGGTATGCGCGTGATAATGTGCAAGTATTCTGAGTTATTCTGATTGCGCGGGTGAGTATGCGGGTGACTGTGTATGTGCGAGAGTATGTGTGTTTATGTGTGTGTGTGTTTGTGGCGTTGTGTTAGAAAAGGAAACGTGTGTGTTTGTGAAGTTACAAATAAATAAACAGACGGTCTTTTTGTTGCGTTTATTCTATCTTCAATGGAGTTTTCCTTTTACTTTTCATTACTTTGGTTCACTCTTGATTTTTATTGTATTTCTTTGTTTCTTTTGTGGTCTGTAGTCTGGGATGGGTCTTATTGGCATAGAAAGCATCTGTTTGTGTGTGTGTGTGTGTAAATGTACGCCCTTGTATTAGTTAATCTCCTGCAAGAAAGGAAGTGTCCTAGCGACGTGCACGTTGCACAAAAGAACATAATTAAATTAAATGAATGTCTGCTTTTTCTGTTTTGATTTCTTCTTAATCGTCGGCAAATTCATAAATCTCAGATAGTATTCTTTTCTCATGCAAACAAAAGTCTTTTTTTTCTTTGAAAGGATGGATAATTTCTATATGGAACAATAAATTAAATAGAAATTTAGTGCCCTTATAAATTTCGTATCATTTTTTTAGAGTTAGCGACTCTGTTCAGTCACGTTCATTATGAATCATTCAAAAGACGGTCAAATTAATTTTTTGATATTCGTTTGGGTATTCAAGCTTGTATAAAATATGTAATAGTTTTCTTGATTTAAAATTTAAATTGTTTTTTCTTATTTCAAAATTTAGGAATATTGTATTTAAAACTTAATATTCTTTCACATTTTTCTATAAAACTCAATATAAAGAATCTGCTTTCATTAAACTTAAATTGTCATTGCAAACTTATTTTTTGTTTTTATTTTTTAGTTTTTATTGTTTACACCACAATAAAACTTTGTTTTAATTTTTACTGTGTTGAGAAAACTTAAAAGAGGAACGGAGTAAAACTAATTTTAGTAGTTAAAAATAATGCTGGTGCCCTTTTCGAATCAATCTATTTTTATGACGAGATCAAAGCCATGGTAAATGTTAATGTAATAATATTTTTTGAAGACCACTGCTGTTTTTCGGGATTATTGATTAATTGATTCAGTAAGCAAAATAAATAGCGACATAATTAAAATATAATTTCAATGGACTTATGTCACTTCCCTGCGAAATAATACCAGGCGGATGTATAAGTAATTTTTTATTACTGGACATTTAATTTTAACGGAAGAATTAAAAAGAAAATTAGTATATTTAAATTTTGAATTAACAATGTTTACAAAAATTTTTTCAGACATTTGTTAAACCATCATATAGAATGGCACCTATACATATTTCTAAAAATACCGAAAACCCTCCTGTTTCTAAAATGTAGGCCTCTTTAAAAAGTAGCAGCTCAGGCGCATGAGATTATTATCAAAAGTTAATAATCTTAACCTTATTTATCTTATTAATAATCTTAATCTTAATCTGAAATTACTTTAAAATTCTCTTTTAGAATTTATATTTTCTAAAACGTGTATCTTGATAACAAACTAACCATATTTCTTTGTTTTCATTTGTTTTCAAATCATATTAAAGCAGCAGTTTTTCTATTACACAAAATTGTTTAAATTCAGTTTAAACTTTGACGACATGACATTTGACATGATGACATTTTCCTCACGCAATGATTCCTTATGTAATTGTAAATGCGGATACACAGTGCGTAGACACACGCTCACTCATGGTTTACGAGGGTATGCGTGTATATGTGTGTGAGTGAATTTTATGTGTGATTTTGTGTGTTGGCGGCAGCTTTTCTTTTTTATATGAAATTTTTTAAACTGCGAATTAAGTTATAATTTTAAATTATTTTCCAATATCATTGAAAGTTTCTAATTCTCCAAAAATTGTAATAAGTTTTTGGTGAAAATAATATTTATACTTATTCTACTTTATCTATTATTCTTTTATATTGGACACTATTTTAGGGTAAAAGAATTGTATGTAGTAAAAGAGATGTATCAAACAGTTTTCAAAATATATCAATTATTTGCACTGAATTTATTGTTAAC
This sequence comes from Physocephala rufipes, assembly GCA_963966595.1. Taxonomy (NCBI): domain Eukaryota; kingdom Metazoa; phylum Arthropoda; class Insecta; order Diptera; family Conopidae; genus Physocephala; species Physocephala rufipes. The sequence continues at coordinate 25,138,951 of OZ016502.1, forward strand.
GCCTACCTTAGATCACATTTTCATTCTTTATTTTCTCATTTTATTGAAACTATGTGAAAGTTTTTCTGGGAAGAAAAGGGAATGAATATTATTCTTTACATGAATTCTGCAATTAAACTCTAGTTTCTTTAAATATGTATTGTAATTCGTACTATATATTACAAGCAACAGTTGTCGGATGTCGTCTCAAGTGCAAGCCGAAACATAGACTCAACCATTTTTGTTGTTAACAACGCTTAAAACCTATCAACAACTACTCAAATAAATAGACATAAGCAATTTCAATACAAATTAGTTGTTGTTTTTTTTTTTGTAAAGAAAGACTGAGAAATTTCTGTTATGAACAACAGGTGTTGAAGTTATCTGTAAACATAAACAATGCAAAGAACAAGCATACCGACCAATTTCACGTCTCGGTCCCAAATATATGAAGAAATCTGCAAAATTCAAGGATTCTCGGAGATATTAGCAAATAAATAGTTTTATGAGGGTGTCTTGATGACGCTAAGGGTGTATGAGCTTCAACGAAAGGGAAGGATAGAAAGCTTTTGACTAAAAAACATATTTGAAATCAGAAACATATCCATTACCAGCGTTTATTGTTTTTTAACGACTAAAATCAAATCAAATTCATATACTATTGTGTACCTCAAACTACATTCCAGATATTTTAGTTAAACTCTCCCTGGTGGACTACTAATGAAACCACAAAATTTGAATAACAAAAAGAAAGATCTCTAAGGTATCGAATTTAGTTAGCGCAAATTATTTCCTCATGGGGTAGGTTTTTTTCTTATAGGGACATACTCATCCTTTTTAAATATCTATACTTGTTTTACACTGCAATTACACAAAACTTTGGCAATAATATGCAAATTCAGGGACATCGTATTAGTTTTGATAGCTTGTTTTTAAAAAATTACTTTATGACTTAAATTATCAAAATCTCATCAATAAGAAAAAAGGGAATGGGATGGATGACTGAATCAGTAATGACCAAAAGACAAACTATGGAAAACGAAAATCCGGAAAATTAATTCGGATATAAGGTTTTTAGTGCTATTTTTTAGAGATGATATTCTCATAAAATGTTTGTAATAAATACTATGCGAAGTACTAGAGGTACATACATAATGAAAGGACACTAATAATTACAATAATAGTAATAATAACAATAATAAAAATAATAATAGTAATAATCATAATAATAATAGTAAAAATGTTAAAACCAACAGAATAAATTTATGTATCCTTCTGTCTTGAAAATACACTGAACGAAGGATCTACGACATTCAATAAGAATAGCTCCTAAGGTTTTAAAGTTAAAGTAAGATAATACTAGAAAAATAGAATTAACTAGTTGGATTTCACCATTTTATCTAATTGTTTAATTTGATTATTTATAAATCTAATATTAAAATATATTAATTATTTAATAGTTTAAACCAATGACTGTGTTTTTTTATCCAGTGTCTAAATTAATTTTATTAACAGGAATGATCCGTTTAATAAAATTCCTCTCTGAACTAAATTGTAGGGTATTAATTAAATTCTCCATTTGGATTAAAATATTTCTATTTTATATCATCAATTCATTTTTTCATTCCATTTAAAATACGATTCTGGCAGTTATTTGCAATTTAAATATTTTTTTCCCAATCTCCCATCATTTTTAAGTAAACGCTACTTAGCTAAAAACGATGGGAGATTGGAAACAAAATTTAAATTGCAAATAACTGCCAGAATCTCACAAAACTCTTTTACTTACCACAAAAGTAAAAAATTTAAATATTTATATGGAGCAATTTTGAAAGAAATTTATAGACTGCTTCCAACTTTTAGTGTATAATAAATACATTCTCCATTTTTTTATTGTGTCCATTTATTTTTATTACGTTCGTAAACTTCGCGTTGGGGGAGAGAATATGTGCAAATTATTTTATACAGGTTTTTTGGGATTGGGAGTAATATTCGCTATAGGATTGACTATCATTTAGTTAGACGCATGTGTTCGTCAGAAAATAATTTCTTTGTTTCGGATTCCTTTATTGTTATAGTTTATTCAGAAAAACACAATATTTTATTGTCGGAAAATTCGAATTAGCTTAAAATTATATTTACCTATATTGTATTTGTATTGTATATGGTATATAAACATACATATTGTTCTATTTTGCATAATATTCTAAAATCCGTAACAAAATGTTTTATGGTTCAAATAGTTCGGTAAAAGAAGCAGAAACAATTTCACGAAATGTCTGTTCTCTTATTATTTTATGTCATCGCTTTAGAGTATTTTCCTAAATTGTTAAAAACTTATTTAATAAAACTGAAAAGAAATTAAATTCAATTTTAAAATTCAAAATTTTTTATATTTGTTTATTCTGCAAATGATTAAGTGATCTTTGAGCACCGAGATATCTACATCTATAAAGAAGTGGGCGTGTCCATGTCCATATACGTTACTTCTTAAGGCTAAATACCTATAGAGGTAGAGAATATATGCAAACGTTTGATTGACAACCCCTTTTTAATGCAATTGTGATCTGAATTAGGAGTGGGTGGACCACGAATACCACGCCTTTACGAATACACTTAAACCGTGAGCTCTGATGTAAAAGCGAAACATTAAATTTACTTTGCAAGCTGCGATATTAAGCTATAAAATAAAATTATATTAGTTTTAAAAAGTCCCCTGGTCCGATTTTGCTCTTTTATACATACCATACCGAAAGACATGGAGACACCCAGACAGATAGCGAAAGAAAGGCACCGACGATTGGGCTAAAACGAAGTAGAGGTCGATTATGAATCGGAATTTATGTACTCTTCTGTATGTTTTGCAAACAGAAGCAAAAATTTAATGGGCTTTTAGGGTGTAGAGGTAGAAAAGAAAGAACGATTTTAAAATTGAAGCTCACAAAAAGATAAACCAAGGGAAGCGGTTTGCTTTATTAATTAACTAATTATCAAAATTGTGCCGCACACTTCCATAAATTATATTTTAGTACATTTTATGTTACCATTTTACACTTGTTTACGTTCTGTTTCCACCAGATGTAAACAGAATCTTGTTGCTTCTAAATGCCTTTGAAGACGAATGAAGTCAAACGAAAATAAAGAAATTGTAGATAATGTTTTGAGATCCTCCTGTAGCAAACACTTGAATGAATCGTTATGTCTTTTACAAATATTCAAGTCAAGGCTATTGAATTGATTTGGGTTAAATGCTTAATGCTGTGATATTTCCTTTCCTTTCCTTAATTATTAATATTAAGTAATTTTGTCAAGGCTGCGAAACTAAACACAAAAAATACTGATGCAGCGGTTAAATTTTTTATCAAAACTGTCATAAATAAGTCTTTTCAATATTTATTCAAGTTAGTAGACTAAAAATTGAACGAAGCAATGATCATTACCGGTTTTCAGTATATCACGATTATAATATATATATATATATATATATATATATATATATATATATATATATATATATATATATATATATATATATATATATATATATATATATATATATATATATATATATATATATATATATATATATATATATATATATATATATATATATATATATATATATATATATATATATATATATATATATATATATATATATATATATATATATATATATATATATATATATATATATATATATATATATATATATATATATATATATATATATATATATATATATATATATATATATATATATATATATATATATATATATATATATATATATATATATATATATATATATATATATATATATATATATATATATATATATATATATATATATATATATATATATATATATATATATATATATATATATATATATATATATATATATATATATATATATATATATATATATATATATATATATATATATATATATATATATATATATATATATATATATATATATATATATATATATATATATATATATATATATATATATATATATATATATATATATATATATATATATATATATATATATATATATATATATATATATATATATATATATATATATATATATATATATATATATATATATATATATATATATATATATATATATATATATATATATATATATATATATATATATATATATATATATATATATATATATATATATATATATATATATATATATATATATATATATATATATATATATATATATATATATATATATATATATATATATATATATATATATATATATATATATATATATATATATATATATATATATATATATATATATATATATATATATATATATATATATATATATATATATATATATATATATATATATATATATATATATATATATATATATATATATATATATATATATATATATATATATATATATATATATATATATATATATATATATATATATATATATATATATATATATATATATATATATATATATATATATATATATATATATATATATATATATATATATATATATATATATATATATATATATATATATATATATATATATATATATATATATATATATATATATATATATATATATATATATATATATATATATATATATATATATATATATATATATATATATATATATATATATATATATATATATATATATATATATATATATATATATATATATAACTCGTGTTTGTGGCGGTACTCCCCGAAAACCCTTGACCGATTTTTATGAAATTGTTTGTGTATATTTGGAGGGTATCTTAGTTCCTAAGGTATGACGGTTGGATAGTCCCTAACAAGTGAAAATATTTTCGTTCATTTTTGGATTTGGCATAACAAAGTACCTATAGGCCCAAGCTAAAACCGCGAATAAATATGAGTGATCTTGAGGGGTCCAAATGATCCCCTGCTCCAAATCACTTATATATATTCGCGATATGAGCACTTTTGTATTAACAATATCAAAATAATGGAATCGTCGTTCGTATTTTAAACACAGTAAAATTGTTTATTTTGTCGAATGAGAGCGCTACATCTTTCTCATTACACTTTTACTCACACATGTGCATGTTATTCACGTCGCTTCATTTCGATATTTCATTCTGGATGTATTAATATACATTTTATACGGTATAGGAGAGATATACGTATTTCATGATTATGAATGATTGATAAAACTCTAAAAGGCCAAATATATTATGCTATACCGTTTTCTCATCAGTAAGCTTTCTTTGAAATTAATATTAAATTCTTTTATTTTATTTTTCTAAATTACGATACAAAATTTATTACCACCTAATTTTTTAATGAAGGACTTAACTTTGAAGATATCACACAATGAATATCTACGTTACGTTAATGAAATACTTTGATTTGGGAGAACGGTTTGATGACATTTTTTATCGGCGTACATCCATTCCTATTTCGTTTATAGGTTCCGTCGTCACACCCATACAATACATTCGTTATTTTTTATTTAAAACTATAATAATCACTAGATACACTTTGGCCGGAAATGAAATTCTTAAATTATATAAAAATGTTTCCAAATTGTGAATGTTATTTGAACATACTAATCTGTCTTCAGATATTCTAAAAATAATTTTGAATTTTCATTAAAGCAAGTTGTAGCTATTTGTGGATATATATTAAGATTAAAATAACATGCTCGTAACTTATACTCGTATCATATATATTTATACATCCTCGACATTTTGACCTCCCACACGAATGAACGTCATTCATACGGCAATCCATCCATCCATCTGTCCATTCAAGTTTTCCTCGCACTCTCCTTCCATTCACACGCTTTATGTTCGTTTTGTAAATACAAAAAATCTAAATTTATTTAGTCCCCTCCTTGACGGACGGCTGTTCTACTGCTAGCTGATGAAAAGAAGAACAAGCTACCAAAAGCAAAATGTAAAATGACCGAGTGATCTGGAGCTATAAAAAACCACAGGATTAAGGATGCAACAAAATTATAAACTTGTGGGTGAAAATGACATTATTACAACCATCACATGTATGCATACGTATATAGATGCATACATGCATACGTACCTAGCCATATATGTGCGTATAAACGAATCTTATGAGATAAAAATATAAAGTTATAAGAATATATAGGCCAAATGACTTCCTTGTCGGTGGAAATGACTGTCCGTTTGCAGTGAAATGTAATTTCTTTCATATGTGTTCATGCTTTGGCATTAACCGGCAGCGGCAAATGAATGAAAATTATTTTCAATGAAAGTGTGTAGAGGAAAAGTGTACATTGCACACACACAAACCCATGCCGACGTGCAAACACAATCACACACGCGCACACATTTTTACAAAACACACGTTCGTAGTCAACACGGTGCAACATAATATGCATCTAACATACGCTAACGCACCCTGAGGGCTGACTTAACACCTACTCACCACAGTTGAGTAAACTTTGCCCCTATGGAATTCTTCTAAACAACATATTATTAACGAGGTATTATTCGACACTTTTTAGAAAACATCGATATCCATCCTGAAATTTTTCCATGGGTTTGCTGGCATATTTTGGGATTTATTTTTTGTCTTTTGATATTATTGGGATGTTTTAAATCCATGTTAGGGTTAAAGATAAGTCCTTTGCATTATTACTTTCAATAGGTAGACCACACAAATACCAAAAATTTTTCAGAGAATTTGTTCGCGAAGAAAGAACAAAGCGTAGTATCTCGGGGCATTTCTTGTCATATCCAGTGATTACTTCTAGCTTCCTTCTTTCTTTCTCTCCTTCTTCCTTCCTTTTTCTCTCCCTTCCTCTTTTTATCTTCCTATTTCCCTTCGTTTTTGCCTCTCTCCCATATATCCTTCCGTTCCTTCTGTGCTCGTTCGTATATAAAAAATATTGTAGGTGTAACGAGAACGAATTCAGGATTGAGAGTGTTTGCTATGAACACCGATTATACCATCGTCTTGCAAAAATCCCATGGATTACAAAGACACACATGTACACAATGACACAATATGTCACTCCTCCACAGGATATTAAAAATGAATAACGGTTAAACTGAAAAAAGTGCTGATGTTTTCATTGTTTACCCAACATTGATTAGTTTTGAGATGGATGGATCTAAAGAGAGAGATAGAGATAAAAGCAGTCTGACATCAAAATAAAGAGAGGTGGATATAGAAATAAGTGAAATATGATTATTATCATTAGAAGAGCATCGGAAAAAACCGCCACATTATGAGTAGAATGATGAAAATATTATTCACCCATAATAATAAAACACTTATGTAATCTCGTAGTGATCACAAAATATAAAACTTGTGGATATAAATTGCCCTTATAGTCACTTATGCGATTGTGTTTGCTCATTTCTCCATTAGAGGGTCATTCACTCATTCATTCTACTAAAGGCTCGTTCATTCTCCATTAAAGTCATTTACAAACGTTTACAATACGACAAACCGCATTACATATTACTTAATAATTTTGAACTTTCTGTAATTTGGCTTCTTTTCATTGTATGAACTTTAATGAAAAAACCAAAAAATCTCGAATTTCTACGGGCAACCATTAATTATTAAGTTTTTAAAAAATTCAACTAAATAAATAAATTCAATAAATTATTATGAATATGTAATTAATTCGTAAACAATTTTTCAAGACTATTGGTGACTAAAGGTAATTATTCCCGAGTAAGTTACCTTAAAGAAAAATGATGAAACAACATAACCCAAGACAGCATAAGTCAAGGCAAAGCGTTAAGAAAGAGCGAAGAGGAAGCCTTGACGAAATTAATACCTTTGAGGGTATTTTCTTTTTAAAATTCAGCGAATCATATTTTCATAAATAATCTATAATATTGGAGGATTAATTGATACTCTTTCATTGATATTAAATTTCCAATGTCCAACAAAATGATTTGAAAGCAAAAAATGTTGGTAAAATTATTTAATTGTTATAAATTAAATACACATATATTTATAGTACTTGAGAATAAATTAAGTATTTCATCAAATAATTAATTGCAATAGTATCCATCAAGTCCATCCTTAATAAATATGACAAATACATTATTATATTATTTAATGAAAAAATTCGATAACGGAAATGAATCAGTTAGTACTCCTATTCTAAACATCTCTAAAAATATAACACATTGGACCACATTGCTGGAGTGAGTAAATTATGGATTTATTTGTTTAGTCTAAACAAGTCCTAATAAGTCTTATTCGCCTAAATAAGTCCTAAAGGTAAAAGAAAAGACATAATTATAAAATATTACCTATATCAACAAATTGAAAAAAGAGAAAATGCAGAGCATATTACATATAGGAAGATGCTATAAACACTAGTAAATATAAAACCATTAAAGTCCTCCATCCTAAGTCAATACGGACATCAAAAGCCATTGAATGAATTCAGGAAATAATCAACAACGATGCGATCGGTCTGATTCAAAGATGGACCAAAGTGTAAATAAAGTAAATACACTCACATGAACGCAAAATTGGTCAGACGACCACAGAAATAGGGCAGATGTTGGAGCTTGTTGAAAGGAGAATCGTTGAAGAAAAAGAGAAAGGATTTAAGAATTTGCTTCCTTAAACAACTGGGAGGGATAACGCATTTCTAATAAAAAGTCCTGAGACTGTACTTAATTTGTTCCAATCTTTCCTCATTTTTGCTATTCATTATTGAGGGTACGTTATTGTATCGAAGCAGAAACTATATTTTCGAAGAATACTGTAAAAAAGGACAAATGAATTTTTCTTTTGAATTTTTCTAAACGATTTCTCCAAAACATTTGCCAGCATTCACCGGATTCATTTACAATTTTTCAACTATATATGCACAAAATATTGAAAATAAAATTTTTTATGTATTATTCTTGTATTTATTATTCTTTTAATGACTTAGTTATTATTGTTATTTGAATAAACATTTGTGTGTATTGCATTTTATTCAAGTTTTGACTTTTTTTCTCTGCAATCAAACCTTGACCTTTGGTAAAGAAAATTTATATATAATGAACCCAAATGAATTTCTATATGTATACGTTTGAAACATCCTTTAATAATCCTTTTGATTAATGAAATTGTAAACGTGGTAAATTGTAGAAATGCCGCAATCATTTCGAAACCTTGACCTGCTGATAAAACGGATCATACGATAAACAAAAAATAAATCATTACGCGCTTAAACGCTTATTCGAAATCGTCTTATCTTATCTTCAAATGAAATATTCCATTTGAGAATGAGATGAAGTCAAATGACAAAATGAGATACTCTATTTGAAAATGCGAATAAAATAAATGCAAATTAGAAAAGATTAATTGGAAAGGGTAACAGTTTTTCTCCAAAAATTGATACCGTATTCAGGTTTTTTCAACAACAGTTTTTCATTTAGGATTCTTGTCTAAGCAAATTACATAAGCTAACCAAAACGTATTTACGATTTATTTCAATGTGTACTTACTGAAATTCTTTACTAAATCACATTTTAAGCTTTACTTAACGATTTTAGCTTTAACAAATGGAAACGGGAGGAGTACATAAATGTAATGCGATGATTCTGTTCGTATAAATCAAACTTTATAATATGTTGTATCTATTATATTAATCATGTAATTATCCCAATTTTGATCTTCGCTTTTGTATAGTTTGAAATCGTTTATTAAAGTGGTACCTAAAGGAATATTAGAAGTTGTTGTTAAAACATTGATAAGGTTACGCACAATTCTAAAACAAAATTGAAATTTTATATTCGTAATCTTCCCGTGGGAGAAATGCTCTCACCTACACTTGATCTTTCTAGCATTTACGTTTGCTCTATCCTTTTTTTCGAAGAGAATATCCCACTTTTTCGAATTCGAAATTTCGAATCTCATTCATTTCTCATTCTATTTCTCTTATATAAAGGACTATTCTATACTCGATTGACCTAATCTGACTTTTATACGAAATTTTTGTTTTCAATTACGACAAAGTTACGACCAAGTTAAAATTCTATACCTAATTTCCAATTGATTTAATCTCATTCTCATATCGAAAATTTCATTTTTAGTTAACCGAACCTTATTTCAATACGGAATATACTTTTTTCAATTGATCTAATGATTAGATTCTAATCGCAATTTCAAATTGCAGGTCTCATTTTAAATTAACTAAATCTAATTTTAAAATGGAATATTTTATTATCAAATGGCTTAATCTCATTTTTATACTTGCGTTTGTTCGTTTCTCATTTTCAATTGATGAATTCTCATTTATATTTGATTTATTCTCACATACACCTTAAAAGTGTATACACCTTGACCCTTGACCTTGAGGATTAAGGGTCATCCTTGATCATATTTTTTTGATTTTCCAAATTATTGTAAAAGTATTTCATATTAATTATTATAAAAGAAACATGCCATTTGTTGTCTATAAAGAAATCTATGGGAAGAAATCAATATAAATTACCTGCAAGGATTAGTACTATTTGACTCGATTTTTGTTTTACTTTGAATTGTGAATAGTTCTAACAATGCAGTTCTTGAAAAAATTATTGAATTTGCTTTGACTTTTGTATATCGAAATTATAGATTATACATAAATAAAAGCAATAATAAAAACAATAATTGCAAATTCAATGAAATGTTTCCATTTTTGTCAATTACTTTAATTCAATTTAAATTAATATTCGAGAAAAATTAATTAATTAACTAAATTGAATTAATACCTTCTACTTTCAGTCAATCTGCAAATGAGTTTTAACAATGAAATGCATGTTGACAACTGTATGGCCGGTAAAACAAACAACAACAGCAGCAACAACTGTATTAACAAAATCAACAAAGAGCCCTTCATCGTCGAAAATAACCACAAGAACAACAACAACGCCTGTAGAAGCGTTAGTCGAAGAGAAACCAACAAAAGGAAAGTTCAAAAAAATAAAATGGAATTTGTGGAACTTACGCTGCAACCAACAAGAGCCAAAGGAACAAAGCCAACAACAATCGTACCAACAACAAAAACACAAAAGAGGAATGACATACTACTCATACTGCGCCGACGACGCCGACGACGTCATCAAAACACCGCTACCGACATCATCACCGACAGTAGCGGCACCGCCAAACAGTTTTGCAGTATTACGAATATGTTTCATGTGGTGGCTGGTAGTGGCGACGGCGATGACGACAACGACAAAATTGATACTTCAAGCTGAATGCGCAACAACTTTCAAGAATTTCGTTCGGATTGGTGATGGCAATATTATAACGAAAGTAAGATTAAAAGTATATGTATATGTGTGCGTGTGTGAGCTTACGTTTGTGTTTATATCACAAATCCTTGTATATTAAACTTTTCTTAAGTTGAATGGAGGATGAACTGATATCATCAGATTCTTTTCAATTAGTTAAAAATCAAAACAATAAATAAGTGAGTGTTATTGAAAAACAGGCGAGAGAGATAGAGAGGGGTTAATGTAAACAAATCTAGAAGTATGCTAAATTATTATCATTAACAAACTTTCTACCGATTTTTCTGTTTCGTATAAGTTAATTAAGTTTCCGTATACGTAATTAAAAATTTGATTTTCTTACCCATTTATTAAGAAATTACTACCAACTTATTAACTTTTTCATATTTCTTTAATCTTTTATGACTTCTTCCTAATGTCATTTCTTCGTATTTTTATTTATATTTTTTTAAAATTTTATTAGCGTTTTATTTATTATTAATTATTTCCAATTTGTGCTCAATTTTTTATCAATTTCTTATAATTTTTATTTTATATAAATATATATATAATTATTAATATTATAATCGATTTTGTAATCGATTATTTAATACTGTTACGCAATTTTTAAAATTTCTCAGCTTTATTAATTATATTAATTTATTATCACTTTAAATTTTTATCAATTCTTTTTATTCGATTTCGATTTCTGTCCACTATCAGGGTACGTTATAGGCAAACCATTTGTTAATGATATTTTCAAAATTTTTAAGCTCGAACTGTACTGAAAAACGTCTGCATATCGATCATGCAAGAGCCTGTCTAGAACTTCCAAAGAATAAGCTATTCTGAATGACATGGGATAACGCATCCTGTCTGGAGTTTTCAATGAAATTATTTTTTATGTTATCTCTATTCTGTGTGGATTTATTATTATTTACAATCCGAAATAATGCAATGAAGTAATGGTTTCGTTTCGGTTCTTTGAATTTTTTAAGGAAGCCATTGAAGATTCTTTAGTGACCATACATGATATTGCTACCGAAAATTTGGGTACTCTGTGTATATCAACGCTTTATCGTCCACTACAAGTTCCCATCAATTCCGAACGTTACGAAAGTTCGAGACAAAAGGCTGATTTAACGGCATCTATATTACAAGAAGTCGGTATTATACGTCACGGAGGTAATATTAAAATAAAATTTTGTCACACTATTTTTTATTTTAGAGCATTTACGAAATATATTTTACTTTTATAGAAATCAAGTCACGAAAACAATAGAGTTTCCATTCATTTCTTAGGTAGTGTTCATTTCTCTATTTATATCGGTTATACTTTTCCTTCTCCTCCTCAAAAATACCCAACAACATAAAAACAATTAAACTGTCACAATTATTAGATATCTTTTAGATACAAGTATTTATGTACTAGAACGTTTAATTGATTTCTGTGTCGTTGTTCGGATTTATTATTGCTAAACATTGACAAGGACAAAACTATAAAAATGTGCGTGTGGGTATGGTAGCATGCGCGTGTGTGTGCGTTTGTGTGTGTGTGTGTGTGGGGGGGGGGGCGTGTCAACATTAATGAATGGCGAATGAATGCCCTCAAGAAAATTATATTGTAGGAATATACCTTCAAGGGGAGGAAGAAACCTAAAATGTTTGGAATATTTTCTATTTTTTTATTTATTTACAGATTTGTTTTAATTTTTGTACTAAGAGCAGATCACCCAAAAATTTAGACTTATGAAAATTCCTTTTCAACCTCGTGAGGAAACAAAAAGTTTCCTTTGCATAAATCCTTATTTCGAAATTTCTGTTTTCTTTTTCTGTTTTGTTTTGATACTAAAATATAATTCAAAACGCCCACACACAAATTTCTTCGAAGTAGCTTACAAGCATTTTTCAGGGGAGAAATCTTCGATTTTTTATACCCTACACCTATTTTTAGGTATAGTCACATGTTTTTTCCATTTGCAACGCATTAAAGTGTGCCAGTCTGTCGGTGTCTCTCTCTCTATCTCTCTTGCAGAATTTACTACTAAAGCCGAAGGGTTGTCGACATGAAATTTGACATGAATATTCTTTGTCATTTCAGGCTGTTTGGGATTGAAAAAGGACGAAACGAGAAATATTGAAAGAAGCGCGTCCTCTTTTTGTAACAAATACAACTAATTTTGTATTTATAGTTCTATTTCTCAAATCTTACCTCAGATTTTTAGTGAGGTTCATTCGTCCTTGAATGAAGCGTTACCGTTAAAGTCGGATTTTTCTAAAAGTGGCCCGCCACCATGAACAGTTCCTGTTACAGGAGAACGAATAGAGGCATGACCACGACAAATGGCAAGAATATTATCTACCTTCTTAGGCTGTATTGATTGAAAATTGGTCCAGCGGACACCCATATTTTAAAACTGATATAGATTTGTCTGTGCTAATAGTTCAATACCTCAGCTTGCTTCATTTTAAAGTAAACATTTAAATTTGAATTTACCATTTAAGGTGATTAAAAGTGTGCTCAGAAAAATGAACGTGATCCGCCCGCAATGGTCACAACGACTTAGAAGTGGCGCCCCCAAAAGGTCTATCACACAAATTCTCTGTCCCTACAGGTCGTTTAGTGTTAAAAGTGGAGTCGGACCTGTGTCACTCAGTTTGTAAAGAAAACTTGAAGATAAAATTGTATTTTAAAATTTACATTCTAAGATGTTGGCTCTAAAAAAGTTGTTGTGTACCGCGTACTGGTTCTTGAAATTAAACCATAATTTTATATTATGGGTGTAGGGTGTATGAGCATCGTTTTACGTGTTTAAATTTTTGGTAAAGACAAGATGACGAAATGAGAAAAAATTCTCCCACCATCTTATTAAATGGATTATAAAACACTTCTAAGGAGTAAAATCGGTACAAAGAATAAAAATAGAATTTATATCTTTTATTTTTATTTGCTCTGAGAAATATCTTTCAAACTTTTTTCTTACTTCATTTTCTGTTAAAATTAAATTTTATTTTTTTTTAATTTTAACGATCTTTCGCGCAAATGACGCAATAGTCATTAATGGTGATTATAATAATGATGAAGTCGCTGGTGGTTTTTGAATAACTTTCACAAAATAGAAAAGATTTCGTCAGCGAAATTCCATTGTTTCGTCAATACAAATGAAATACTCTTTACTTTTTTCACAGCTTTCACATTTCTGGTGCAAATGAATTATGAAATTAAAACGAAATAATCTATATGCTCCTGCAAAGAACTTAGGGACAAAAGCATTTCGCATTAGCAAAGCATTTAGAAAACTTATAATGAAGAAGAAAATATCAAAGTAATTAATATTTCACCAGATGATTATTGAAATCTTTCAGAATAGTAAAAGCAGCGAATTTTGTTCTCTCTTTTGTAAACAAAATGAAAAAATAAAATAAATGGAAACATAAATAATTATCAATATGAAATAAAATTACCTCTGTTTGGTCACATAAATATTTATAAGATATTGGGAGACCAACAAATTGAAACCTAAGATATTTCGAAATTAATTAATCTATTAATACACGAAGATTTGTCTATTCGTGACGCAAAGGTTCCCTCAAAGAAAAATTTAATGTAATTCTTACAGACGTGGTACATGTTCGTACAGCCATTCGTACAGCGTCCGTACAGGCAAATATCGTGCCATGATAGCTGTTAATAGTGTTTGCTTAGTGAAAAAAAATCTACCCATTAAATCATATGAAACAGTGTGTCGTGAGTGTGTGTGAGTGTGATTCGTGAAAAGTAAGCCCACCGATGCCCCACCCATATAATATATAATTATATGATAAAATCTTACGTTTGCTGTTGAAATCACGTAATTCGATGATTACAGATAATATTCCATTGAAGCCAAATAATTATTTTGGACCAAATAATTTTGAGACTTGATTAATTTCCAAAAATAAAATGATTTATATTGTTAAAATATATAAGAAAGAAAGAAAGGGCAGAAATAAGAGAAACTGGTAATAATTACTAATTTTGTTGGCAGGCAAAAATGATATCATAAAATTGTTCTTCAATAAAGATAAAACACGTCATTGGTGGAGTTCAATTGGAGACGTTCCAGCGATATAAAATGACCGAGATGCTTTAGTTCTTGAGTTAATTTTAACTCACTTTCAAGATGAAATCAAAATTTTTATGTTAAAACTGTTACATTTGGGCCAATTTGTGAATATACGCTAGAATCAACAGATTTTGAATTGATTTTTTATTAACCTCAGTAATATCTAATGAGGAATATATAGATTAAATACCACCCACTGTAGAGCTACAACATGTATGGTTCGACCTTACTCTCCTATTCAATAAAAGAATGGGGAGCAACTGGGAGATTATTGGGTCATGAATGGAGTAGTAGGTTCTAACGCCTTCCAGACATCGTACTTCCTTCGTGGTACTTGCCACGACAAAAATACTTATCTTTTGCTAAAGAAATAATATCGCCAGAATATAAAAGTTAATCGAGACTATATTCTACTAGAAAACAAAATTGTTATGTCCTTATTGCATAATACAATATATTGTATACAATATGTTGTAATACGATATATTGAATAATACAATATATTGTATTATCTTTGATAAATTTCATAATTAAAATTTTTAAGACCTAAAAGTCATTCCTTCTTTCGTCCAAGGACTATCCGATGCGTTAGCTAAAGGTTTACTAACCGATGAATACATCACAAGTGCTCGTATTTTAGCGCTCAACCTTACAAACGGTTCTGTTCAATCATTTGTCTGGTGGATTAAGCGAAACCACGACAAGACAGGTGAAGTGCAACGTTTTGAAGAAGATGGATTGCAAATTGGAAAGAAACCAGCGCAAAACTATCCTTGGTAAATATGCACGAAAGAAATCTCAGAAAATTGAAAAATGTGGTTTAATGTCTTAATGATAACGGAAATTCTTAAAAGTTTTACATTTACATTATTTACTTTTTACATTTACAAGAAAAAAATAAATTCGAAAAAATTAATAAATAATTAAAAAACGAAAACTTTACAATATACTTTACAATGTTTTTATAAGTGG
This sequence comes from Physocephala rufipes, assembly GCA_963966595.1. Lineage (NCBI taxonomy): Eukaryota > Metazoa > Arthropoda > Insecta > Diptera > Conopidae > Physocephala > Physocephala rufipes. The sequence goes on from OZ016502.1 coordinate 25,155,287, forward strand.
AACAGTTACCGTTAGTTACCGATGCGAGACCGAACAAGAAGATAATAAATTCCATTGAGATTGAAACTTTTCCTTTTCAATATCGTCTCATTTAGGTTCGATGACGAAACTTCCTCACCCACCCTACGTTCACCAAAATTCGCGCCTAGCCCACCGAACATCCACTACAAAGGCTGGTGGACGTTTCCTTACTTCTCGTGCTCCCTCGGCAAATGGATCCTTTCATATAGCATTGCTATACCACCGACCGGTCGTCACGGTTTACGTGGCTTTATTAGCATCGATATTGATATCTCTTCACTACGAATGAATCAATGTGAAGCGTCTCCGTATCGATTCAAGTATGAACAGATTCAAATGCGTCGTCTACACTTGTTCGATGCTCCATCACTGATGGATTCAATGAATGATTTACAGGCATTTCATGGCTCACATAAATGTCACCGAGAATCGATGTTGGTAAGTTGGGTAAAACTAGCTTTTGTCTCTATATGCACCACCATCGTCATCATTACCATCATACATACGTTTATATTTCTTTCCTTATTCATTTACACAGTGTGACTATCGTATACCACTCGACGCGCCGACAATAACCACAAACAAAATAGTTGCCGCACCGCATACCTGGTCCCGTGGCGCCTACCAATGTTTATGCAAGCGCGGCTACTACTCATTACGACATCCGTACGGTTTCAATGGCACCATTATGGAGATCGCTTGGAAAGAACAACAGGATAATGTGAGCAATTATTATACGGATGTATTCACGTGTCTGAAGTGTGCTCCTGGCTGTGAAACTTGTATGGGACCGGAACCGTGCTTGGCTGACTATAATTGGCCCTTCAGGTAAGTGATGGTGTGTGGTGGTCGCGGTGGTGGGTGTTGAGTAATATGCATTTGCAATGCATTTGCAGTGCTATCGAAAAAAGAGATCTCGTTCAGAAAGTGATTTATATTAAACAAAAAATTTGTGAAATTCAATCGCTATACTTTTTGTGTTTCTCTTCTTTCATTCATTCTTGCTATTATTTCTTTCATTTTTTTGGATGTACTCTTTTTAATGTTTCTATTAAAGGATATCGTTATTAACTGTATCTATTGGCTGCGCCTTTGGAACTATTATGTTGGGTGCGTACCTTTTTCATCATCGCAAAGTCAAAGTTTTTAAGGTGGCCAGTCCGATATTTTTATTAATAACCTTAATTGGATGTGCGATTATGTATCTGGAGGTAAGTTGAAGAATTAAAATTGGGAAAGAATGAAAAACAGAAGTTTGAATATATTACTTATTTAACTCTGACATATTATACATCGAACTAAAATCTAAGTTTTAATTATTTACTTAAAGTCTCGCGATTAATTAACTGGTTCAGATTAATACCACACGAAACATCCTTAAAATTCTTTGCGGACAATGTGCGCTTACATTGACTGATCAATAGGTCCATCGTCGGATATTATTTGCCCAATCTTTTTTAGTTTTCTCTAAACTATTGGGAATCTTAGTTATGCAGGCTACATTTTCCCAAGCCTTTTTCAAAAGGAATTAGCCTAAAGAGAGCTCTTCGGTTAGATTGCTGTTGTGGAATCACGAGGTAATGCCTGATTTTTTGCGTTAGTAAAAATCTGACGGATCAAAATCGATTAATAAATATTCCACATAACACAATTCGAAGCTTCTACTGAGCAGAGTCATTTATATATTAAATTATGGAATATTGCGTATTATTTCAGGACTATTTTGATAACGAATTTTACTTGAATTGGTTTGGCCAGATTATCAATATCTGTCATGTCATAAATCACGCAGTATTATCGAGTGGTTGGTTTATGAGCGATTTACTAACAATTTTTGTATAAATTAATATTCAGTTCGGGAAAGCTAAATCTAATTTCATGTACCGACCCGAAAATCCGAAAATCCATGACCGATGAGAAATCTGCTTGAGTTTTGGCAAAATTGGGTTTGGTTTTTATCCTTTGCTTAAGGGTGCTTAATATAAATGAAGTGTTGAAGTGTCGTAATTGGGTGTGGTGGTCAGGAACAGGAAAGTTTTCACTATTGTCCCATCTGGCCATTACATCGGCTACATTTAAAGTATTTATGAATTTATTATGATCCAGAACAGGTTGTAACTGCTCAGAGAACTGATTTTCCTGAATTGTGGAAAAGGAACTGAAAGAGAGGAAAGAGAGAATATGAAATATTGTAATAGCGAGTTATATAGATTTAACAAATAACTCTGCTATTAATCATCTATCCTCCTCCCTTTGCGTTTACATTGGGTTTATTATCGCTACGAACTTCCTTTCGAACGCGACTCCATTTCTATAAACTATCTTGAGTTTATTTATAGTAAGAACTTAATAGTACTTTCTAGGACTTCATTAAATTGACTACAGCCTAATGGTAAATTGTTTCGTCTAAAGCATGGTCGAACGTACCCAAAACGCAGGACACTGGAAGCTACACAAAAAAATTATATATCATTGAAAATCTTCCGTACATAATTCATTCATTCGAGGATGAAAAGAAAGAAAAGTGTAGTATGGTAACGTATTCATGGCAGTTGTGTGAAATTTTATTGAAATTCAGGCGATTTTTTGTGAAAGGTTTTCGGTATTTCGATACTCCTCCAGCTTAACGTGTATTCCAGCTTAACGTGTGCAAAGGGTTTCGCATAAAATTTAATTTTCATATCATTTATTTTCTCTATGGCCTGGGAAACGCTTGGAACTGTATCCTCGTGGGGAATATTATCACAAATTGTAACATCGGGATAATTTTAAGGGGTTTCTTCACTTGGATTTATCTACAGAAAAATTTAATTTTTGTTTGAAATTTATATGAAAAATAAATCCTTGTTATATTTTACCCTATCCATTAGTGGTAGCAGTTGTAATATGCCGAAAAGCCCTCTGATACCGACGATTGAGTTTAATAAAACTGTGTTATTGGATTTCTTAACCACTGCTTAATTAATTCATTGCGTTTCTCGATTGTTCGTTTAAGTCGAATTTCAATATTTGCTTAATCATTTATTAAGATCCCATCAGTATATACAAGCAATCCTAAGTCACCCATAGTATTCGAAGGTACTTTTCGGACAAGATAATGACCATGTTGGGGTTTAATTAATTATTAAAATTTGATTAAAATTTGCAAAGAGTTAAGCCTCATTCGACAATGCCCAATCTTCACAGCCCGTTTACCGAGCTGAAGGAAATATTCGCCGGCGGAAACGAAATACTCCCATCGAGACAAAATCTCAATTCACTATACCCATCGGCAAGTTATGAGTGCTCGTTTGAGTTGATTACGTCACTGATGGAAACATGATGATGCCATCACTGTTTGTTAAATTATTAGGAATGAAACGAAAAAAATTTGGGATGATAAAAAATGAAATGGAATCCCGAAGTCAACGCTAATTGACTTCGAGGTAAAATTTTAAAACGGGAGATGATTCTGAGCTAAAGCACATACACTTTCCGATACCTGTCACACTTTATTTATATTTATCCAAGTTTTTTAACAAAAAAGACAAAGAATCTTCTGCTTTTGACAGAACCTACCGCTTCAAAGGCAATTCGTAACATTATAAACAGTAAACCCCACATTTTTTTTAATAAAAATGAAATTAAAACAATTTTATCTCGAGTGACATTGTCAAATTTAACGATTTGCGTATCCCAAAATCATATAATTTTTTTCAGATGGTTGCAATTTTTCCTATTTTGGATACGTATTGGTGCATTGTTACCAAGTGGACGCGCCATATGGGATTCTGTATTACTTATACGTCACTTCTAATGAAAACCTGGAGGTAAGCATTGTCAATTTTATCATTTACACTTGTGTAGGTTATCTATAATGGCGGTAGAAGAAACTTATATTAATTTCATATCGATCCGTGGCTCAACCTAATTTACGAAATTGGTTATTTCTCCAAAGGGTTTCTCTAACGTATCGTGTTAAATCCGCACACAAGGTAAAATTGACCGATCAGCAACTTCTTCAATGGATGGTACCGATACTTTTGGTTATGTTAATCTATTTGGGTGCTTGGACAATATCGGCTACACCCTATGCAGAGAATGTAAGTTCATAATCCTAAACCTTCAATCATTTTCGCATACCATTGATCATACTTTCTGTAATAAAATCTTTTCGCAGATTTACGATCAGAGCGGTCTGAGGTTTAAACAATGTTCCTACAATTGGTGGGATCATAGTTTGGCTATTGGTGAGGCTTTGTTTTTGGCCTGGGGCATACGAGTCTGTTACAACGTACGCAATGCGGAATCTCTCTACAATGAAGCACGCCTGATCTCATACGCCATATATAATATAGCCATCGTCAACACAACGATGATAGCATTTCAGTAAGTCTTATATTATTGAGTCGTATATAATTTTCAGCAAAACATCAAACGTTCTAATCGTAGAGAGTTGTGAACTTATCAGTTTAAAAAATTATAGCTCTGGATAGGCCTCATTGATCCCTTCATTCATCAAATCAATCACAAATGACTTTAATAATAAAATTGATCATAAATAATTAAAAAAACTAATCAAAACGTAACATGATTTTATTTATCAAACCATTAGTAATTAATCGCACTAATATATCAATATTTTAATTATACGCATTAAATCAATTTGATAAATTATTGTTTATTCATATGAATGATAAATCATATAATTCCTATGAAAATCATATCATTCATATGAATGATAAATCATAAATCATATATACCGATAAATTATATAATGCACATAATTAATGATAAACCATTGCGTTGAACTAACCGATAACAAATCAATTGTGTTTATGAAGCAGTGTGAGGTCTGATTAGTGATCGTTTATCAAGTGATAGTAAGTGATCACAAGTGATATTTTCAATAATATATGATAGTGTCGATCTCATATACAAAAAATTATTACGTTATTTTAATCAATAATAAATAATCCTACTAATCCAATCAATAATTAATAATCATACCGAAGAAGTAATCCGATTGGTCAAAACAAGGATTATATTGATTATGTTTTGATAAATGATTACAAATGTTTAGCTTGATCCTATGAATGATTAACGAATGTGAATGACCGAAGCACGAATGATTAGATACAATTTCAAATAATCTAAAATAAAAATGTCTCGAAAATTAATCTGATCAAATAAAAGTGTTTAATTCGTCTCCGTAACACTGAGCTCTTAATATAAAGAAAGCAAAAATTTCTTCTGTATTTAATCATATCTATGTATGTTTCATTTAATCATATTAAATCGTATAGGTTTTATCGTGTGCTCTTAAGCTTAAAACGAGCCTGAAAAGTCTCCATTCCTGTTCATTTTTAAATTGGATTGGTGAATGTTATCTAAATGCTAATATTTTCATAGTCTGTCACACGACCAGGGACAATATGGCTTTTGTACGACAACATACTTTTAATTGAATAAAGCCAAGAGACAAAAGTTATTGGATGCACACACATGCAAGTACCTGCACAATTACCTTCAGAGACGTAACTTGTGAAGAGTTGGTGATGTGCGGAATTGCGTAGGGTTTGAACACTGCTATTCTCAACTATCTTCGAAACTTAATTTGCGAGTTGATTTTAAGCTCTCTTAAGTCCTCTCTGATTGCAGCCATTATTTATTTTATTTGTACAAGCACCTCCTTTGCTCGACTCTGGTCGTTTTCATAGCCATCTAAAGCGTTAACGCAATTAAACAAGATTTTCTAAAGATGCTAGATAGTTGCTCACTTAACTGCAACACACACACATACACACACATTTAACGTATATGCATACATTAGCATATGATATACAATGCATATTAAGTAAGTCAATCGGTTCATTGGTTCAGAACGGAATATACTTGATATTGACTGAAGTTTAGGGGAGGATTTTAATATTATTAAGAGCTCAAGAGATTACAGAAGCGAAAAATGATGATAAAATTCTCAACTAAAAGGGTACGATAGGGTGTTTTCCCACTAGTGATGGAGTAGAAAAGGAAATATAAGCTTTTTAATATATCCTTAGGGCCATTTCTATAACATCGTACATATAGTATTCATAAACACTTTATTTACTTCAGTTCATCAACGATCGGTTCAATTCGCAACATTACTTATAAGGGATTATATTTAAATACTATACAAAATTATTAACTATATATTTTCTTTTATTATTCTTTTCATTCTCTTTTGTCTTGACCTCCAGCATTCTTATATTTCCACAAGTTGGACCGGATATAAAATATTTACTCGGTTTCATACGAACACAATTCTCCACTACCACGACTATTGCTTTGGTTTTCGGACCGAAAATATCTCGTGTTTTTAAAGGACAGGGTGATAAATGGGATCAGAAGGCTAAAGTACGTAGTATAACCGCATCTTTTTCGTTGAACGGTGTTGGTTTGGTACCAGAAGAATCACCGGATTTATATCAAGAAAACGAAGAATTAAAAGTAAGAATTATAGAAATTAAACAAACAATCGGTTAAAATCGAATTCTTTTAATAATTTTTTTTCAATATTTCATATATTTTACTTAGGAACAAATTCAGAAACTTGCTCATCAGATTGAATTCATGAAAACGGTTCACATGCAAATGAACAATCGTCACCTGAAGCCAAAACCTGGCGGTTATTTTACCATAACCTCAACATCATTTCAAGCGCCATTCAGCAAAAGTACCGTATCATCTACACAAACCCAGACAGCAAGGGGAACTGGTGGTAGTAGTTACGGTGGTTTTAGTGGCGGTAGTGATGATCCACAAAGTGCCGCACAATCCATTAGGTAACAATTTGTGATTGATAGCAAAGATAGAGGTGGACAAATGAAAAATCTGATACATCATATTTTCTTCACAGCTATTCTTCTAATCTGCCCCCACCTCCACCTCCTCCGCCTACTTCATCATTATCATCAAAAAAACCTAAATTCAATAAAGAAAAAGTTTGACGAGATCAACGAAGTGATAAATCCTGCTCAAATATCTTTTGTTTTACTAACGAGATGACCAATGAAAGTAGCGATATGAATTCATCGAAGTCCCATCAAATGGTCGGGAATGGCAATAGAAATGATGGTGATAATTTATATAGAGGCGATGATTTCGCTAGATATTTACTTAAAAAATTCACCGGTGATATAAAGCTTAATATTTATTACACGCTATCGTCAGACACAAGTGATGATACCGAAGCGATAAGCGACAGTAGCAATTCGACCGTGGCACTTGTACAAATCGAGCGAACTGTCGTTGAAATGAATGAAATTGCTTCAAGCCCGAATTCGTCGTGCGAATCGATCAATTTAGCAAAGACACAAACCACTCCGACGTCAAAGGAGCAGGAACAGAAGTACACAAGTGATAAAGAGCAACATGATCGTGAACAGCAACAACTACAAACAATCGCGCACCATGATGAATTGCGGAAAAAATCCATTCATACAATCACTGACACTCTTTCATCATTCGCATCTTCTGTATCATCCTCTTCATCAATGTTTGCCATACGTTCATCATCGCCATCCATTCTACCAACATCATCACCGTCATCATCCCATCTACCGGCAGTACCAACATCTCCACCAGCATCATCATCATCAAACACTGATTATATCAGTGATAGTGTATTTTTAACTGAAATCGTTGAAATACACCGAATACCATGGCATAATGATAGAGTCAATCCACTCTACTCGCATTCATATCGAGACAACAATCGAAATAGAAGCAACAGTGAAAACGTTAATGATCACGGTGTTGACGATAATGATGGTATTGATGATGTTGATGCTGATGACGATGATAACAGATTTCTTACTTATACGATCAGTACGAGTAACAAAGGCGCTGATATAAGCGAAAACAACAACAATGACAACAATAACACATCATACTCATTATCATCAACATTTACTGACAGTAAAACCATCGACGTACGGATGCCGATAGTGGTTTAATGGAAATTCAATTTTTCTTTGAATTTATTGCGATTAAATCTAGTATTTAGTTTTAGTAAATTATATAGTAAAAATATTTAGCTGAAAATATTTAATAAGAATTTTTTGAAGGCCGAAACCAGATTTGCTAAAGTAGAAACTATAGAAGTTATCTAAATTGTTTTTGGATGTTATCGAACAGGATGAAATTTATTCATATTTCAAAGTCTTACTTTTTCGGGATATTAATGTTCGTGACAAAAATTAATGACTTTTTAAGCCTTCCTTTCACACCGGTCGAAGCAAGTTGAAAAAATTATCGATCAGGTATTTCTTTTAGTCAGAAAACTGTTCGAGGTTTTACGAAATTGCCTTTTCTGATTGGAATTCAATAAAAATGATAATTCGTTTTCAGGGGACGATTTTTATGAGAGGTTCATGAAGGGGGTCATCTTTTTATAACAGAAGGAAAAACAAAGAAAAATCCCAACAGCGAATTTCCCAAGATCTCAATAAAGGATGCCCTTTTCTTATTCTTCTTCAAGGACAAATCAGAAGAAAGGTTTTAACAAAATAATATTAATTATCGATTAGTCGGTTATCATCAAAAGGTCACAAATTTTTACGAAGATTGCAGAAAAAGTTACTCGAATGATATCAAGAAAATGACACTTCAGATTCATTTCTTAGTTTTTAGTTCTAAATGTATGTCGGTCTCCTGTGATTTTTGTGTGTATGATCTCCTGTCGATATAATTCTGAAACTGATTAAGTAAATTTTTATCCAGATATAAAAGACTTCTATTCTCGAACATGCTCGTTAGGGATTTTTTTAAATATGCTATGAATCTTTTTTTTTGTACGATTTTGAGCAAATTTTTCACTTCGTTGCAAAATAACATTTAATTTTAAGAAATATAATAATCTACTAAGCCATGCTTTTTATTAATAAATAGAAATATAATAATAAATAAATATTAAAATATTTTCGATAGAACTTTACATCAAACTCGATTCAACAAAAAATATCTGCAAAAGGACTATAATTTTAGACTTGTATTTATTATTTACTATACGGTTAACTTGTCTAATTGTTTTTAATTTTTTCAACTGAAAATATTAAAAATATTAGAAACAAAGTTATATCACACAGTTTTTCATGAAGGGCACAACATAATTATGGCATAATCAAAGCATAATTAAGGACTGTTCGTATTATCAAAACACATTAGTCTTCGAAGTCGAATGATCTAACAGGAATTAAGCTAATTTTGACTACTTTAAAATCGCCAATAGCGTACTGCAATTCTTGAGAATTGCGTAGAAATATTTGAATGGACTAATTTCGAAACAGAGCTATTTTGGATAAAACGTAAGCGTAGTATCCAATTCACCGTGCCAGAGAAGTATTAAAAAGTGAATTTTTTATACTGATTTATTTACAATAGCACGCCCACACAGCCTAAATGGTGAGGTGATTACTACTAAAAACCACCAAATTTCTAATATCACCGCATGGTTTATTACCCCAGCTCGAATGGAGTAAAATTGTATGGCCTTGTGTGATATTTCAGCGTACTAAACTTTCGGAATGTCCCAAAAAATTGCTGCGTTTTGAAATATAGAATTGTTTTGTAGCTTTTGAAAAACTAGTTATAAATTTTGTTGTTATTTTAAATTGGTTTAGCAAAATTAATTTTGTTCAATAATTATTTTATTTTATATAATTTTATGTTATTAAATATAAATTTTGTACTGAAAGGGAAAAAAGGACTTCTTTTAATACGATAAGTCCTGTTGGTACAAAAAATTATTAAAGAGCAAACAGCGTTAACAGAAAAAGCCATTAAAGTAAACACACAATAATATTGAAATATTAATATCATAACATTTATAGATTGTAATAACAAATACTGATTGTATTGCTGCCAAGCGCAACAACAACAAAATCAATTAATTGTTAAGTGTCTATTTGAAATGAAAAAAATGAATATACTCGTCTACATTTTAATTTAGGGCAAAAAGTAGTAAACTTGACAAAATGGTATGGCAAAAATTAATTAATAAATATCGTGTTTCAATGATATTAGCGGGGGAGGAGGGGGGCGGGTTTAGAAATAGACAGCCTGAAGAACAGGCTAAGCCTGAAAAACCGAACGACCGATCATCCCACAAAAAAATCAATTTGTACTGTCAAAAGATTTGAAGAAACAATTGAGTATCGTGTGTAGAGAACGCTAGATTCATGTTTTATGTCTGCAGTGTAACATAGCTATCAATAAATCAATCTATCCAAAAATAAAGCAATCAATTTTTTAATTACTAAATTTTCGCTTCCCTTTGGAATCAATTATTATCGATAACCCAACTGACGGATAATAATAATCGTGTTTCCATTTCACTCATTATCATTCATTTAAACATCGTAGTCATTATTATTATCATGCTAGTCATAATCACCATTAATACCATCATAATTATTACTTTAATTCCAGACATAAAAATCATTCGATTTTCCAGAATTTTTATGAAATTCAATCACTTCTAGTAAAACCAAAAAAATCTCAAAAAAGGATAAATGCTTGTAAACTTATTGATTTTATTGAAAATAAAACGAAGTAAAGGAAAATTATAATTTCGTAGAAATATCGAAAACATATTGAAACAATTTAAGTGAATAAAATTTTAAAAAAACAGAACAAACTTATCTGCCCCAACTCGCAATATTTGCTTAACGATTTAGATGTTTGTGGAGATGAATTTAAATGACAAAAAAATAATTTTATTGGTAATAAAATTTAATTTCTAGAATGTGTCATGGGAATGGCTCATGTTCAGAATGGGTCATGGGTCATGATTCCTTTCTTCAAATCAAACGCTTTGTTAATACGATTTTATTCGATTCTTGATATTTGTTGATTTTTCCGACAGGGTTGGATGTTGATAAAATTTGAAACGATTTTCCGTCATCCCTAGTCAAATTTGGTTTGTAGACAAACCGGTTTCGGCGATGTGCCATCTTCAGTGTCTGTTTTCGTTCTGAGCAGTCTGTATTTGTCTAAGTTGTATCCTTCCTGTAATTTTGTCTGCATTTTGTTTTGTTATCGTCGGGTACGTGTTTGTATGTATTGTGCGAGCAGGACTTTCTGTTCCTAATTAGCTATTTCTGTGGGTGCATGTGATCAGGTAGTGCCTATTGTTTCTTGCATTTCGTCCCTATTGTCTTTTCTTGCAGGTAGGTAAAAATCAGTAATTTTTGGTTCGTGGGGTTTTTTGTGGTTTGTTCATATGACCTCGGGTTAGTGAGTATTTCTTGGTCTTGGATTTGTTGCCTGTAAAGTAGTTTTAAGGGTTCGAATATTACGTCTGAAGGTGAGTTTGTTTGTTCGTTTATTAGTCTTCCATCAAAGGGTTTTTGTTTGTAAATTTCCATGTTTTCTAGTACGTTGAGTCGTCGTCCTTTGTTTTGTATGTGTAACAAATCAACTGTTTTTCTAATGTAATGTAATTTTCTAATGACTTCGTGTACAATTATTGTGGAACATATGGTTTGCGAAGTTGGATTCCGGATTCGTGTTAGGTTGACGTAATCTTTTGTTGTAGTCCCTCATGTGTTCTCTGAATCTTGTTTTTATTTTTCGTCTTGTTTGTCCGATGTAGCTGTATTGACATGTACAGGTTAATTTGTAAACCCCCTGTTTATCCAATGGATCCTCTGTGTTTGTGCTGTTTCGTAATATGCGTCCCAAGTTGTTTTTTGTCCTGTATGCTATGTTGATGTTGTATTTTCTGAGAAAATTGGCTATTTTGTATGTTGATTTTCCTGTGTACGTTAAGGTTGTCCAAATTTTGTCGTTATTATCTTCGTTAGGTCTTTTGGTTTTATTAAAGCTCCTCCTGATTTTGTTTACTATGTCTTTTTTGTATCCGTTGTTTTTCGCTATGGTATATATCGTGTTAAGTTCCTTATTATAGACCTCTTTCGATAGGGGTGTGCGTTCTAGTCTAGATATTAATTGTCTAAATGCTGCTTTTTTGTGTTGTTCGGGGTGGTTCGATGTGTTATGTATTATGGTGTCAGTTGTTGTGGGTTTTCTGTATACCTCGTAATCAAGTTTTTTCGTGGTTTTGTTTGTTTTTATAGTAAGGTCCAAGTAGTTGATTTTTCCTTCTTTTTCGGTCTCCATCGGAAACTGTATGTTCTTGTGTTGTTTGTTCAGATATTCTAGTATGTTTTCTTCGTTGTTTTCTGTCAGTATACATAAGATATCGTCTACGTATCTCGCATAGAAAGTCACACCAAAGTTGGTTTTTAGTTTATCCATGTATTTCTTTTCCAAGTTTTGCATAAATACCTCCATAAGGATTGCCGATGTTGGATTACCCATTCCTAGTCCGTTTGTTTGTCTGTATATATTGTTGTTGAATTGAAAGTAATTCTGTTGTTTTTAGAGTATTTGTGAGCTGTGTTGGGAATTCCTTGTCTTTAGTCTTATCGAGTAGTATCTCAAATAGTATGTTTATTGTTTCCGCTACTGGTATCGACGGATATAGGTCCTTGATATCGAACGATACTGATTTAGTGTCCTTTGTGATTTGTATAGTGCTTACTTTCTCATTTAGTTCGGAAGTATTGACTATTGTGTGCTCATTTGGTAGCTTTAGGTTCGTTTTCATTAATACATTCAGGTGTTTTGAAAGTTTGTAACCTGGGATAGATTTATAGTTTACAATTGGTCTCATTGGAGTGTCTGGTTTATGAATTTTTGGTAGCGCGATTATTGGTGGTGCGGAAGGATTAATGAGCGTCAGTGTGTTGGCCGTCTTTGGTTCTATAATTTTTGGAGCCTTTTTAATTTTTAAACGATTTTATTCCCTACAAAGCTCTTAAAACACACTTACATCCGGACACATACATACACATCTGCGCGCACACACACTCATAACCACACATACACACACCTACACATACACACATACCCACACCCACACACACATATACACGCACTCACACATACGCGTGTACATAGATAAGAACTACTTGTGTTGTTTAGAAACTTTTGATTTACATATAAAAACATTTGTATTTTCCATCAGTCTTATTCATTTCCGATAAGTTTTTCATCACTTTTTCTGCTCTTAAACAAAAAGCTTAATCAAAAATTAAAAAAAGCTTTTAATCAAAAATTTTTAAATGTACGTGAAATAAAAAATCAAAAATTAATCATGGATGATAGGGATGACGATGACGCGAGAGATGATGATAAAGAGAAAAAGAATGAGGCGGAAGGAACTGCCGAAGAGATTGAAGTCCTAACAGAAGAATATAATTGTTATCGCATCGTGGCTGAATCCATAATACGAAATTTTAAAAGACCGAAAGGTAAAATTTGCGAACGCATTTAATACTTATATTACGCTCCTTTTTTGCATTTTTTTCTAATTAAGATTACATTGCAGATGCTGAAGTTAGCAATGAAATACTTAAAACTTGCGATGTATTAAATGATGCTAAAGATTTGAGAGCAAAAAAAAGTGCCAACGAATTCTTTCGATTTTTTCTTAAAATTTTGAAATGGGTTAGCAGTAATCAACCTCTTAATGTTTATAAAAATTGGGTAATAACAAGAAAAGAAAAGATTATTAGCGATTTCTATAAAAATAATTTTTTGTCATATTTAAATTTTTTTTAGTATAAAAATGAAAGTGGTACAAGCTCTTCACCGTGGGTGGAACAGAATAAATCGTACGTTTTCGCAAAAACAATGGATGATGGTTCCATCGTAATTTATACATCTATAGCCACTAACCCTGAACAAGGTTGGCAAGAAAACGGCTTAAGAGCTTTGCATGCCTCAAAGCAAAAGAAAAAGAAGTAAATTGAAAGCAACAAACGGTACCTCGCTAAATGGCCAAAAAATGAATATTCTATAAATTCAATATATGATAGCGATTATAAAAAATTCACTTAAAATTCTTAATTGAAAGATTATATTTTTAAAAATACTTTAAACAAGCAATAAAAATAAAAACATATTTTAAACATACATTTATATAAATCGTGCATATAATATAAAATATGAGGTTGAAATTTCTGTTACGCAATTTTATTCCGATAATTATTGTTATTAAAAATTAATAATTTTTATCTTAAACACGAATGTTATATAAAAGACAGAAATTTAAAATGGACGGAATGCATAAAAATGTTTCGCTTGGACGGCACTTCAGACACTAAAACTACTACATAATTCGTCATTGAGATAAAGCTGATTAAACAATTGCATAGAATTCAATTACAATGAATTCACATTTAAAATATTCAAATGACGAATGACGTCACACCCACACTCAAACCCAGAAAACTCGTAATACTCAATAGAAGATATAAAACCATAATATTCCACGACCGAGGTCTCACGCTGATCGCTGAATTGCAACTATCACCAACACAATAGCATTCTTCCCAATAAACTCCATTCTCGTGAACACCCCAATTACAGACTCCCGTCACACCCGTATCGGCTACTGATGCACAACGGCGCATAACTTGTCGCCAGCGTCCATCCCCTGAGAAATAGAAATGTAAGAACAATTAGTAATGATCACCTCAGATGTGCTGAATGTGTGCGATTTACATATGAAACCACGAGGCCCTTGTCGTACAACCTTCATACAGAATGACCCAGGCATGGCTGATTCAAAGGAGTTACATTCAATTGGTATGTGTTCAGTCTTGTTGAAGGGTTTGTAAGCTCCACAACTATCTACACCCTTTTCATCCTGATCCGATGAACACTGATAGCATCTTATAGCCAATGTACCTGTTTATATAGAACATTTATTATAGCACCACACCCAAACATCACTTCTATCGCGCAATGGGTTTGTCACTTTCGGCGGTGGCTTTTAAACACTTATCGGTATTCTAGAGTTCATACCTGCATTGCAGAGCAGCAAAGGCACTAGGAGTCCACATAATAATTTAATTCCCATTAAATCCGAGCTTAATAATTATATTTGGGTTATTAACTCAATAGAACCTTTGATAAATCATTTGTTATTCACAGACAATCCTAGGGGTACGTTCACTTGAAGAAAGCAACAGGTAAAAATTTCAACCCTGGTTTATACTTCGAATAATGTCGATAAAATTTTTCAAAACTGTCAAATGTCGATAAAAATGTGCAATAATATCAGTATTTATAGATAATATAAAAATCTTTCTCACTTAACAATTAATTTCTCTTCTCAAATTCACGATATTTGTTTATTTACTGCTACTAATAGCGAGCATAAATATAGTGTTAATAGACCGTGGAAATCTAGATATATAGTGTTCACAGGTTTTAGATTATGCTAAGATGTGTTTCGAACGTCAATTAGCTGTCAAATATTTATAAAAATCCTGCAGCACTATTTTGACAATCGAATCCTATAACCAACCATTAAATATTAACAATTCTCTGCCACGCAAAACATTTTGGAAATAAAAATATATATCGCAAAGATACAATTACAAAACGTTGTTTTTGATGGAGTACTTGGGATCTTTCACAGGTATTTCTTTTTGAATTTCCTTATATTTTTTGTTTTAAATACGTCACAATTAGCGCGGTTAAGAAAACCGCGAAAAAATAAAATATCGGAATAATATATCAGACATATGGTATCTCCCCCCCTGGTTAGGCTTAAAAATCGGTATAATATAGCAGAAATATCGGTATAATATATCAGACATATGGCACTCCCCCTCTGCTTAGGCTTAGTCATCGGGATAATTCTGACATATCGCCACGAACGAGATCGCGAGATCTTCGCTTTGTTTCTGACATTAGTATTTATTACATTATCAGCGTTACTTTCCTTAACCACTTTTCCACTGATTTAGTCAAACAAATTCTGGTCGCATTTCGCGCGGACCTTTAAACTTAGTTATAAATTAACATTTGTTATAAATATGATTTGTATATAAATTGTTAAAAAGCGTTCACTACACAAATGATACGCGTTTTATATATCAATTCTATATATTTTTATATATTTAAAATACGTAATATTTTGTTCTAATTTATTAAAAATATGTAATATTTATACCAGTATTACAATGTAAAAGTCTCCTTTATGTATTTTTTTAAAAGTTTGTTTTACTTGTCATTTCTATGAAAATACGTATTTACCCGTCGAGCATTCTCTAAATTTTCGCGATCCCTATCAAAGAGCCTCTTTTAAAAGTATTATTTATTTCTATCAAAACATTCATTTGTATTCATATTTTATAGGTGCTTGGTTAGTTAAAGAATTGTTCTCTATTTTGATATTATTTCATTACCCGCTGTAGTAGAAATATAAGCCATAGACAGAGGAATGCTTAATTTTAATGTATCGATTTAATTTTCTGCTGTGAATGTCAGCAAACTCCACAGAAGTAAACGAACAAATCAAATATAAAACTTGAGATTGGAAAATATGGGTACCCCTGTGATTTAAAATTGTCGGTAAAGTAGCTCCCGTAGCATTGTAGAATTATGGCATTACGGGCTGCCGTGAATAGCTGTCAATAATCAATTATTTAGGGTGGGGATTGCAATAATTTTTTGTTGATTTGCTGTATATCGCTAGATTTGATTAGTTTAAAACTATGAAAATGAAACTTCTCGACTCGGTCTTCCTATGTACGCTTATGGGAGTGTGTTTCGTGCATACTGGTAGGTTGAAATGTTACTTTGATAATATGATATATGAGACGAACTAATATAGTGTACATTTTGTCATTCATCTTTAGCACTGGCCATAAAATGTTGGCATTGCCGCTCTGACAACGATCCAAAATGTAGCGATCCTTTCGACAATAGCACTTTACCCTTGTTGGATTGTTCACAAGAACCGGATTTAGCGCATTTACCCGGAGTGCGTCCAACGATGTGTCGGAAGATTAGGCAGAAAGCTAATGGTGAATGGAGATATTTTCGCAGTTGTGCTTACATGGGGGAACCAGGAATTGCGGGTGATGAGCGATATTGCCTCATGCGTACGGGCAGCTATAATATTTTCATGGAATACTGCACATGCAATAGTAAGGATGGCTGTAATGGCGGTGGACTGGTGCACTCAGATATATGGATGGTCTTGCCAATAACTGCGCTAACAGTTACAATGGCATGGCTTTTACGACTATAATCTCTTTGCAACAATCACTGCAACAAGCAGCAACAACATTAAGTTGGAACTGAATCAAAATTTGTGCCTGTCAAATTGAAAAACAAATATTTTTATAGAAGTTAGTTTATCAACATTCAACGTATTTTTACCAGAGACTACTTTTATCATGTCCGTCCAATTAATGTATTAAGAAAAAAATTTATATACAATAAATTTTAATATAATATATATAAGACCAAACATTTATGCAAAGAAGACATCTATTATTTCCAATGTTTTTATTTGTGTTTTTTCAATACTTTAAAAAGTGAATATATCTTTACAAATTGCAAATAATACAACAAATTCCATAAATTTAGAAAGAATATTGAAAACATTTTTCTTATTTCTGAATATTTACAATATAAAATTTAAAGCAAGAATAGCGATAATACTGGCCAAACTCATGGCAATGAAACGTTGAGCGGACGATGAGCTATTACAAAGGTCACCCGTACAAGTGTAACAGCTTTCCACTTGTTGACTGTGTGATACGGTGCAGACATTATCCTTTTGGCCGATGACCTCAAAATGACAATCACGCGAGATGATGGTGCCGGCTTTATCTGAACAAAACGAAAGTAAAAGAAAAGAATGTGGATAATTATTTGTTTTTGCGGAGGGTTGAGAGGTGTGGAATTGTAGTAACAGTAGATGATAAATGATTATTTTTAATCTAGTAACGTTAATGAAATAAATGCAGATATAAAAAGTTTTCGCTTCGTTTTAATGATGAATGGGATTAACGAAGAAAGCTTCACGATATCTTAGAGTACATAAATGCGTTATATACAATTTATATATGTATATTTTGTTTGTGGTAGTCGTAGATTTTGTTCTTGGCTTTTTCAGGTTAAATATTTTAAACAAAGTGGCAACACACAATCGCACGTTTCAATATTTTCTTTTTATACGCAAATTAGCGATGACATCATGATGGCTTTTATTATTAAAACAGTATATTTATATTGAATGAAAATGCTATTTCAAGTAAAGAAATTCAATTTAATTTATACGTTTTTTAATACTCGTGGTGAAATACGTTTTTTAATACTCGTTTTTTAATACATCATGATGGCTTTAAGAAATACGTTTTTTGAACTCGTGGAATCTTTAATTTAATTTCTTTAATACTTAGTACTTTTTAACTAAAAGTGGATTGTTTCCAAAAGTTATGTTTTTATTTTAATACGAAGGAGGCCTTATTTTAATTAATGGAATTTTTAATTTAATTTAATTTTGTTTATATTTGTTAAAAGCATTTTTAAAAGTCATGGAATTTTTATTACCTTTTGTAACTACTTTGTTACATTTTGTAACCGGTTTAAATTGATCCATTACATTTGGTTTCGTCATTTGATCACAATCAACCGAGCGTATATTTGAGTCGCCAGTAATCGGCTCTTTGGCGCAATTAATATCGGATAATGATTTACATTGATAGCATTTGATGGCATCAGCTGAAAAATAGAAGTAAAAAATATAAAAGAATATTAGTTTATAATATCTAAAAAGAATTATTAGTTTTTAAGATTTTATTGCATTAATAGTTTCATTGAAAATTTGAAAATAACTCTTTCAAGAACAGTTATTGAATAAATTGGGAGGCGTGTGAATTCCTTGTACGTCATTTAATTGAATCTTAAATTTAATAAAGTTTTCGTATAACTTATGTTTTCGTACAACCGATTATAATCGAAATAGGTGCTTAGACACCACCTGGATATGACCGTCCTTCAGATTATGTCAATATATCAGTTTTCTGTAACTTGATGTTTTTGAATTATATGTAAAATTGGAAAACACCTTACAAGGGTTTCATGTAGGGTGCAATATCGGGTGAGGTCGGTTGTACCCATAAGGGAGCTGCACAAATGTATGTGAAAACAATTCATAATACAAATTTTCGAGGTTAAGCTGCAAGACGTTTTATTGTTATGTGCTGACGTCATGGCTAAACTGCACGGCAGATCTGCTTTTCGGGAATATTCAGAACCCATATTTCCGTTGAAACAAAAATTGTAAAATTTATCATGATTATAATACTTTCGTTACGTGCAGAGAAATAAAAAGTAATTAGTGTTTTCTATAAAATATTTTAATAGACTGATCTTTTGAAAAGCGTTCTGGAATAATTTTCTGAATTGCTAAAAATCGTTGCAGTTTTCACTTTGACACATTTTCGAGATTGGCGAATAAATATTATTATTAATAATTCATTTAATGACATTCTAAAGAAATGAAAAGTGAAAGAAATACGGAAAATGTATTTCGCCAAAATTCCTTCTGCCTTTTCTAGTCTTTTATAAAAATGTGACGACTTTACGATTTAAAGAGAAAAAGTTTATTTAAACATTCTGCTTGAAATTAAAATTTTTTCTTATTTAAAAGAAAACAATGAAATCAAAGTGAAACTGAAAATTAAATTGATACGAATATAAATTAATCCTACAATCGAGCAATAAATAGCCTTTTGCAGAAACTCTATAGAGAATATACTCGTAAAAGTATAAGAAAACATTGTTCATGTTGTTGTTATTTTTCAAGGCCAACTAGAATTTATTTTTTTCAATTGTGAAATTAAGAATAAAAAATTGCTAATAATTGTAAAAATATTCAGTTAGTGTTGTTTTAATATATGTATGTACTTATTTGCATATATATATATATATATATATATATATATATATATATATATATATATATATATATATATATATATATATATATATATATATATATATATATATATATATATATATATATATATATATATATATATATATATATATATATATATATATATATATATATATATATATATATATATATATATATATATATATATATATATATATATATATATATATATATATATATATATATATATATATATATATATATATATATATATATATATATATATATATATATATATATATATATATATATATATATATATATATATATATATATATATATATATATATATATATATATATATATATATATATATATATATATATATATATATATATATATATATATATATATATATATATATATATATATATATATATATATATATATATATATATATATATATATATATATATATATATATATATATATATATATATATATATATATATATATATATATATATATATATATATATATATATATATATATATATATATATATATATATATATATATATATATATATATATATATATATATATATATATATATATATATATATATATATATATATATATATATATATATATATATATATATATATATATATATATATATATATATATATATATATATATATATATATATATATATATATATATATATATATATATATATATATATATATATATACTTATTTATTTATTTATTTATTTATTTATTTATTTATTTATTTATTTATACGCATATACTCTCGTACAAGTTGGAGACAAACCATTGCATCATACAAATCGCATGCGTGACCCCATTTTTTACATTATTTTTCAGACAAAATAAAGGCATAACAGAAATATTAAATTTTTAAGACGTTAAGACTTTTCAAAAGCAAAAGTTTAAAGAATAATGCTTACCGTTTTGCAGAAGGCCTAAAGCCATGATCACTAAAATCGCAACTAACAGTTGTTTAAACATTTCAAATGGAATTTTTAAAAAATGTATTCTTTTCAAAAAACAGAAGTGTACAAAATGTGTATAGATTTGTTTTTATAAATGTTTTCACAGTTTTATTGCGTATGAAAATAAATAATATTAAATCCGTTACAACGCGATGTTTTACTTTTAAAAGTTGTCGATCGACTAACTGTTGACTCCAATACTAATGACTGACTGATCAATAATTGCCCAACAATCTGGCGATGCAAACATAAACTAAATGAACGAAACAATCAAAAAGAAACGAATAGTGGAATATTTTAATATTCAAGTTTTTCGTTTTTATTGAAGAAAAAAGTTTAGTTTTAGTGTTTTAATGGAATAATGGAAAGAACAAGAAGAAGACAAAGGAAAAATGAGAGAGGGGCGTAGATGGACAAGACGAAGAAGAGCGAAGTAGATGAAATAAGAGCAAAACAAAGTTTTTGTTTTGCTGCGAACAGAGAGGCTCCTCAATCTATGGCTATAGGGAGGAGGAGGGTAAAGGTGAAAGAGGTGCTGGATATCTTCAGGAAAAGCTACGCTAAACGAGTTAGAATTTAAAAACAAAAATTATATAAAAAATTATGTAATTTGTTCAATAACAATTTTCTAAGAAAATGGAATAATTTCAAAATTCTAATTGAAAATATTTTGCTTAAAGAATGGAACAAAATTTAAATAATCAGAAAATAATGATGAGTATATTTCATGAATGTGTTTAAATTATATTTGTTTCTTTTATTTTAGCGGCTATTGCTTGACAACATATTATTAAAGAAATGATGTAAAAGAAAATAATAAAAAGTGCCGTCAAATTGTTTTTATTTCATAGGAACACAAAAGAATTACGAGAATAATTTCAAAATCGATCAACGAAATAACACGAATTTTTCTATTTCAGAATTTTCCTTTTCAAAACGAAATACTTTATTATTTAAACATTACACTAATTCAGAAATTGTTTAATTAAATACGTTTTAAATTTTTCTTAATTAAAATATTTTCATTATGTATTCATAATGACACTTGTAGTGACGCTTTCTTGAGGAATATAAAAATTAATTGATCCCTCATGAATCTCAATTGTGCCCTATATATTCCCAAATTTTTATAATTGCTTGTTTGGTTTTTCGAGAATGAATGAGAGAAAGGAAAAACAGAGATAGAGGGGAAGAGAGAAAACTGAAAGATTGAACGCAAGAAATGTAGAAAGAAAAGTTGAAAGGAACCCTTCCCGCAGAATCGCATTTATATAAATTAACTAAAATCAAAATGAATGAAAATATCGCGCCCAAACCAAATATATTTTAGATTTATATAAATAAAAAGAAACTATTATTAATTAAAAACTTCCAATCACAGTTAAAAATTTGTAACTATAATTGGTGTAGCTCATTTCAGTTGGAAACTCTGTCTTAAAGCTTTAAAATCCAGTCAAGTTACCGACAAACACAAATTGGATTTAGAACGGAGACTTGGAAAAGGTCACGTGGAACAATCGCCAGTACTCAAAAGCCTGTAAGGCCGGTGAATAATCACGACAGAAAAATGTCATGACAGTATTACCATTTGTTATTCTCTGAACATGATTTCTAACGAAAGGCCTGGGCCTGGATCTGTGCTTGGGTCGGAATATATGCATTAAAAACTAAATCTGCCATGCCATAATGCGTAACAAATTACAGCACAAAATTAATGGAAGGCAAATGAGTGAGAATAATTTATATCTAAAGAGAATCCAGGAAAAAGTTCCCAAAGTAACCTTTTTATAAAGATTTTTATCATATTACTTAATGTGTTTAATTATTTGATGTGAAATACGCATCATCAATCCGAAGCATTTCGGAAATACCGAAAAAAAAAATAAATCGCTTTTGAAAAACAATTCTTTAGAAAAGACTTCTTTTTGCAATCATTAATTAAGTAAATATAAATTATCGTAAGAAACTTTGAACAGAAAAAATAAAATATGCTTGAGAAAATTTTGAAAATACGAAAAAATTGAAAAAATCTTTAACTTCTTGAAATAAAGGTTTAAAGACTTTTAAAGAAATCTAGACTTATGGGAATATCGATTTGGAATGATGGTTATTGTTCAAAAATACATTTAATTTTATTAAGTCGTCATGGGTATAAAATTATAAGAGATTGTGTATATTTCTAAAATTAATTACAATTTTTTATGGATTGTTTGAGGTATTCTGTTCCTGAATCAATTCTTAAAACCTTCCTAAGGAAAACTGAAAATTAATTAGAACATCAACTAGAAATATTAGAACATCAATTAGAACATCAATTAGAAGTTACATTTAAAAAGCAGGAGATAAAGACTTTCATTCCAGTAATTAAAAGTAAGTTTAAAAGATACAGTTTGAACCCTTCAAGCTTATTAAATAAACAATTAAACAACACAACAAAATATATTATATAATTTTCTCATTACTGTTTTCTTATTATTTCTTATTGTTTCTTATTATTGTTTATTCAAAAACAATTTGTTCATAACAAATAATTTAATTTCAAAAAACGGGGAAACCTTAAATGAGCGTAACTAAAATTCAAACAGCGTATAGAAATAAAATAAAAAATAACATTAGTTACAACAACAAATTCATACACGCGAAAACATTTCTATAATTTGTATTCATATAATTGTTGTTGTGATTTTAGTAACGGCAGTTGGGTAGAAAGTTGTTACAGCGTCCTGCATAATCGCACGAATATACACACGCGTGAACAAATACATCCTGTCTTCCAAACGCATAATTTTTTTAAATATAATTAAAAAAACTATTCATATGACGTTTCGATGATAAAAATTGAAACCGTTAGACCTGATTAAAGATCAATGGTAACCAAACCAAACCATAATCCAAACTTTTTTTAAACACAATACTTTCTGTGTCATATATTGATTGCGACCGAATTGGTTTGACAGCTCCAGTTTATCCGATTAAAGTCAAACACAATAAAAAATAATTGAAATTGGAATTTTTCAACTTGAAAAGTTGAAAGATCGAATTTATACAAGTTATACAAAAAAGATCAAAAATCGAAGCTATACAAGTTGTTGACGGACAGACTGGGGAGTTACATACATTTTTCAAGAGCTTTGGCAGCATTGTACACTGAATTTTCGCTAAAAAGTAGGCAGTAATATTTTAGAAATTATTAGGAATTTTTTCGGAGATGATTTCAAAATAAAAATCAACGTAAGACTAAAGCTATTACGTATCTGTCTAATCCAAAAAGGAATTGCGCAGGTAACGCCTGCCTATCAGTTTATATCACGTATAGTCAATTTGGAACTATTAATTAATTTTTAATGATACGTTATTTCTCAACAAACACTTTCTAGTAAACTTTAAGGGCGGGCGTTGAAGAAGTTGAAATGAAATGAATGAAATTAAATCATAGCTCTTAATATCTTGCGTTCTCTTCGAATTAAATTCAAAATCTCGTTCAAACATTTGTATTAAAGAGTAGTAAATAAATTTGATACCTTTTGTTGTTGTGATTATTGGTATTTTCATAATTATTATTATTATTATTATTATTATCAATATAATTATTAACACGTGTGTATAAGTAGCTACTTGTAAAGTACAAATCGACAAATTTAATACAAAAATGTTCTATAAATGTATAATTTTTCACCTTGACCAATTATTGAAAGTTAATCGAATCAATAAGTGATTAGTAATAATAAACATGATTTTGTATGCAAATGTTTTCAACGAAGGCATTGCAATTTGTTTTTATTGTTTTCTTTTCGGAATAACTTTGAAATGAAAATGGCATGAAAACCTTGAAAATTTTTATTTCTTTCGATAAGCTGAAAATATATTTAACGAATATACAAACGGAAATAAACAAGATATAACGCAAAGGTAATTATCATAATCATTAGAGTATCGTTTCAAAGTGTGCCGCCCACTTTAAATTCATGAAATACAAAATAAATAATTAAATTAATAATTTTAGCTCTTGTTTTTTGGTTGAATATCAAACTATAGTGTACTCTCTTATATATATTCACCTTAAAATGATCCGAAGACTTCTCTTAGTGCTATAAATTTGCTTTGGAAATTTCAGAAGTTGAAAATGATTTCTCTCAATCTTTATCAAATTTAATTAAATTTTAAAAAAGTATAATTCGTCTTATTCGCTATGATTTTGGATTTCTATCTAGACAAGTGAAACTTCTTAATTGGACGTTAAGGCACAAAAACTAATCAGTTCGTTAAAAAATTTATTTAACTAAAATAATTAATTAATTAATTAATTAATTATTGCAAAAATTGCTTGGTTTACTGAATGCGATCAATTGAAACTGTTAATTCAGCGTATTAAATCTATCATTTAACTAAATTACTTAATTACTTAAATTGATAATTAAGTAGATAATTATCCATTTTTACGTTTCCTTATATATCATTATTTATCGGGTGCCAGTCCCGTTTCCGGTAGGGGCAACAAAATGGCAGTGGCTAGTGTGCCTGCACAAGTCCACTTGCCAATGAACTCGGTTCTTCGAACCGCGCTATTATAAATCCCACGCATATAGCGCATCGTGGGTAGGGCCCCTAGTGGGAGCTTAATGGTGCCTGTGGTTGATACCCAAATATACGCGGGTAGAGACCATGAGTCCCCACGTAGAGTTGCGTGAGGAGGAGCCCGACTTCCCTAACTCGGCAGCCGGTGAGCCAAACACCGGCAGAGGTTTTAGATGGGGCTCGATCGTTATCTGCGAGGAATGTCCTGTCCGTCCCAGGTTTCAAAGGTACACAAATGGCGCAATATGGCTAAGTTGCTGCTGTGGTCGTTGGTTGCCGATATAAAAGGTATTTGTAGTGTCTACCTAGCAACCCCGAATGTGGGTAGGCCCACCATGGACTTAAGCCAATCATGGCAGGTGTCCATGTAAAACACCACGTGGCATATATATCATTATTTAATATATAAGGGACTTGTTTAAGAAAATCAGCTTATTATAAATTGGAAACCGTTAAATTTTTAGGGATTCGAATCTTGTTCATTTTCCTGTTAGGATTTCTGTTAAATCTTCTGTTAAGTTTTCAGATTTTTCAAAAATTTTATTTTTTGTTTAATAAATATAGTTAGTTCAGTTAATTTATTAAATATAATGCCTTTATACAATATTTTTCCGAAGTTATTTTTTAGTTGAAGAGATGAAATTTAAAGAACTTAATTAAGAGTAAACAAAATGAAGCTAAGAAGAATTTATACGAAATGAATTTCAATTAAAATTAAAATTGAATAATTTCTTTATAACCGAGTATCTTTCAGAAATAATATCGGAGATACATTGTTAGCTTGTTAGAATCAATATTGTTAGAAATCAATATTGAAGCAGAATTAATAAATATATTCTCACGAATTTTGACAAAATTATTCGATATTACTCTAATTTGTTTGATATTGGCATGGGCGAAATTGGAGAAGGACCATGGCCACTTCTGAAACCCTATATGAATTTATATACATGTGTATATACGTCCCTTTGGACATTCGTAGAAGAGATTGAATGATTGAATTTTATCTAGAACTAAACAACGAATGTTAAATTATTTTGTAAATAGTGGGCGCGGTTCGGGAAAAAATGAGTGGAGGTATTGTCATAAAATGTGTGGATTTTCCTTTTCAAGAAAAATCATGTTAAAGATGATATAGATCTCAATTAACCAAGAAAAGCACTTGTAATATTAAAAGGCAACTAATGCAACAAAGGCAAAGGAATGACAACTGTACCACCAAACCAAAAATGTATTTTATGGATGTAGGGTATACTAGATTCGGCCTGGCCGAAGATAGCGTTCTTGTTTGTTTTATAATATATTGCTTGGACCTTTATTTTGAGAGAGAGAGAGTCGAAAACCAAAATATTTGCTCCGCTGAGAACAAACAATTGAGATTAATGAGAATGAAAAAATTGAGAATGAATCTTGGGTTGAAAGTTTTTTAAACAACATATTTTTTTAATTTAAGAATATATTTTGCTAGAATATTCTCTTCTGTTAAATGTTTCACAAGACTTTTTGTAATACTATCTATGTTTTTCATAGATAGTCGTTTGTAATATTCTTTCATTGGAAATTTGTGTTACAACAAAAGTGTGTTTCTTTAATATTGCAATTAAATTGCAAATATTTTCGTTGCCAATTTCACTTAATATTGTGCAATCAGAAATATTGCCAGAATACTGTAAACAGAAACACAATGTGTGAATGGGTTGAGCGTGCGGGGCACGACTGCATAGCATATATGATGAATTCATCAATGACTTGGTCGACAATGAATGTTGTGGGACTTGTTGTGGTTTCATATTTAGTTTCCAATAGAAACTGAACAAGTTATTATTTTAATAGATATGCTTTTTGTGTCATATAGTATGATTTCACACTCTTAAAATAGCAAACAACTTCACTATTTTTAACATCGTCAAAGTTCAAAGTTCAAAATTTATTAAACATGATCGTCGTGCATTTAACTCGGCAGTAGCAAATTTTAACGGCGTTTATTCTAACTTTCTGTTGAAATATACTCTCTGTTGAAACGATAATCGTATGGAAAATGTCATGCACAGGTCCTTCACGACACGCGTGCGTCGTGCAGGATTCCTCACATATATCTGTGAAGCCATGAACTGCTGGAATTGCATGTCGATACATGATATGTTGGGTATGTGCGGTGTGTGTGTGGGTAGTATGTATGCTGAAAATGTTTTTAAGTAATACATACATTTTTGTAATATTCTATTGTACTCTTAGAAATTGTTTTGTTTTGTTTTTATTATTGCCGTTGTTGTAGTTGTTAGTTTGTACATTCTCGTTATCAGAAAATTTCTATTCGAAGCCATAAACGTGCATGCAAATGCCATGAAGACAGATATATAGTATTCATATATTAGCAGACGGACATTTTAATTTCGACAACAAAATTAAAATGAATCCTGTCCAATACTTGGCGAATCCTGTCGATTGGATTGTCTGAAATTTCGTAAATTTGTATTGATGTCCCGATCACCCACCTACCAACTATTCAATGCACCACACAATGCTAAAAACACACACACATAAACACATACACACACAAAATCACACAGATGCCCAAACACACACAAACGTGCTAGATCAGTAAATAATTATTTTTAGCTCGTGCCACAGATGTGAGTCCACAACAAACATTCAGGCGTACTAAATGTGTACGAGTGAAAGAGACAGATGAACAACGATAAGTAATGGTTGATTCTTAGGTTCAGGAAGTGGAACCTTGTTTTAGCGAATATATGATGATAATTAAGCTCGTATTGTTTGGAATTGTGACAGTTTGGTATTGCCACAAAAGATCGGGTGAAATTAAAATGAGTGGCTAATTAAATTTTTGCAAAAGTTCGTTGTTAGTTAATTTGCTGGGAGAACTTTTGATTTTGCTAGGACTAAATTTAATTCAGAAATTTAATTGATGCAATGTTTGTTTTTTCAGGGCTTGTCGATTTAAAAATGACAGTACAGACTGCGAATTTGACACTTAATTTGACAACTAATTTCCCAGTTAATTTGACAGCTGTATGTCACTGAGTTGTACGGTGAAAAATTGTCCTTGCTACGCTAAGGATAAGTATGTCAAAGGAGACTGTAGGTTCATAGTACAATAATGCTTTGCCTTTGTTTTAATTTTCTCAAGAAACGAATGAAAAATGAAGACCACATTTTAGTCTTAATATTTAACGCAGTTTTGTAGAATTCACAATCGAAAAATGTAAATTTTATAATCCTACAAAGTACCTGAAATTTTTTAAAACGATAATCTCTTTTGATACAAAAATTCGGGAACCGAAATTTTGAGAAGCGTCGAAGATATTTATTTCAAATTATCGAAAAATTTAGACTAGTTTTCGGAGCTCATAAAGTTGAAGGAAATTTTAATGGTATGTACAAAACATCACTATTATTATAAGTATAATGTAAAAAAATGTAAAATGTCAAAATAACTTTATCTAGTCTCCACAAACTGACATTTATAACGTTATCCGGCACTAGGTTTCGGTGAAATTTCAATGTTTCTCCGCCTACTGTAAAACAACAAAATAAAAGAGATATTAATTTCTGTTAAAGGGTTTTGGCCAATGTATTCTGTGTTTGGACCACTGTCCTTGCCCTAATCGAACAACTATTTTTAGAAAAAGAATGTTTGATTTAGGACAGCGTAATGCGTTTTACGAAAATCCATTCCACTCATAGAATAATTCTATTGTGCTTGTTGTTCTGTTTGATGATGTTACTGTAACATTAGAGAGGGAGAGAGAGAGGAATAGAAAGGGAGGGACAGTAAGGATAAAGACCCTCAAACGTTTGCTAAATCTGGGTTATATGTCCTGGACATTTTTGAAGACTCGCGTTTAAATTAAACTGGACTTAAAACGTACACTTGATAGAAATGGTAAACTGTTAACATAAAGATATAAAACAATTTGGAGTTGTAAGAAATTTTGGTAACACTGACAAAAATTGTTGACTAAATAGGAATAAATAAGGGATAAAGGAGAACATATGGGATGCTGCCGCACTGCAATATATAAAAATAGGTCCATAACTCACGTTTCACTTAAACATATTTTTCTTAAACTCCAGACCCAAACAAATCTATTAAAATTTATTTATCGATTTCGCCATTGGTTGAAGGCTTGAGAGATGCACCCCGCAACCCGTTGTTTTTGGAAAACCTTTTTTTGAATGAACACCGACATTAAAAGGAAATCCAACGATTGGAGATAGATTACGGTGCGGAATTGACATCCCGATGGTCACCAGAATGCTCGCCAGAGGCGAACAAATGGTTGAACCGAAGGACAAAATAGCGTACAATAAAATACACAAACAATGTCATGGTGCACACATCGATATTTATATATCCAAATAATTCACCCTTCATTCAAAGTAATCCACACAAAACTCGATTACTGTTTGCTGGATTCTGATTTGATTGGACGGAGTTTAGACGGATTTGATAAAGCTGGCCTAGATGGCGTAGTTGATAAGCGAACGTTTAATAATGTTGACGCTCGATTTAAAAACGTATTTTTGGGACAACAGGCTTTCAAACAAGGAGCTCTTTATTATTTCGGTCTAAGTATTTAACTGAATGCTTGACTAAAAGTGTCGATATCGATTCGGCTGACGACTGATTAACAAACTGACTAGCTATAGTATCGGTAATATGAGAGTATGTGTGTTCATTTACGAACAGAAAAGTTTGTGTTGGGCCATTTAGGCGCTTTTACCCTATTACAGTCTGTCAGTCAGTCTCTTCTGTCCTTCTAACTTTTTTCTAAGCCATAAATAATAATGGACCGACCCATCTTTGTTCAGGGTGTCCTATAGGGACAGATTTTAAGCTTTCGTTTTGTGCGGCGTATGTAATCTTTTAGTTTAAAATGGTTGCAAACGAGCAATTGATGAGATCTAAGGAGGATAAGGAGGCTGCAGGGAGCGCATGATTTATTACCAAAGCAATGATTTCATGAAATTGAATAAATAATTTAAATGTCGTCTTCAAGTAGTGCGAATAAACTTCTTCTTTTCCTTCAGGATGAATTATTGAAAACTTTTCCTGGAATACGAAAAATGTTTGATAAAATTAATTAATCATACAAACGAATCATACACATGTAGAGATAATAAATATTCGAGAGATTACTGAAAAATATTTGTATCTGCAAAAATGTAGATAATTTTTAAAACACACTTTGCTTGGTCGTGCTTTGGCTCGTTTATGGTTTTTCCTATTCCACAAAATGAATCAATACACAAATTTTCACAAGAGTCATAACTGGTGACGACCCATTCACCACGTGGAATGACTTGGAAACCAATGCTCAAATATCCAAATGGAATTTGTCCTCAGCTGCCAATGATTTGATCACTGTTTTCTCCGATTGCAGGGACGCGTGCATCATGAGTTCCTACTACAGGGTAGAACGATCAATAAGGAATATTACCTGAAAGTAATGCGCAATTTTTACGAACCAACTCCCAAGAAACCTTCCGATTTGTGGAGGAACTAAAATTGCTTTTCGCACCATGATAATTTCCTTGTTCTCACATTGTTGCTTGTACGTGCAGCTATGCTCAAAAACAATAAAATAATGATGCCACAGCCACCTTGTTCCCATGATCTGGCCTCCTGTGACTGTTTTCTGCACCCGAATCTAAGGAGGGAGAAAAAGACGACATCGAATGCTGAGCTAAAACATCAAACATGATTTCTGAGGTGCTTCGAAGGTTGGAAACAACGTTTACGAAAGTGCGCAACATCTGAAGGGGACAAAATTAGTAAAATAGATGCTTATGGATAAATAAGTGAAATTTGGGAAAACACAAAATTATCAATAATGTTTGAACAGACCTCGTATATTGAACTCTCTTTATATTGAAAATGTCTTGAATCCATTTATGTTTGGATCCAAAATGTTTGGAATGAAATTTTTCTAAATACAATTCTATAGACTTTTAAAAAGAGTGGGCTAAAATATGAAACTAAAGATGTGACCTCTAATGTGATCATTAGATGTGACCTCTAATCCATGAGTGAATTAATTAATTCTGAATCTTTATTAGAGAATTTGGAAATATTGTAAAAACTGTATATCATATAATCGAAATAATTTTATCCTTCATCTCCCCCAATTAAAATTTTATTGAAGCTTAACACATCGATTCACTATGTCGATGTCATTGTGTGACCAACATCGTTGTCACTTCTTCCAGACATGGATATGTTCGTTAATTTTCGTTCGAACCCAAACAATTTCTATACCCTTGAGATCCAATTTTAAATTATTATCGTTCATAGATTGCAGTTTAATCTGACAAACCCATCGAATTAAGATCGAAGATAATAATACTTCTTAATTGCACAGCCATCATCGTATCCATCCTTCTTCTTTGCTTCTCATTTCTTACTCGTACTTTATCGCCGTTTTGGTGGTGCTTCTCGGTTTCTTTCCCAAAAGAGCTCTCAAGAGTATTGATATTTGTAATAACATTCAGTAGCGGATCAGGTTGGAAGGCTCTGTAAATTTCGAAGCCCACAAACTAAAACTTTTACTAAACTTCGACTCAAAAGATTTATTTTTAAACGAATTCTTTTTGCGAAATTCTTTGAAGGTGAAGGTGAAGACTTATGTGGACTTTTTTAAAAAGTTCTGAAAACTGAATATTGTTTAAGATAAAAAATGAGTGTTATTTAAGATAAAAAAATTTCAATTTAAAATTATTTTCGATTTAAAAATAATATAATTTTATGAGTGATATCGTATGCATGATTTACCTACGTATGTGTTTTAATGTTCACCGAAACTTATCCTAAAAACGTTTCAAGGCCTCATGGCCTCTACGATCGTTTAATTCGCCACTGAGTTAATCCGATTGAATTAAGGGAAAAGAATTCATCCATTCTCGTTTATTCGTAGATTGAGTTGAAAGTGAGTTGTAGTGAAAATAATTCTTACTGCGATGGTCTTTAAATGAAATGTAAAGAAATATAAATTTATTGCCAATTTCTGTTTTATGTGCGGCTACGACAGAGAGAGATAGAGAGAAGAATGAGAGAGAGAGAGTGAGAGAGAGGGCAGGAAATAATACATATGTGTATGTGGTCTGCTCAGCATGCTTAATACAAAATATTGCAAGCAATTCTCAAGAATTTTCTGCTACCTCTTATTATTTTTTGTGTGTGTAATAGCCGTCTTCTACTTCCTCTTCTCCCAATTTTACATTTAATATTTCCTCTTCGATTATTCTCTCGTTTTGCTTTCTGCTTCCGAAACCTTATCGCCTTTCTTCTTCTCCTTCTTCTTTTTCTTTTTCATCTTAAACTTCCTCATCCTTTTTCCTTCTTCTTCTGTTTACGAATGTCTTGCAGTTGCTTTTAAGTAAAGCAGAAGCAAACTAACCAACAGAGCAACGGTTCACTATCATCCGCATACGCTTCCTTTCTTTAATTTAGTCACACCGCATCATTCAATCTGCCCAAGCGTCCACCCCATTTTTCTCTTACATTCTAAAGCTCTTACAATCCATACAAAGACACATACCCGTTTTCATTCATCCAGTAATACCATTACATACTTGAAGAGATCCTTCGTCTTGGCACAGGATGTAACAGACATGATGACGTACTCTCGCAATGGCGTAACGTAGCGTAACGTAGAAGACGAATTTACTGATTCTGCCGCCTTCGAAGGTTAAATGAAAATGTTATTTCATTTGGCCAGCACTTTCGGTGTCGGAAATTGAAATTTATATCCGTGTTGCCCACAAATTCACATCCAGTGCTGCCTTCCATATTCTTGCATTACACATACCCATACACACGCACACACACGCACATACACACACGCACTCTCTGCCATCTCTGGTGGACCGTTGAGAGGGATGAGACGATTGATTGTCTTATTCTGTCTATCTTGCTACCACTTTCTTTGATGCTAGTCGTCGGTGTTTCCTTGATTTTACATTTGAGTAGAGTCGACTCGAAGCGACTCCTCGATGATTCCTTTTAGAGCCACAAAATTCGATTGTGTTAAGCTGTTCCTGCTGTTTTCTCTCCAAGTCTGTCTGTTGGAGCTACTGCTGGTGCTTCTTTTGTTCTCGATTTTTTACTTCTACAGCATTTCTTCTCTCTTGTTCAGCTTCTTCTTCAGAAAAATGGTAGGACATTGAATTTGCTATATGCATTATATCCACGTATGAATGTGAGTGCGCGTGTGTGTGTTACGTTGTGCCACTTCTGTATGTTATAAGATTAAATATGAATGTATTGAACTAACTTAGAATTACAGTTGTTCGGAATTGTCGGCGCAGCTTTGGTTACGCCGTGGATCGTTCCCTTTCAATATAATTGTGAAAATACAACGATAAATATTCACACACTCATCGTTACAAGCATACTTACATACGTAAACGAGTGAGCAATATAAATCGTATAATAAGAAAAAAATATCAAACATGAGGCAATGATAACAAACACTTTATCACAGAATCTGCCACCACAGATTTCACCGCAGATAACCCAGCAGTACTCTCCTTCTGCCTCTTAGCTATCTGCGGCAATCAAATTGTCACCGCTTTAATCCTTTTATGCATCGATAGATAGTTACCACTGCTATTATATCATGATCCAACGATCATTCGATCGATCTACTTCAACAATTGCAGCTGCTAATACATCCGTAAATCGTACAATTTATAAAATTTATGACCTCTGGCGACGCTTACCAAAGACATAAATGATAGATGAAGCGATATATTAAAAGATTTACGTTTAAAGAAAGAGTTAGACAGAGAGAGAGAGCGAGAATGAGAAAGAGAGAGAAAGAAAGATTTGTTGATAATACGACGACAGAATGTTAATTCTTCGATAATATTTGCGTCTCTTTTTGATTACGCAATAACGTCACAGTGATTTCGTTTACATTCCCGATAAAGAGGATTCTTGTGCAATATTTCGTTCAAATTGGTAATTACTTTTTAAATGCCCTAAAAGAAAAAAACCTCTAATACCTAAAAGAACAAAAATATAATTAATTGACATGATTGACATCCGAGGCGAAGGTGGTGATAAATTACGCAACAGATATATTCCATTGATGGATATAAAAGCTTCCTCGAAACTTATTCCGCTTGTGATTTCTCACTAAATTGTAATCTCCCTGATTGTCCTTTTCAGCAAGCGTGAATGACAATATATCATCTGATAATTCGATTATTCCATATGAAATTGAGAAAAGAGTAACAGAATAAAAGGCATTCCAATTGAAAATGAGTTTAGGTCAACAGAAAATGAGATGTTCCAAGAGAAATTGTGAGAATAGAAATAATGTAAATGAGTTTTAAATTGAAAAATAGAAAATGGTATGGGACGGAAAATGAACAAGGGATGGGGATGCGTTGAAAAATAGAACTAAACGAAGCTAATAAAATTTCAGCTTCAAAATTCTATTATGGATTGGAAAATGCGGCATTATAATTTTATTTCATAAAAAACTGGGCGTGGCATCTGACCGATCTTGTTAGTTCTATTGCAATTTTTGAGTTCTTGCTAAGAATCACCCTTTAGATCGATTTGGTTATGTCTGTTTATCTGTCTGTTTGTCTGTCTCTCGGTGGAATTCACGATTGCAGCCGAGCGGAATGGGATATCGACATGAAATTTGGTAAGAATATTCTCTACCTTCTTAGGATGGTTTTTATTGAATATCGTCTTTTCAAAGTTCACACGGATTGCAGAGGTTATTAAAAGAGATGAGCTCTTCATTTAAAGCAAAAGTATGCTCTCAAAGATGAGCATGAAACGCCTTGGTAACTATGGCCACAATGACATCACAACGGTGTCCCCAATAAGGTTTTAACATAAACCCACAGTCTCCACAGGCTCCTTAGTGTTAGAAGTTGGCTTAGTCGGGCCATTGTGACGCTCACTTCTTAGGAGCGATTCAAGTTTATTGGGGGTGGGGACATATTCCAAAGTTTGTAAAGAAAACATAAATCCAAAATTTTATTTTAAAATTTACAGACTGAGAAACTCTAAAAATGGCTGTGTTCTGTCCACTGGTTATAAATTATGACATCGATTTGGGGAATATTAGCT
This sequence comes from Physocephala rufipes, assembly GCA_963966595.1. Lineage (NCBI taxonomy): Eukaryota > Metazoa > Arthropoda > Insecta > Diptera > Conopidae > Physocephala > Physocephala rufipes. The sequence goes on from OZ016502.1 coordinate 25,190,816, forward strand.
TACGTCGTGTTAAAAATACCGTTATTACCTATTTTTCCATACTGTTTTTTAAAATTTTTGATTTAAATTATGAAATTTAATCAAGTTTGTGAATCAATGTTTAAGAGAGCACATCCTTTAATGGTAGCTTCCTTTTTGTTATATCCTGTCTTCTTCCTATCTTTTAATAATTTATTCCAAGTAATACTTCTCTCTCTCTCTTTTTCTCTTGCTTTCTTTCTCACCCGTCTGAAAAAACTCTATAAATATTTGAAGCAAATTTAATCAATTTGAAAAAATAAGAACAATTTTGTACTCTTCAAATTTCATTGGAGTTGTTACCTGATTTCGTCGGGAAAGGATCTTTTTTGGGGAAAAAATTCTTCTCGTCTTCCAGAAATAGCATTAAGATACTGTATCCAACATCAAATGCATTTAGTGAGTAAGTTTTTCATAAATGTAAGTAAATTTTGTTGTTGTCGTTGGTACTGCAGTTGTTGTTGGTGGTGGTGGCGATTGTGGTGTTGCCGCCGCTGCCTGTGCAACGACGTTTGGTAAAATGGCTGTTACGGAGAAGAAGAGCTAGTAGATATTTTCGTCTATCATATTACTTTCACATTCAAGTCTTTCCTCTTCCTCCTGACCATCGTGCTTCCTGAATAAGAATATTGTTTGTTACGGGTTGTCAGCAACAGATGCTACTTTTGCCAGTCATCCAATTCACCCAGAATCAGTGTGGGTTCTTTTGTTAAATTTATGACTGTGTTTGCACAGAAAGGTGAGCTCAATTCTTTTGCCAGGCAAACAAACGTACAGACGAACAAATAACACACACACGGACAGGAAACCTTACTCGCGTACACTGAAAAAAAATAAATAAGGCAATAAAAGTTTATTTAATTTGTTACCACGTAGAAATATAATGAATAGAAATTTAATGCGTTATTTAAAAGAAAAATAGATTTTTCGATCTACTATTTATTTAATACTATTGGCCCGTTTCTGCGTAAAGATTTATATAAAATGGTAGAGTAATAGATTCGAATTATTTAAAAAAATAATTCTTCGAATGGCAGTCGAACGCGTACCGGTTTGGGACCATATATCCAGTTACCATCGCACCATCATCATTATCACAATAAAAACATGTTACCACCTTCAGCATTGCCACCTTCAGCACATCACCATTATAATGTGAGACGTCGCATACGATTGCAATTCACATTAAAGGAATCAATTGTTTTCGTCGTGAAGACTTCCAGCACACGTACGATGACAATACGTACATGAAATTTTATGATTCTATGTCGTGACTCTGTATATTCGATAAATGCAGCCAAAGTAGTTGCGATGAAGATTGAATTTTTGCATTATTGCAAGTAGACAAGAAGGAATAATTGCTTTAAAAGTTGTTCGGTTGAAATTTATTTGAGATTTTAAAAAAATCTCGCAAAAGGTGTTTAAAGAGAGAATAATATAAAAAAAGATTTAAAACAGAAAAAAAATATAACTAGAAATCGTTGGCAATAATTGAATTTTTTCAACTGGTTTTGGCATTTCAGTAGATTCAACATAAATTTTCGAAAACACGACAAACAACTTAGTACCTGAATATTTCTGAGAAAATTTATCTTAAAGGCCTCGTAAGTGAAATCATCTAATTAAAACAAGTGATTTCAGAGAACAAAGCCAACTTCCATAAATGCTGCAGACCAAGGAATACTGAATCAGAATAGAAAACAAATCGGCCGAGACATTTTCATAAAAAATGAGCCGACAATCGATTTTATGTTGGAATGGTGTATCATTTAAACCAATTTGTCGATTCTCTCCAGCGTATTCCATTAGTACAGTCTTTTCCCTTACACAGACACTACGTAAGCTTCATCTAACTCCGTGGCTCTTCCCACATTGCTAATTTTTTTATTTTTATCCTAAGCTCGAACAGGATTCCATCAAATATTGTCGATCGAATAAATTTCCTCAAACAATCAACAAGAATGCTTCTTTACTGAAACTTCAAAGCAACCTTTAGGTATTTCCGTAAGTGTTTATATGTGTGTGTGTATATTTGTCAGTGTGGTACATCTCTTCTTCCCCCCACCCACTTCCCTTCGAGTGAGTGAGTGTAAATTCCGATACTGATTTTTTGATAAAATGATTTCCGCGGGGAAATCAAGATAGCAGTTGTCATTGTTTGTTGCTCCACTGCTGCTGCTACGGTCCACAGTGGCAGATATTTTGAAATAGCGGCCAAAAGTTTTTTTTTTCACAGTCGCCAATTTTACAATTAGTATGCTTATATGAAAGATAATACATCAGAACCTAGGGTGCCAAAAAATAACAGCTCTAATTTGATCCTTTCACTAAAAACAGGACAATCAAAGCTAGTCCTTTTCTGTTTTGGCCTAAAATTTTTGATTTTCTGTAATTTTTTTATAGTTTAAATAATTATAACTCGGCGAGTTTTGCTGATATTAAGTTCCGGTCTTTTTTATTTATTTTTCTAATCTATTTTATATTTAAATAATATTAAACTAAGTTAAATAAGCGTTACTAATAATATGTAACAGGTATTTAAAAAATGTACCAAATTTCAATAAATTTTCATGTAAATTGGATCGGGAATCAAAAGGGCCAGCGTCGTCCAGAACAAATTTTACACGATCGCATAGCTGAGTCTTTTCTCTAGATTCTGTATATAGTTTTATTTGCGGAAGCTTGCGGATGTGGTACCTGGAGTATTTTTTATGACACAAAGTCATCTAATGCAAAATTAAAGGATTCTTATTTCATGTTTTTTTTTTGGCTGTTAAATGATTATGAGTATTTTGTTTCTTTAAATGATTGTTTCGTTGGAAAAATAAGTGTTGTATTTTTAGTTATTAGGTACCTATACTTAATTATCAGGTACCTAAAACATTAGGTAATGGTAGGGTATGGGTATAAGTAAAGTTTAAACGTTTTGATGAATCAGGTAGCAGTGTTTATGAAGAAAAAAACCAATTTTATGACCAAATAATTACCTACAAATATTGTTAAGGATGTGTGAAGATTAGAGTATTTAAAGCGCTGCCAAAATATAATTTCTGTAGTGTTGATAAAAACATGGTGAAGTTCACATATAAGACTTTGGCCGATATTTACTTTGTACGAAAAGAGGACCAAGATGTTATTTCGTATATTCTCAGTAAAACTTTTTGCGATTCTTGTAATGAAGAACGTATTGAAACATATACAAATAAAATAAAAACTTTTTTGTCGCATTTGAAAACGCGATATAAGGATGTGCATCGAAAAAAAGAGGTGATGTACCAACGCTATAAAAATTGGATGGAAACTGAACTCGTCTTTGAAAATGAAACTACTGATAAAGGCAGCGAGAAGACTGGTCGACCAAGGAAATCGATTGATGAGTGCAGTGAACGATCTCGAAGGCGCAAACTTGGCAACATCAATGAAGAAATATCCACCGAAATAATAAAGGAATCATTTCTTCATCAACTAGGTCCATCAAAAAATAAAAAGGACAAGGTAGAACTAATTGAGAAAGTAATGGAAGCTACCCCTAAACGCATAAAAAGATTACTGACCAACGTTAAAACTCCAACTGAAGAAAAAAAGTTTACCCCAGATGAAGCATTTGCATTATTCCTAGATTTAAAATTGACTAAAAATCAGTATATAGAATTACGCAAGCGAGCCAATGGAAAAAAATGCAACATCTTTCCATCATACGACGAAATAATTGCTATAAAAAAAGACTGCCTACCTTCGAAAAGTGCGATCGAAATTACTCCAAGCTCAGCAGAGGTTAAATTACAAGATCTTCTAGAGCACACTGCCGAGAGATTATTGCTTTCATTAGATGAAAATTGTCTAAAAAGTCTTGGCGATTGCAATCTTACTCTTGTTTCTAAGTGGGGATGTGACGGATCATCTGGTCAGAAGCAATATAAACAATTTAACGCAGAGAATTCAAATGACGGCAACTTGTTTATGATTTCTTTTGTTCCTTTGCGATTAAGGAAAAATAAAATAGAACCTGAGCCGTCAACCAGCAAAGATATATGGAGAAATGAAACACCTTCTTCAACAAAATATTGCAGACCAATTAAATTTGCATTCAAAAAGGAGACAAAAGATGTCATAGTCGAAGAAGTTGATAAAATAAAAAGCCAAATTCAGGAACTGCAGCCAGTATTTTTTGAGATTTATGGACATCGTATTCAAATAGATTTCAAACTTCTTCTCACTATGATTGATGGAAAAGTAGGACAAGCCTTAACGGATACTAAGGCATCATCTAGCTGCATTATATGTCACCAAACCTCGAGTAAATTGAACCAAGTACCACCAAGTGATAATGACTGTAAAGATGCGTACGAATTTGGATTGTCCCCTCTTCACACTAGAATTCGTTTCATGGAACATATTCTCAAATTGGCTTATGATTTGGAATTCGGAGCTACAGGAACAGTTAGAAGAAATGAATTGAATCTGGAAAAAAGAAACATAAGGAAAAGAGAAATACAGGAGCAATATCGTCAACTAGGTCTGATAATTGACCAACCAAAACAAGGAGAGGGTAACACAAATGATGGAAACACTGCTCGAAGGTTTTTCTCTGATCCTGAGACTGCAGCTTTCATAACAGGAGTGGATATTGAAATAATAAGGCGGTTTAAAGTAATTATAGAAGTTATAGCATGCAGCAAAATGATTGATGCGAAGAAATTCGGAATATATGCTAAGAAAACCGCAGAGATATATAACGAAAAATACCCTTGGAGGAATATGCCATCAACAATACATAAAGTTCTGTATCATGGAGAACAAGTAATTGAACATAGTCTGCTTCCACTAGGTGATCTTTCCGAAGAAGCACAAGAGAAAAGAAATAAGGATTATAGATTTTTTCGTGAGCACAACACAAGAAAAATGTCAAGATATTGTACGAATGAGGATCTTCTTACAGTTTTGCTCTGCACATCAGATCCATATATTTCGAATATTCGTCAAAAATGGAAGTCTTCATCAATTGAATTGGATAATGATGCTAAAAATTTACTATTAGACGACCAACAAAAATATTTTGCTGAACATTTTGTAAAAATTGCTTAGTTTGCATACACATGTAAATATTTTGTCTTTATTTATTGAATTATAATCTTAAATTATATATCTTTGTATTTTGCCTTTATTATTATAATAAATAATTAATATAAGTATTCAAAAAACACAACATTTATAAAAAAACGCAGTATGTTTGCAGTGTTCTTTATTCATGACGGATATGCTTAGAAAGATTTAGATTGTAGTAAAAGTACGAGGTAGGTTGATAAAATCTGTCATATCTTTGGTTCCCCCATGTCAATTTTAATGGTTGTAGCATGAAATTAAAGCTAAAGATTAGGGTAGCAAAGAAAAAAAAAATAAATTAAATAATTTAACGCGTTCAGAAGATATAGACTTTTGACCGCTATTTCAAAATATCTGCCACTGTGCGGTCCTCAATTGTTTGTTTGATTGCTGTCGCTTTTCCTGCTGTTGTTTGTCTTATGTCAGTAGTTGAGTTGCTTTTGTTGTTTCCGTTTTTTAACACGATACGAAATTTTTCAATTGGGCTTTATAATTCCAGAAGCGATTAGGATGATGATGATTAATCAAAAATAATACCGCACGATTTGCGAATGGTGACAGAAACCACAGCGAGAAAAGCAACCGCATTTACAGCAGAGAGACCATTTGATTATGAATTCCTTTCCAAATACACGTGCTGATACTGAACGATTTGTATACATTAAAAAGCTGAATGATTGTTAAAAAAGGTTTTAAAAAAATTGGAAAATTATGATAGTGCAATTCGGGACTATCTTCGCCAAAGTGAAAATGCAGAAAGAATTGCGCATAAGTTTCGAAAATAGGGGGAAATATTCTGATTCGCGGAATAATCCTAAGTGAAAATGGAAATTTCCTAGATTTCCTAGACGCCACAAGCGTGTTTAACCAAGGCGACATTTGATGGGAGTCTACGCAAAGGCAACGAGTATTTAGAGCGTTTTTTGTCCTCTAACGAGACTATTTTTGTTGCATGCGGTACAAAATTAATGAAATTAAACCTAAACGAAATCTACGTTAAATCCCCATAAGATATAAATTACATTTAAATCGATTCCAAATCTACATTAAATCTATGGTAAATGTGAATAATATTTCTACTAAATCGTAGTTAAATCTGAATTGAATTTGGGCTAATTTAAAACGAAATTAAATTTATATGATACTAATTTTAAAACTCTTTTATATATAAATAAATTTCAGATTAAATGTAGGTGAAATTGATATTAAAGAGTTACATCTTTACTAAATCGAAATTTAAACTAAATAAAATCTAAATTAAATAACAATTATATTTATATGAAATTGAATTAAATTAAGCATAAACTTAAATTAAGTGTTAATAAAATCAAGTTAATGAAATTTATACAATTATCAGTTAAACTTGACACATTTCTAAAATATTGATAACTTCTAAACTGTTATAAATATATTAAACCAAAAAACACTTCAGCAATTTCTTCACAATACGGCATCAATCTGTCGAATTGGATTAAGTGGCGAGCACCTGTTTCGGGTACTGTTGCGTATTTGATAAAAGAAATATTATTAACCCTTATGCATTTAATATGCATTTAAGGTTAACCTAACGATGATGACAGCGATGCGTCTTCAACTCACGTGCAGCCCATCAAACACAAAAACTAACAACAATGATAGCATTTATCCATTACTCAATAATCGCAGCAATAATTCTGATTACGATAATGATGATGATAATACTGAATCGGAATAGTGGCGGTTTGGGAACGTGATGATGATGAGAGTGGGAGCAGGAATGTTATAGCTTCTGGTGATGTTGGTGTTCATCTATATGCGCGGGTAATCTTTTGGGGTTTTGCCAAGCAATCACATTTAATATCGAACGCAATGCGGCAAAGAGTTCGTTAGGAATCGAATGAATGAATGAATGAACGCATCAAGGAAAATTGAACCAAAATCAGATTTAAACCATCGTGTATCATGCCTCTTCGCTCGCCACATCCAACTCAAGTCTCATAACCGTTTGCTCATCAAGCCAAAACACAAGCACTGAATGTTTGTTTGTTTGGTTGTTTGTTCTTTGAAAGCATCGATATGTTTGTGGCATGTGTATTGGTATGTGTACAAGTGTGTGCATGTTTATGTGTGCGTCGGTAGATGTATTGGCGAGTCTTCATGCTTGATTGAGAATTGATTAAATTGTTAGTTAGCTGTAGGCGCGCGGAAATGGAAGCGGAAGTGGCCATATTGGTTAACGTTTTGTAAGCATTAAAAAGTAAAACAGAAGAAGAAGGAGAAAGAACGAATGGATAAAACGCTGATAGGAAGGAAGTAAGGAAGGATGAAACGCGGTCATAGCCTTTTTATGACCGCTCGAGAAATGTATCTCGTGGTATCTTTCATTAAAAAATTGAACTTATTCCTTTTACATTGTAAGAGAATATGTAAGAGAACCTCCGAACCGGTAACTATTATTTGTTAATTAGTTATTACTAATGGAATTGCAAGTATCCATAAAACCAATCATCTGATTTTAGTATGCTGTTACGCGCTGTGAGAGTTGGAAAATTGATATTATAAAGTTGGATTTTTTGCAGATATCTCTCAAGGGAGTCTCCGAATAACGGACATCCCCAATACTCCAATACTCCGATGGTTATATATTTGAATGCTCTCCTAAACTCATCACTGGATTTTTCAGAGATATAAACAATCGAGTGTCATAATTTTTTAGTTTGACAATAATAGGTAATAATAAATAATAGGTAATAAACAAGAAATTTTTCTTATAAGGTTATTTGACAATAAACATTTGGCAACGTACATATGAAAACTGGGTAAAATCGGGATTAAAATGTTAAATGTGTTTGGGTTATTGGTTAAAGGTATGACATGGAATATGCGTATAAATTTTGTGAGTGCATGACTCCTACTACTCCTGTAAGTGTATTTCTTTATTTTCCGTTTAAGATGCGCATAATTTATAGAGCTTAGGCTATTTTTAATGCGTCCTGAATTTCATAAAACACAAGTTGTTGCCATATATCTGTTGTTGTTGTTGTTTTATTTGTTACATATATCCATCATTCCGCACGTAGTAATTAGTAATTGTAACTCATTTCACACCTCTCTTGTGTCGAATCTCAACCAAAACTTAAACATTAAGAACATTAAGAATATAGAATTAAAATAATACTGTATAAATAACAACAACAGCAATGATGAACAGCTTTGTTTTGAAGTTTCGCAATTGCAATAAAGACAAGTCCTTAATTTTTCGCAGGGAGAGTAACCTTAAAAATATTGGCGAATATAGTTCCAAAGGGGGGGGGGGGAAGGGTGAATATGTAAAAAATTATGGTCATTGTTGTAAACAGATGTTGATGATATTGTATGAAATGTTGTTGTTTCTGTTGCCGTCAATACCGTTGTAGCTAGTCTTTCTGTTTTCATTCAATATTCTTATGGTTTGATGGCGATTGTATGGAATGAGTCATGATTGAGAATGTCAAGAGGAAAGTGGAGGAATGGAGGGTCAATAGACGGCCGGAAAAAGGATGGTGTTTGACAGTTACTTTAATACTATGCCATAGCCGCTAATGCGTTTTTGTGGTTTAACTGATTTTTTTCACCATCAATCGGAAATGGATTTAATCGCTGCGCCATTTTTATGCAATATACTTTATGTATACTGAACTAATTTATTGGTTATCGATAACATTGTCATTATTTCCACTTTTATTTTCCAATTCTTCTTTTACTTTGTATTTTAATTTCAGCATAGTATATTGTTATAATAAATATATTTATTATTAAAGTTTTGTGTTTTATTTGCTTTGGGCTATTTCAAACACCTTTGATTTTGTTGTTATCGCGTGGTAAATGTAATGATAACGGGAGACTGATTTGATAACGGTTATGGCTGTTTTGTAACCCGCATGTTTACCCTTTTGTGTTTTCCTTTTTTATTGAATTATTTTAATCGATTATACTTTTATAGACAGGTTGAATTTTTCCGAGATTTTAACAATATCGTTTGATTATCTTGACTGTAATTTTGAATAAAGGTGGTTTTAGTCTTGATTAGTGCATGATGCAAAATGGAAAAGACTACAATGTTTTGAACAAAATTGCATTTTCAAATTATTTTTATCATACACATGAGTTTTTCCTAGTATTGCCATACTCTCGGCATCTTATGTTGGCTACCAAAAACTCTTACTAACAAGTTTTGAATCTTCCTAGAACTATTTCCAAAAAAGAATAAAATAATAACCACAATAACATTAACAGAAACTGCCAAAGAGTAAGAAAACCAATAAGTAACGACTGGTAGTAAATTATCGACGATTTTCATTTGTTACTAGTCATTACCCAAAAATACCATGAATAACGAAAACCATAAAAACTTTGCTGGATACAAGAATAATAATAAAAACCATAACGACAGCGTTAACAACATAACCAAAATTAACAACTACATCAGCAACTTGACAACAACAACAACAGCAATTACAAGAAAATTTCCTTAAAGTTACAAGCATCAATTTTTGTCAAATAGGAATCATTAATTAGAAGACCATTTTGTGGTAAGTTCGTTAATAGAAGGCCACCGCTTCCTTATGTTTCTTCCAATCCATCCCACCAACACGACTCAATATATTTTCATGTGGTTATCAACAGTTGGTCGTTGGGTGTTGGCCGTTGGCCGGAAGTATCCATTGTACGAATATGTTTCAACAATAAAAACTTTTATAAAAGCTACAATTGCAACAACATACGAATAAAAAAATAACAACAATAGAAAAACAAGAAACAAAAGTTAGCAGACCGACCGACCATAAACGCTCAACAAATGGGATCTAGTAAAGATAATGATGATGATGATGAACGTCGATTATGTTAATGATGGTGGTGATGGCGATAATGATGATGGTGGTGGTGATGTTGTTGTTGTTACTATGGTTTGGACGTATACTCTAACAAATGACGTGTACTCAACGGGTTGACAGGAAGTCATTTATTGATGCAAATTTAAAGAATGAATGGATGAATGAAGGAATTAATGAATTAATGAAGGAATGAACGATTTGGTGGAATGAATGGTTAGTGGAAAACTATGGAAGGCTGTTTGAAAGGAGCAAGAATGATTGAAGTAATGAATTAGAGATTTTGTTTGACTTCCAACATCGTAATGGGTGATGCCGCTTAATAAAAACAGAAGAAGAAAAGAAAAGGGAAAAACATATGTGTTTGTAAACCAAAACGAATGGAAATTTGAAATTTGCCGTTTGAGTACAGTGTTTTGTAAACTCGCGTCATGTTTCGTCGTTTGAACCCCTCCCTTTTTTTTTGCTAGAGAAGCGCATTAATCAATACGCAAAAGAGTGGCGAAGCGTGATAAAAACTTTGACGGAGAATAAGTGCATTTTGTTATTCTCGTTGTTTTTGCTGTTGTTGTTGTCTCATATTAATACCGAGCGGTTGTATTGGGGTTGTTCTCAATTCTGAAAATGGTATAAGCTTTTTATACCTTTTTTTAAGTAATTTTGAATTAATATTTTCAGACGAAGATCTTTTAGGATCGATTTAATAGCTGTTATTAAATGTATTTAAATTTATTTAATTCAATACCTGTTATCTCAAAATATACCTTCTAGGCATCTGTTATATATCTTATATATTTATAAGATATCTTATTGGTATCTGATTTTTTGTTTAATGCTTTAGATGTTAATTTTTTTTGTAAATAATATTCTGTCTCAGCAAAGGAATTAATGCGGTTTTCTATGAGAGAAAGAACATTTGTTTGTTTTGTTGGCTTTGTGTATAAAATAAAAGTGAATTTAAAGTGAATTATTAAAATAAAAATCAAACGAATTTATTTGCAATCCCAAATTTCCTTTAAGTTTTTAATCAGTTAGGACTTTTTTACTTTTAAGTGACTGAAGTGGCTGAAAGCAAGTACTGGTTTCTTAAACCATCCTATAGTAATTTGGGAATTACTTTTAATGAAAAAATTTGTTAATCCATAATAGTAGTATGTCAAACTAAAATAATTTATTGAGTCAAACAGAAAGTGGCGCTAACAATGACATCTGCCTCGCATGATAAATATAAAAAAGTAAAGCTTTGAATTATTATTATGACCATATAATACTTTATGTTAATTTTTGAGTAGAGGAAATCCCACTACTAGCAATTTGTGTGAGAAATTATATCACTAATCCGTTGATGATGATTGAACTTACCACTCTACGGTTGTAGCCGAGAATACTGCACCCCCGATATTGCACCGTTAGGATTAATGATAAATATGTGTTTTTCTCTCTTTAGGTTACATCCCAAGGGAGTAGGGTATATTCAGTATTGTTACTCCTTCTGCATCACGTTAAAGATCGTTATAGAAAAGTATGTAAATTATGGTTCAGAATCATATTATGAGTACATTTATGCATGTACGTCTGTATGTTTGTCGATCACAGTTTTAAGAAAATCAATAGAACTCTCATAAAAAATCATAAACTGAGATTGTAATTGAAAATGGGAAAAATCAGATAAAAGATAAACCTACTTTTTATTGGTAACATGAATAAATATGAACTCTTATCCCGTGAGATGCATGTTCCCAACACTGGGCGTGATTTGCCCACTGCTAAATGTGGTCACAATTAAGTAGATACGAACAGTTTCCCCAACAAGTCTCTTACATGTATTTTCTGTCTCTATTGGCCGCTTAGTGTTATAAGTGGTGGGATCCGGGCCTTTACTTCCTAAAGGCAATGTAAGTTCATCGCTGCCTGTAGTTCAATTCCCCAACATAAAAAATTAATTTGAAGATAAAATTGTGCGGTCAAAATTTCAAAATTTCAAAATTTGCCGTCTAAGAAAATTCTAGCTATAGAAGAAATATACTTGTACCGCCCACCAAATCTCAAAATTAAACTGCAAATTTATTTTATGAGTGTGGGGTATAAATACTTCGACCAGGCCGAAGCTAAAGTTTTCTCTTTTTTCGTTCTTGTCTTTCCCATTTCTTTGCAATTTATGCAACATGCATTCATTTTTGCAATATATTATGTTTTAGTTTTCTATTCCGCATTCGCAATCATTCGCTACAGAAGCAACACCAACGAAAGAAGAGGTGGTAGTAGCACAATCAGCAGCGCAGCGTAAGAGCCGAACTCATCAAAAATTTTAATTAAGATTTTCCACCGGTACATTAAGTTGAGGATGGTGTTGACGTGATACATAAGAAGAAGAGAAAGAGAAAGAATTAGGGAAGGAAGAACGAGTAAAGAAAAAAAGGAGAACGAAGACAACAAGTGGGAAACATGCAAAAGTTAGGAAAATGAAAATTGTACAAATTAAGTTCTTTCATTCATGGCGATGTTTTCCATGTTCTTGTAGATACGATAAAACAACCACAGCAACAACAACAACACCAACAACAAGAAGGAAGGTACAAAGCATTGGAGGACACTTGTGGTGGCTAGTGTTGTTATTGTTGTGGGTCTCTTTGAAGACTGTGTAAGTGTATACGGACTAATAAAGAAAAAGGAAGAACAACAAAATGGACAGTTAAGGTCTTTGTAGAATAGAAGAGAGAAGTAAAAGGAAGGGCAGTTAGGAAAAGAGAAGTTAGCTAAACGACAAGCGTTATATAAGAGAATATTGGAAACCAATCTACTTAAAATGTTTTCTCATTGCCTCGAGGAGGCAGGATCATTTCGAGGAGAGACAGAGATAGGGACAGAACGAAATGTAGGTTGCAATAATGCTACGAACATAACATCCCCACATAACACAACGTATATGCACACAAAATATATCTATGATCATTAATGTCTATTACCAAAATGTGTGAAGTATTTGAAGTGCTGCAAAAAAGGTCACGAAAGAAAGAATTGGGGAAAAATTTATCCCATAAACGCAAGAAAGTTAATTCCATAAAACGTCCCTATCTGCAGATATCTTTAAACTGCAACTACAAGATGCATATCCCCGCAGGGTACCATGGAACCATAGAACCTGTAGTTTCCGTAATTAACGTTTTACCGTAATTATGTCCGTTGTTAGGTGTGACAAATCTAAATCAAAAAATCGGTGCAAATATCAAGCTCCCCTATATCAATGCTCCTCTATATCAATTTTTGATTTTAGGACAGTGTAAATTTGAACTAAAGTGATCTCTGAATTCTTTAAAGACGGAACTTTAAAGATAGTGCAGTCAGAATTTCTTCTCAGGACCACGCGCCTGTAAAGCGCATATATGTATAGTTTTTTTCAAATAAATCGACATGTTAATTCATTTCTTAACTTTTCCAAAAGTCCTTTGATTGCAATCGTCAAAACCCCCAACGAACAACATGCCAACAAATTCCAAAAATGCATTCTATAGAAAAATAGCTGAAGGCTTTTATTAACAGCAGTAGCAACAACAACAACAGCAATAACAACAATGGCAATTATACATAAAAGAGTGGGAAAAGAAACAACATCGGGCTTATTAAGAATCAAAAGGGTAAAAGAGTAGAGAACTGCCGAGTAAAGATGACATAAAACACTACAAAACAAGAAGGAAACACAAAACAAAGGCATTCTTCGAATTATTCTTTCATCGAGATATGAAACTTTTCTGATCCATTGGAAAGAATCCTGCTGATTTTAAACGAATGCGCTATGCTCGTGGCAATTCAGAGAATACGACGCCTTGCCTAGGTTTGTAGCAGGAATCAGAGTAATAATGATGGCAAAATGGAGAGCGGGAACATAATGTGGAGAAGGCTAACGGTAGCGACAGTTGTTGGGGTATTTGAAAGAAGTGCTGCATCACTGTTGATACATCGCTGTCTCTTGAAACGTATACGGTTGGGGGTCGATGTGTCTGGTGAGGAGGGGGTGAGGAAGAAGGATAGTGTAACGGAAAAACCAACTTGTGTAAATGTTCGATGTTGTTGTTCCTATTGGATTTGCTATTATTTTTGCTGTTGCATTGTTATTCGTCGGCTTTGTTGTTCCTCTTTGGCCGACCGGTCGTGCCACATGTTGCAAAGGTCTGCAAAAATGTTTGCTCAAAGGCTTAAGGCAAACAAAGCTGAATCAGCGCTACTTAACGATGAAGTGAGCAGCTGCAGCGGCATCAGTGCTGGCAGTAGTGGCAACTCCGGAAGGGTTAAAAAAACGGAGTAATAACAACTAAAGTGGGAGAACTAGTAGGGACACCAGCAGAGACATCAACACTGTCTCTAACAAGGTCACATGTAGAGAGGACTATGGGTAGGAGCAAACAAATAAAACTGACAGAGCGAAACATCCTAAAAGTATGCAGTAAAACTGCAAAAAAACGCTGCTCCAAGGCGGAAAAATTCAGAAAATTGCAAACAAATGAAAGTGGATACACTTCAAAGTTGCAAATGAAGAGGCGCAATGCGACGCGACGTACGCGATGCAAAGTGGCAGTAAAAGTGCAGCGAAAGCGAAAAAATGACAAACAATAAGCGGTGGTACGATGTGTACAGATAGCGAAGGACTATAACGTGAGGATTAAGTGGAGAGGATGGCACAAGAGAGGGTAAAGGAGGTGTAGATACTTGCTGTATTATACGTACTCTAGACCCCTCTTCTTCATGACACTTCCGGAATTTCGTATGCGAGACTACGGATTATGTATAGAACGAAACGTAACGGAACGTTTGATGCAACTCTGCGCTACAACGAACCCACCACACCTACCAAATCGATAATATCTTGTGCTCACTTTCGAACGGGACCCTAAATATTTGCTTTCAGGAATTTCATCAAACGACATTATTGTTGAGGGGGGGGGGCTGGGGCGTTAGGGAGAATAGAGGGATCCTAAGAAAGAGTTGGGACAATATTTATAAATACGAGTGAATGATGTATAAAGGATGATGCAAATGGAACGAAGGGGCGAAATATTTAATTCGTTTAATAATATCTTTAATACTCTTCAATTTTTCCTTTTAGAATTAAAAACATCATTTATAAGATACTTACTCTCTCTCTCCTTCCAACACTCTCTTTCAATATAATTACACTCTGACTCTCTGTCATTTGTTGTTCTGCCTATCTGACTCGCTATATTTTAGATTTGTGGACTAAAGGCAACGGTTATAGTGCCTGCTTGCTAAACACTTAAGTAATTGCAAAATAAACAAGCATCAACAAAAGATTAAGAAAACTAACCAGCGTTAGAACGAACGCGTGGAGAAGGAACTGCAAAAGGGAACTCCATCCAGAGAAAGCAAACATATTATTGTATTTACTTGATCAACATTTAGCAACAACAATTAGACCATTAAGTCATGAAGAGGATGACTAAAGGCGCTCCCACGATACACTCAATCCTCAGAAACAATCGAAGTTAAGAAGCGAACCCATCAACTCTACAGAAGAGGCCGACCCAATCCATGGGATGAACCCGGCAAATCTTCAGCATGAACCCACAAAAATTCAGAGAGTAAACCCACCAAACTAAGGGAATGAATGCGTGCAATCCGCAAAACGAACCCGTAAAACGCACAGACTAAAGAAAACAATTCAAAAACAGAAAATAAACGTAATACCGGAAACTATAGAGAGAACGTGCGGGGGGCCGCACGTTAACATATTCAGTAAGAATTGGAAATTAATCCTGCGTTATTCGGTGGGAGGAACGCCATGTTACGATTTCTAAGGGTTTTATTTTCTTTATTATTATTTATAACCCTTTTAACACAAACGATTTAAAAGTCCTCAAATGAAAAAAAATTTATTTATAACCAACTTTTAATACAAAAGACAAATGCAATCTTTGGACATTATAATGAATTTAGAATTGTTGACAATTGATTCCGTAAAATTAGATTCAAATTAGGATTGTTGACAAGTCCTTAAAATTAGGTTCGGTATCCTCCTAATTCATTTAGTTGCGATAAATTTTGAAGTGCTTTGGAAATTCTTCAACAACTTCGCAAAAATTTCTACCGAAAAGAAACGACGCGTCGTTGCATCTTGCCCGCCTGGCTGTTTGCTCCGATTTCTTCGATGGTATAGTTTGGAAGTTTTACTTAACGACAAGTACAAATGCAACAACAACACCCCGAATATTAACAACAATGCGAACATCAACAACAGCAACGTAAAAATAACAATAACATTATAAAGAAGTAGTTTTGTTTCATGTTTCTTAAGCAAATGAAAGCAGTGTCGATTTTGTTCGGCGAGAAAAAAGTTATTTGTATTGTGGAATGCGCAACGCGTTGCTAAAGCAATTTGCCAACTTTTCGTCTTCGTCGCAAACTTGTTCTTCAACTTCATCTTCAGCCAAATAAAACCAAGTGGCGAAGATTAGGACGAGATAAACATTTGTAAAGATTTAATGTAAAATTGACTTTGCTCGTTTCGCCATTGCCACGTTTTGCATTAATAGCTCTCAAACTGAAAGAGTATTAGTGGATGGGTTTGGTTGCGGCAGAGGCAGTGGGTGGCTAAGAAGGAATGGTGTTGGGAAGTGGTGGTTGTGGGACTTATACATTGTTGCCCTTCGAGAATTATCTTATCCTGGCACTTTCAGTGCGTCGATTGAAAATTACAAACATTACGGCGAAAATGCTGACGAATCTTAACGGAACAAAAAGAAGAAGAAGAAGAAGAAGAAGGAGACGAAGAAAACTTAGTATCATCCGGAAAGTATAGAAACTAGAAAAAGAAATGAATATTTTCCAAAAAACCAGCAAACAGAATTGGTAAAACAACAAGGAAGAAAAATATGTAAAAATAACGATTAAGAACAATAACTTCGGTCTGGCCGAAGCTTGTATACCCTACATCCGTATAAAAAAATCATAGTTTAATTCTAATAATCGGCGGATGTAGCACGCGTATTTTTTGTGGTATGCTTCAGAGAAGGTTATCCCGGCTAAGAAGCTTTATATACAAAATTCACTTCACTTTGAAAGTCTGATAAAGGCCTTGCTACATTAGGATTTTAATCTAAAAGTGGAAGTGCACTGATTTGACAAAAGAATCGGAGACAAGGATGGGAGAGAATATCGCCGCCAAATTTGAAAACGTTATGCCATCGGTTTCTCCGCAATAATTACTTTAGATCCCAGTGGGCGTCCCATTTTCGGCAGAAAATTTGGTCCCTGATGTTATCTCTGGAGCATAAAATCAGCTTTATATCTGATTTAGAGACTAAGAAACTCTTCTCTAAATATCTATAAAGTCATATCTACTGTGAAAAGTGGGAATATTGGCGCGTGTCTGAACAATAATCGCGCCAAATTCAAAGCCGGTACGTCTTTCTCTTTGGCAGTAACCGTAACTTCCACAGGCAGGCACACAAAAACACATACACTGAGACAGACAAACAGACGGAGAGACGGGCGGATAGTGCTAAATTAACTGACGAGATTCTGAGCAACAATATGTATTTTTTTCTATACATAAAACACCTCGTTTAATGTGTTACAAACGGAAGCACAAAGTGTATATACCCTATTCCTCTTAGTGTAGGTGGATAGAGTAGGGTGTATAGTGTATAGAGTAGGATGTAGGGTGTAGGTTTAGAAGTTGGCGAAGAGTGAAAAGAATGGAAAAGAAAGTAAACAGGAAGAGGTCAATTGGGGAGGTGCTAACAAAGCTGCAGTAATCTTTTGATAAGATACTAAAAGAATTGGAATTGAAAGCTTGCAAAAATTTGGATTATTTCCTCTTTGGAAAATTGTGAAGAAGTTTTCCGCAAGAGAAAAACTCTTTTGAAAGGGATATATATATATATATATATATATATATATATATATATATATATATATATATATATATATATATATATATATATATATATATATATATATATATATATATATATATATATATATATATATATATATATATATATATATATATATATATATATATATATATATATATATATATATATATATATATATATATATATATATATATATATATATATATATATATATATATATATATATATATATATATATATATATATATATATATATATATATATATATATATATATATATATATATATATATATATATATATATATATATATATATATATATATATATATATATATATATATATATATATATATATATATATATATATATATATATATATATATATATATATATATATATATATATATATATATATATATATATATATATATATATATATATATATATATATATATATATATATATATATATATATATATATATATATATATATATATATATATATATATATATATATATATATATATATATATATATATATATATATATATATATATATATATATATATATATATATATATATATATATATATATATATATATATATATATATATATATATATATATATATATATATATATATATATATATATATATATATATATATATATATATATATATATATATATATATATATATATATATATATATATATATATATATATATATATATATATATATATATATATATATATATATATATATATATATATATATATATATATATATATATATATATATATATATATATATATATATATATATATATATATATATATATATATATATATATATATATATATATATATATATATATATATATATATATATATATATATATATATATATATACATATTAAAAATTTTATTGACCAATTTGCAAAAGCCGATTTCATCATAGAGGTATAACGAAACCGCTTGAAATGATAATTAAATAATGGATGACTTGTAAACATAATTGATGAATTCCTTAATTTATTAATTTCGGTCGTTAAGGTAATTAATAGTTTAACTAGTTTCGCTATATAACGAATAATATTGATGGATGAGTTGTTAATTTTTGTTCCGCTGGTGACGTTAGGGGCCCAATTTATGCCATTAATCTAGAACCGCCAACGGTACTTTGGAAATATTAATGCCAAAATCTGGAGGATGAAACAATCGAAAATGTGCTACAAAATCAAGCAGACTCTGGCTTTCTACGTCAGAGCAACGACCTTCTAATCGTGCATAGCTGGTCTGTAGTTCCTTCTTGTTTAACAAAATCTTTAGGGTACTACTATAAGAGTGTGAGAGAGAGAAAAGTATTGACAAAGGGAGGGAGAGGGAAGAGTTAATGCTGTAGACAAAAAATAAATATCGTTTTATAACCCTCTAATTATCCTTTTTTTCTTAGCTGTATTTATTTTTCTCTATCATGCTCTAGCCTTCTCTCTCTATCTCGCTCTCTCTCTCTCGCTCTCACTTTTTCTCTCTTTGTAAATTTAGCTACGTATCTATTTATCTATAATTAAAAGTAGCCATCAATACCTCGATACTTTTAATAAAATTGGTTGATTAGGAGACAGGAGAGGAGAAGGAGAAGAAACACAAATGATTAGTTAGAAAAAGCCAATGTGGGAACCTGTGCTTTGTAAAATGACAGGGATGTATCTTACAGTGTCGAGTTAATATTAGACTTATTGATGGCTTACTTCCAATTGTACACTATGAGGACTGATCAGAGAGGCAAAAGAGTGCGCCGTGATAGAGGAATAGTAATTAAAGTACAAATAATTACGTCTAGAAAGAGCACCAAGAAGAAGAAGGGAAGTAGAAGAATAATAGAAAGAGAGATACAATATACATTCATAAATTATTTCAATGAAATTCGGATTGATCCTTTTTCGATATGTCATTTGATGATATGATTCGTAAAATGTTGACAGTTGATTGCTGTTGAGTTACAGTCAGTGTGGTTAAATTATCGATGGTGTCCATCCAATATGAATGACACAAATTATGTAACTGTGAACTGCTAAACTGTCAACGAGTACAGCGATGACGACGATCTCATTAGCAAATAATGATAATAATGTCATTAGTATCTTTCTGCTGAATGAGCTTGTTATTCAGTGACGTGTGATTTTGTTCAAAGCGAAGTGACGTTTAGAAATACACTCGCATATAGACGTACGCGTATAGTATTTGTACATACACATAGACTCAGCGAATATGAGATACATCAAACAATAATTTTCACCCGACAAAGCATCTAACACTCTTGCCTTTAGTGAGAAAATTGGCAATTGCTTGAAATACAACAACAATTAATGCTGCCATGTTATTCATACGTAAGGGCCAAGTGGTTTGAGTATTACAGCACATGTTATGTAATGGAATACAATGAATACCAAATAACGATAAATCATTCAGAAATATGGAAGAAACATTATAAATTTAATTTTATATAAAAAACATTATAAACAAGGATTATAAAATAATTAGAAAACAAATTAATGTTGCTAATCCATAATTATTTTCGCAGTTTTAATTAGTATTTGATCTCTAATCCGCTTTGTATTTGGCAGGTAAATGAATCAGTCTGAGCCATCATAAATGTTACTTGGATTTATATTTGTGTTTCATATCTCTAGCCTAAGTTGAATCAATGTAAATGAAATTCGAATGACATTTGATGTGAAGTGAGAGCAGAAGCTTCATGTATGTAATGGTTATGATGAACGATATGTCACAGCAACACTACATCTATCAATATTGCCTGTAGACTATGATAATTCAGACTGAAAGGTAGTTGTCGAAATTAAACTAGTCTTTGGTTTCACTAATAAATCTATTCTCTATCGATTTCAATTCTAAATTATGGGAAACAAATGTAGCCCTAATACAGTACGATTTTGTTAGCAAAATTATGAAGAAATTTTATATATCAAAGGCGAATGCTGTGAATTAAAAATTAATGGGAAAAATCGATCGATGTGATTCTGTGACAACTTTTATTGGAATAATTAATATTTATTTATTTATTCTTTTAAATTTGAAGAAAATTCAATTTCAGTTTGATCAGATTATTTAATTTTATTATATACTGATATTATTTTTGCTGATGTTTTAAGTTCAAGCTAGTTGACTTCTTTTGAGCTTGTTAAGACTGTAATTTGTTAATGGATTAAAATATCATGAAGTAGAAACTTAAAAAACAAGCAAGAACGCTAACTTCATCCTAACTGATGTCCATACACCCTACACCCGTAACTTAAATCTTTATTGAGAATCCAACAACCAGTGGACGCGGCTCGCCTCTTTTAACATTACAGTTTTGGTTTTCCAAATCCAAATCCCTTCCTTGGTTAATTAAATCTACTAACTCATCTTTCACACAACTTTTTTCAAGAAGTTCACACGTTGTATGGTTCAATGGTGGGAGTGCCACGTCCAGCATTAGAGAATTTATAAAATCCAATACTGATTTTTTTTATTTACAATCCGAAACAAATTATTCTTACAACGAATTTTGTATGGTGAATTTTATATAGATATCTTCTCGCGTTCGGGTGTGATGGAGACACACAGACACACAGCCACACCGACAAACGGACAAGCGGATAGAGCTAAGTCAACTCATTAGGTGATAATGAGCAAATGTATATATAATTTCCTATACCGATCACACTTCCTTTAATACGTTAGAAATGGAAGCACAAATGAAATATAACCTCTCCCTTCGGGTGTAGGGTATACGAAATAAATCACCCTTTCTTCTACCCGTTTTTATACCGGCCCTTCATTCCCTTCCTCGTTCTTTAGTTAGACTTTTTCTTTCTCAGTGCGTGATATTGAAGTTCGTCGCATTCTTTACCACTCTTCCTTCCTTTTCTTTCATCAGCCTTTCTTACTCTTTTCCCTCTGTCTCATTTCGTCTATCTTTTCTTTTTGCTAATAAATATTTAGAGTTTTTGCTGAGATATCTTTACTAATTACATTTTCTCTTCATCGCTGAGAATGGAGTCTTTAGATAAATTACTTGAAACTCACTCTTACACGTTCCTACTCATTCATTCACACACATACAAATATACGCACTAGTATCTAATTGTAAGGTTACATCATTAAATAATGACAAATATGAATAGTTGTGTCTTTTGTGCAAGACAGACGAAGTTCTTGTCGTATGACTGAGTGAATCCTTTTCAAGTGAAAAATATTTCAGATTCTAGATACAAAGGTTCTTTAATATGGATGCAAAGGATAAAGTTGTAAAGAGTAATTATGTTGATGGAAGTAAATTAAAGGAAATACAAAGAATTTGATGATAGGATCATCTTTGGGTGGTCATGATAATGACAATATGGAATCGGGCGATAGAAATTCGAGTTTAATAGAAATTGAAGGATATAATTATTTTCACTTATGGGAAAGGAATATAATATTTAGTAATTAATGATAAAATTTCAGAGAAAATCTGCATCCTGACAGACTACTCAGACCAACTCTAGACATATCCATGACTATTTATTTCAAAAACACTTCAAAATAACCCTTTTTAAATTTTAAGCTTCGAGAAAAACAACTCAAAAGTCTTTAAATAGAACTTTTCCGGATATTAAAAATCATGTAGTTCTTTAGAGAAAGGTTAGTGGCCGAAAGAATGTCTAAGGCAAAGAAGGAAAAAGCGAAAACCGTATAGTGTGCAACTAAAAGACACACGTATAATAATTTTTCACGTCAATGCTATAAAATGTCTAAGTAATCGAAAAGAGGAAATGCATGCGCTTTTATAAAATAGAAAATTCTTATGTCTCCTCCATTATTTAGTTTCTTATTTATTTCCTTCTTTTATTTATTTAATGTTTTCCCCCTTCTTTTTACCAATTTTTCAAACACTTTTTGTCGCTGACTTAAACCATAGAGTAAGAAATAACTTATTTATTAGTTATTTCTTACTCTATGCTTAAACCAACGAGGCGATAATTTTCACTTCCTTAAAACATTTTTATCTCTTGTTTCTATGCCTTAATCCCGAAGAGTTGATGATAAATTCTCCTTGTTCTTCCGTTCCTAATGCACAAAAAGAGGCGTAGCATATGGAAAAGTTTCGATTCGGCCCTGTCCGACCATCTCTCGCGCGCTCTCTCTCTCTCTGTCTGTAGAAATTACGATCGCAGAGAAACGAATAGAATTATTGTCATGAAATTTGGTATGATAACTCTCTTCCTCCCCTAGTCCTTAAAAATAAGAGTAACCGATCTATTGCCAAAACTGCTTTAATATAAATTTACTTGCACTTATGGCTCAGGTCTCCAGCTGGCAGAGCGGGCTAAGCTTTTGCCTTCAAGCCCATCGTCAAAGTTAAGCTTATACTCAAAAAAATGCGTGTTCCCCCTACTAGTGCTGAGATCACGTTTACATGAGGGCGGTGTACTTAAGCAACTTCCTACGTATACTCCTTTCATTCGTAGGCCGTTTAGTGTTAAAAATGGGCATTATAGACAATTATAAGCTCCGTTCTCAAAGGCGATGTAACTTAATCGGTGTTTATTGCTCAGTCTTAGAAATTAGATGTTAATATTTTTTAAATTTATTAAACAGACAGACAGCTATCTCTGAAAAATAATCAAACTAAAAATAGAAATTACGTGTGTAGGGTAAATAAGCGTCGACCACGCCAAAGTTAGTGTTCTTACATTTTATTTCCTAGAAGTTATTTATTAAACCTTTGTGACGTCATTTATATAGAGTTGTTAGTTCTTTGTTGGCAAAAGACCAATTTGACTGAGAATATCCGTTACAATTTCGATGGAAGTCGCTCCATCCTTTTTCATTGTCAAAAAAATCGCTCGTAACAATAAATTCGTTTATGACTCATGAGTGTTGAAATTGATGTGGTGGGTGAGGTTGTCAACGTCGCAGGCGGCATCAGCAAAAACTACTCACAAGATTGTGAATTGATAAATTAAAGGATACTTTGTTATAGACGCGAATACAAATCCACGCACAAGTACACAAATTCATAACGAAAATAAATGAGAATTTATGACGCTGTCTTTTACTTGAGTAGAATAAATTAATATAATTTTCTGTTTCCTCAATTTATTTATTAACGATGACCTTCCCTAGTTGCGCATGGTATCACCAAATGCATTGTTATAATTCTCATTTATTGAAGGCTGAACATTAGTTTAAAGCCTTTGGAATAAATGTTCCCTTCTACAAATTTTAAATATCATAATTATTTTTGTGATTATTTTTAATGTTTAGATTAAATATTCTGTAGCTGTCATTCATAATTTTGATATGAACAAGTTGTCACATAATTTTGTCATATCGTTCATAAAAATCTGTGATATAATATTGGTGCCTTAATGGAAATATCATGTTTATGCCTTCGCGTGTTTGTGTTTTGTTTAACGCAAGCCAAATAACTTTTGTCATTTAATTAAATTGATTTCGTGATATTTAGTAGTAAATTTACGCGGGAGGTAATCATGCGCTAAGGATGTCTTTAATGTTGTATAGGATTTTTTGTATTTGTACTACGCATCCTTTTTATTTTTTATTTCTTTTTCTTTTTCTTTTATTACAATTTTTAATAAAATCAGAAAAAGCTAAAACTCATCAATTGTTTTGAGTGAATGACCTAAATTTTGGGCTCAATTTAGAAGCATAGGAGACTTGTGAAAGAATTTGGCAGATAAGATGGCAAAGTGAGGCAGACTTTTGCCAACGTTGCGAATTGGTTTTGCGTCGACATTTTTTGTAGCTAAATTACAATGAAATAAAACGATGAAATGCGGGAATGCAAACAAAAACGAGTGAACTGACCAGAATAGAAATTTACATCGCTATCGAAAGAATCAGATTTAGCAGTTAGGTCATTTATAATATGTTTCTTAAATATTTCATTCTTGTTCTTTATGAGTTTATTACGCAGGTAGAGATTCAGATTTTATTTTAATTACACAAAATTATATTTATTCTTGCTCAAAAGTAATCGATTTAGTTTGTCTCGCTGTTTGTCTGCTTATCTGAATGAATTGAGCTATCATTATGAAATGAATATTCTGTATTATCACAAACTAAATAAGTGTCATTACAACGGAAATATTTAATAACATCCTAAAAACAGGTGCTTGTTTTTAAAAATTAAACGAGGTAAACGGACTTAAAAATTAAAGGAGACAATTTTTGTTAAACACTAACCAGCTGTTAGAGTTGTCAAACGTTAACCAGCTAGCGAACTCAGGCTTAATAAATTCTGAGCAAAATTTGTGTCTAAGACCAAGAAGCAAATCTTTTATTTTGAATTCATGCAAATTATTAAAGGTCGAGTATGATCATTTATATTACTATGTGAACCTTACTATGTATGTGCTAGTAATATACGCATATATTTTGTCCTTATTCTTCCCTATTGTTCTCATTAATCCCTCGACAATTATCCATCGCCCTTGTTTTGATCCACCCCACATCTATCTTGATGTTCATCATTACTTTAATGCCGTTGTAATGCAATTGCGCCTCTTCATTTTGTTCAATTTTAAATAAAATCATTTTCGCATTCGGAAATCGAGCAATCGATGTATTTCATTGATCGCAATCAGATCAGTTTGTCACAGTGTCTTGTCTTTTGATAACGTCGTTACGTATTCGTTATATTCATTGATTTATTTGGTGAAGTTTTTTATTAATTGGCTAAACGTTTGTGAAAACAATACATAATAACGAAAATCACAAAAAACCCAAAAAAGCCTTACGTAATTGTTCTTTACGTGATTGTTGTTACTATTATTATTATTGAGATTGTTCATTTACGTCACTTCCGAGCAACGTTTCACGTTACTGTTGTTACGTTTTATTAATGTCAATGATACTTTGCTCATCAATTTTGACGTGAAAAAACATCATCCTAGAATCACAGAATTCCAAGAATAAACCAAGTAAGAATTCAAAGCGAAACAAATAATAAAAATAACCTCAGTATTGCATAATTCTCGTCAAGGGTTGACCAGACATCTGTTATTTACGAGGAACTGGTTGATTATCAAATAAAAATAGTTTTTTTTTTCTTCTTTGATTTTTATGGCGAAAAAATGTCAAACTTTTTCACGCAATAAGGAAACATTCAATACAATATCCTTATGTATAAAAAAGATAATACAAATAAGCAACCTCCGTCGAAGAAGGTGTGAGTATATAGATCGATTTAGTAAAATGGACTAGCCTTTGGATTTTGGCCACGAGTATTAATGCAAAATATTTGATTTTATAGAAGTGCTCTTTCTTAAAGAGTAAGAAAAATTAAGATTGTTTATTCAATAAAATAATAATTTGAATTTTATTATTTTGTGGTTTGTAGGAACTGAAGGATAATTATATTGAATTATAAGGGAAATATTAAAGATATCAGAAATAAAAAAGGGTAAACGTGTTTAGAATTGTGAAGTCCTCAAAATTTTTTTCAAATCTGGAAACGAATAATAATCCTAAAAAAGACGCGCATTGGGTACATGATAAATTTCCTAGACCTCCCTAGACACCTTCGTACAGAAACTGTATACACTTGCGCTAAGAGAACGGATTGAACGGTATTATTCTAAAGAAGTAAAACATAGGCGATCAGTCTACAGCATCCGAAGGGCGCTTTTACTCTTTTCCTTCAATTCCCATATCGAGAATATATTGAACAAACCTCACATTTCCAAATGTTATATTTTCCATATTTTATTCGCGTCCTTACCTGTTGCATTAACAGTGATTAATTTTATGGTTTATCTGCTAAGTGAAAAACCAATTTAATATCTACGAAGAGAAAAACAACAACAACAATAAAGTAAAACAATTTCAAATAAAATTTTATAGCAAAAGTACGTCAGACTACGAATGCAATGAAATCAAATACCCCGAAGGATCATTCGATCAATGAGAGACAATAAAATTGTTTACAAACAGCAAACATTATTTCTATGGACAGGACAAGTTTAAAGAAAAAGAAGGGGGAAAGGAAAGAAAATCAAATCAAAACAAGATAAAAAAGAAGAAAAATTAAAACCTTAGCCAAACAAGGCGGAAGAAAGAACGCATTGGATGAACAGGAAGAAATACTATCGAAGAGATCCAAAGCAGCTAAACCGACTTCTATCGCGTATATCTTATTACTGGTGCTGGTGGTAGTTGTGCGCTGCTGCAGGCCACGCACATTATTTTTATGTGCACACACATACGTAACACATTCTCCCATACATACGCACATACTCGAAATATAAATCCGTACTCTTGCAATCATCAAGCCCAAAGGCGAGGTTGCAACGGTTCTTAAACTTGTAACAACCGGGTCAATTTAAATTTTGTTGTTTTGTCTGTTAACAAACGTCTAGATTTGGTGTTCAGTCAGCCAGGTATTGTTTCTAAAGCGCTTTTCAAATCTCTTATTGTTCATTTGGGACTCAGTGTTTTTATGTGGGAGGAGGAATTGAATTATTCGCGTGCTTCGCCTGATTCTACTGACGATATTGCTCCTGTGTGTTGGGTCACGGATCTGGTGCGGTCAAAATAAATTGCATTGATTCAATGATTTTGATTTGGAGAAAAGGGCAACAATATCGACAACAACAATAATGAGTAACAGGAACAGCAAGAACAATAATAAACAATGTAATAAAAAACAATAAGACAAAGGCAGGCAACATTATTGGCAAAAAATAAAAACGAACCACCACAATACTAAAGCCAAGTCAAATAGAAACAATAAGGAATTGCGAATAATGTGGAAAACAATAAGAAAATGTAATAAGGGAATAATTCTACTAGAAAAAAATGACGCCCAATCCAGATATGGCTTTGGTTTTGGTGGTATTCATTGCACTAATATCGCAAATCTACTTATAGTTGGATTGTTTTAGCCCCGCTTTTTAATGTATCATATTTTTCCTATTATTATTAGTTATTTATCTTCTACAAGACTGTTGTTATTTTTATTAACTTGATTTTCGATGCGTTCCTTGATTTCGGCTGACTGAAGGACCTTTCCAATAAAAGCAGCCACGACAGAGACAATGAATGACACATTGTATGTCAAACGCTCTTCAAGGAACGTACTTAAATGCCGGTGACCCAATTTTAATCCTTTAAGAACGAACTTAAGCAACAGAAGAGAAAACGAGGAGAGTTGAAGGAAAGTGAAAAAAGGGAAAATAAGTAAATACAAGGGTAGAGGAGAAGATGAAGATGAGTACTAGAGAATATCATGGAGTCCTGCAAAGTTCGTTTGCAAACGTAAAGGAATGTTCTCCAACTGCAAGAACTAGGGTGAAAGATAAGAAGGATTTTTGTAGAATATTTCTGTTGGTGATGCATGCTGTTGGTGTCGTGTTTGTTGGTGGTGGTGCAGTGCTTTTGAGTCACATACGCATTTTTCATGCAGTGTATCGACTACAGATTTTTCATGTTATCATCCTTAGGAATTGTTATGACCCTTTCTCTTCAGTTTTGTTGGTATGTTTCTGTTTTTGCAGTTATTGTATTGTACTACACTTTGCGCCCTTGTGTTTTTCTGCTTTTAATAAGATTTGATTTTTTCCAATTTTTTTATATGTTCGTGTCTTGAATTTAATATAGTGTTATTCACATTAAATAGAGTTTTCCTTCATGGGTTAGATGTGAGGAAGAGGCAAGAAAAAGCAAAAAAATAATCTAACGAATTATTTTCCAAATTGTCTTAATCATGACTTTATAATCTACGCATTTTTTAAAAATTATTCCCGAAAAGGTTAAATAAATTCAAAATTATATTTCAATTAGTTTAGTGACTCAGTAAATTGTTAACATATATAGATTTTGCAAGGAATCTTTTGCTAAAAGTTCTCGCGGTGATCTTGAAGACACGGAATGTCTAATGTTTACCACGCACCTAGAGTGCGTGACAACACGGAAAAGAATTGTTTATAATTTTTTTGAAATTTGAAATGCGCAATCGTGTGTTATGTCTCTAACACTGAGGGTTGATTCGAATTGAAACGAGTTATGAAACGATTTTACGCTTTTATAGAATGGAAATTAAAACTATTTTGAGCATTTTCTTGAATAATTTATGCACAGATTTTTCGTGCGAATAAGAAGTCTTTAAAAAATTTCTGGAAGGAAATCTTCTTCATTGTAAATCCTCATTGATTCTGTTTTCCGTAACCGTTTACTCATTTAATCCCCATTTTTGTGTTTTTGGTAAAAAACAAAAATAAAAAATCTTATTATTTTTTCCATCTCTTGGCGTGTTCTTTTACGAGTGAACGACAAAGTTCGAGAGACAATAAAATTAATTATACAAAACCAGCCCGATTTTGGCGAGAGATAAATACAATTTTTAATTTTCCTTTGGATTTTTTTGTAATGCGGTTAAACTCTCAACGAGAAAACTTTTGCCACTTTTAATTTGTTCTTTAATCGGATTCGTAATGATTGTCTTGCTCGTCGGGCGGGCGTGACGGTGGAATGTGTCTGTAGAGAATTTAATTGTAGAGCACAAAATAATTATCATCGTCATTGTCGTACTTTGTCGTTTTCAATTTTTGTCATTAATTCACCATTTGTAACGCATTAAGAGGCACATGATCTGAATAGGGGAGGGAGGGGAGGATGGAACAAATAAATAAGTAAATAAATAAAGATATATATATATATATATATATATATATATATATATATATATATATATATATATATATATATATATATATATATATATATATATATATATATATATATATATATATATATATATATATATATATATATATATATATATATATATATATATATATATATATATATATATATATATATATATATATATATATATATATATATATATATATATATATATATATATATATATATATATATATATATATATATATATATATATATATATATATATATATATATATATATATATATATATATATATATATATATATATATATATATATATATATATATATATATATATATATATATATATATATATATATATATATATATATATATATATATATATATATATATATATATATATATATATATATATATATATATATATATATATATATATATATATATATATATATATATATATATATATATATATATATATATATATATATATATATATATATATATATATATATATATATATATATATATATATATATATATATATATATATATATATATATATATATATATATATATATATATATATATATATATATATATATATATATATATATATATATATATATATATATATATATATATATATATATATATATATATATATATATATATATATATATATATATATATATATATATATATATATATATATATATATATATATATATATATATATATATATATATATATATATATATATATATATATATATATATATATATATATATATATATATATATATATATATATATATATATATATATATATATATATATATATATATATATATATATATATATATATATATATATATATATATATATATATATATATATATATATATATATATATATATATATATATATATATATATATATATATATATATATATATATATATATATATATATATATATATATATATATATATATATACCGTAGAACGATTATATACCTTTCAATGCGTTAAAAGTGGAGAAATAATGATTAAATTGAAAATGGCAAGCGACGATAATGAGTTTCTGCTCTACAATTAATAATCTACTGTCTGCCTGTTCTTCACGAATATGGCCCACCATCATAAGCTGTTTGTGATTAAAAGAGGGCAAAATTGGATAAGAAGCACGCCTACTATTTATAGCAAATATAAGTTTATAAATCAGTGTTTATAAATCAGATTTTCGTATCTTAGAGTAATTTTGGAATTGTAATACCTTTTCTAAAAATATGCGTTGGAGACATATTCTAATGAATTAGGCGTGGTGCATGCACGACAAGCGGGAGGGCGAACAGAAATGTTATTACAAAATTTGGCCCGAACATTCTTTGTCTTCCAAGGCTTATCGATATTGAAAACATTGAAAAAAAATCAATATTGAAAAAGAAGAATAGTAAAATAGTAGACTCGCCTGAATCTTAAAGCACAAGTGGAATTTTTATTTGTTATACTCTCAACACCTCAGTTTTCGAAGGGAGTTTAGAGGTCAGACTTTACTTCCGCGGTTTCCATTTAGGAATCATACTCTAAAAGATTGACGCGTACAATTTAATTTTAGATGTTATCCCTATACGCCTAAGCTTTTCAGTCCTTATAACTCAGTATTTATGCTTATAAAGAAAAATTGGAGATGACCGTTTGTATATCACCGTCCACTGACCCTTAGCATCAAAGCATAAGTTTATATTACGAGTGTTGGGTAAATATGTTTTCGTCATTCGTTGGGCAAACAGTTGGCATTCGTACTTGGTTTACCTTCAACAATGTCGTCATCGTCGATATTTCCGTGAACTTTTCTGGAACTTTCTTCCTCGTTTTTATTCAAATCATTGTAATTCTTAAAAGCAGACAACGGTGAAAGGAGAAAAGAGGTGGCCACTGTAGTAGCCACACCCAATTCTTGCCGAGTGGCCATTATTTGAAAAACTATCAACAAAATTGTGGAAGATATTATTATTTCATTGATGGTTTCCTTATAAGGAAACGGTTATAAAGTGATAAAAAATGGATAAAAAGTTTTAATCACGATCACTGTGATCGATTGCGACCATTGATTATGTACGTTTGATTAGATACCACTGAAGCAACAAACGAAAGCATAAAAGATTATTCTACTCGAGAATTGTTTGAGATATATTAAAAGAGTCGGATGATGTATAAGAAGCTTACATCGTCCTTTATATCATGAAGTGACCGTCGTTTGCAATGATGATAAAATGTGGTATAATTATATAACGATATATAACGATATATTGCTAATGATATATTGCCTTTTTCTCGGTACTAGCTGAATGCTCTATTCTTGATAACATAAACCCGATGAAAATGGTTGAAGTGTCACAAACCTCAACAAACCTCACAAACCTGGCAAAATATAAAAAGTAAAGGAACTAAGAAACTGAATGGAAAACATCACTCCTTCTCTATCTGTGTCGATGTGTCTTAGTTTGTCAATAATCTATTTTAGAAAATTGGAAATGTCGTTTATTTCAATTGATTCGATTCATTCAAATGCAATTCACATTACTAACCGACTGAACTCTCATTCGTGCATACGCGATAGAATAATATCGCTCAATCAGTATGCTTGCTCGTCTGCAATTAGTCCAATTGCAAAGGCGTTTTTCAAATTCTTGGCATTTGAAATACCATTTGATTTGTGTGAAAAGAATTCCGTTGCCGAAAATATTCACAAAATAAAAATAGGAGTAAATTCGCATCATGATCTTACCCCAAACGAAGAACTGCACGTTTTCGTGATATTATCTCGTATGGTCCATGATTCAGATATTGATCGAATAAATGCGCCTTGTCGTCGGGTCCAATGTCGGAAATATGAGAAGATTGCCAATTCTCTCCAGATAACTTTAAATATTAAACCTTCGTTGAAGTTATTAAACATAGTCATTACGAATTGATAATATAATCACGACAATATAGTCTCTGACATAGTACGAAATTACCTCTTTCTTCGGGGATTTTTTTACTTCGATTTAATTCAGTTGGATTTTTCTTAATACAAACATTGTTCTTTCGGGATCTTGCTTCAGAAGTTGCGAACCACGTTGTCTTTGTCGTTTCTTATCATTTTGTAAAAGGAAATCTCTTTCTCCTCCTCTTGTCTTATATCAATTGAAAATAATGACCGAAATGGAAATTGAAAAACATACTGACTGAACAGGAAAAAAGAAATGCGTTAACGGGCTAAAGTATATGAGATCAATAAACTTATTTGCTAAAAGAGATTGTCATCAATCCCCTGGAAATCATCCAAAATACATACATGCACAAACTCACTCACACAGCCACGAAATATATAAGCAAAAAGGATAGAATATATAATCAGTTAATCAGGTAAAAATAAAATTAGATCAGTTTTTCGTAGACAAAATAATATACTGTGCAATAAAACTGCAGCCAATATATTGTGCTTTAAAATTGTTTTGTGTTTGTTGGGGATGGGTCTTCTTTATTATGCTTTTGTAATTTGGCAAAGACTCTGAATTTTATTTCAATTTTTTTTTTCATTTCTCATTATTATTTTCTGCTCTTCTTCTACAATTTGTAATAATAGCTTTCTCACTTTGTTGCAAATGTTGCAATAGTTGCAATTGTCAATTGTTGTATCGTGTCGGATCTACAACAATTATATCGTGCATGTTTCATGCTTCCTTCTGCTCCACAATCAAGTGGCGTGTGTTAAAAGTGTGTTAATATAAATACTAGAATACCACGTCATGTATACGTTGTATACACAGGATACTACTGAATACCACAACGTCTCAATAAGTACGAAATTATCGTACCTTGTAGGAGAAACATAAAACTTGTTTTATTCCCGTTTACCGAAGAAATCTGCATAAAATGGAAAATTATACTACTATTTATTTCATTAAATTTGACTTTTATTTTAAGGCTCTCCCTCCTCGATTTTCTGTTTTCTTCAATACCATTGATATGTTACGTCATTGTCATGGTATTGTCAACGCGAGCATTGACATTCGTGATGTAATGTTCCCACAGGGCACCTTCGTCTCGTGTGTATCATTATAGAATCGGGTGTGAGTGTGACTGTGTGGTGGGAAGCTGATATGAGCGATTTTTGGTGAGGATTCTGTGAGAGTGAGGGGAAGAAAATTGGAAGAGTTCTTTAATGTATTATTTGATGGAAAAGTTTCTAAAGAATAAAAAGTTTTCAAAGGAAGAAATTTGGAATGAAGAGAATTGTTTTCAGTTTCGGAAGACTTCATTTATAATAACGTCTTAAATGTAGTTCGACAGGCTAATACTTATACCGATGCTAACTCACCTGGAATTATTATACTCGTATTTAAGGATTCTAGCTCAGATATTTATTGTGTTTTATAAAACTAAAAGAAAATAATACATTGTTTCATTGAATGAAATGTCTCTGATTAATTTTAGAAGTTTCGCAAAACTAAAATACTCTTCATACGAATATACGATCTTTTTGCCAAGGCATAATCATTAATCTTAATTTTTTCATTTGTTCTATTGGGAAAGGATCATAAAGCTTGAAAGATATCAAAATTATGGGATACTGTTTTTCATTTGCATAACTTTTTCATGACTTATAAAATTGCGATGAAAATTTGGGCGCACAAAATGTAGAATAAAAAATAAAACAAATAACTAAACTACTTTTCACCACTAGCTCCAACTCTTAACAACTAACTCCTCTCCATCACAACTCTTCTCAAAAAAGTCAACATATTGTATAGTCTAATAATGGGCGAGCCACACCTGTTTTTTATAATCGACAATCAAATACAGCCATCTCGGCCACAATTTCAGCTTAAAAACTTTAGCAGAGTTTTTGAAACGGGGCAGTGTAATTTTATATTGAAAAAATGGCAGAGACAGGTTTCGCCTATTTTCAAACCCGATAAATTTTTAAAAAAGAGAACATGAGTGCACGTTTAATGGCAATACTTCTACTCGTTCTTCTGTAACGTAATATTCTATTTAATTGTGGTTCTGATAGGCTAATAGCGCCAGCTTTTTTTACAAAATAATTTAATATTTAAGGGAGAGTTCTAGTATAAAATCGCATAAGTTCTTTACAATTGTGATTCCGGTGGGCAGCCCATTTTTTTGAAAAAATTTATATTCGTTGGTGAGTTCGGGGGTAAAAATTTGTCATCCAATCCCGTCTACAAACGTTGGAAGTAGACGAACAGACATACATGCAGATGCTTGCGACGCCTCCAGTAATGCATTACCCATTCGATGTAGAGTATAAAGATACATAAAATGGAATGAATTGTAGATGTGATAATTTTCCATGGATTTTCCTCAGAAAAAGATCTTTGTGACATCGTATTTCAAGCGATGCAGTAATCGCTTATTTATTATTATGAAACATACATATACAATATTCAATGGGAATCAAATAGGTTACTTTTATTTTAAACAAGAAACACCACAGACATCTCTTCATACTGACATTGCGCTGGGATTTCTCAATAATCAAAATCTTCCAATCAAAAAAATAAGAATTTAAGGAAAAACATTTATTTTGGTAAATGAATTGAAAAAGGTTAAAATTAGAATAAAGTTCGATGAATGTTTATTAAAATTAAAACGGAATAAAGAATTGCGAGAACACAAGATGATGCCATATTTAAAGACTTCTCGTCAACCCAATCTCTCCCTCCACCAGCACATGCTTTTTTCACGTTCGCTAAAATTCGCATATAATCGCGTATAGATTCCGTCAAGATTAATGAGTATCAGACAGATTGACAGAAATGTCAAAGCCCAAAAAAGGCATTTAACCATTAAATTTGTGTAAGCATTCTGGGAATAGTTAAAGTGTACTAAAAATATGTACGGGTGTAGTAAGTGTATACCGAGAAAGAGTAATGAGCAACCCAAGGAAAAAATTAAAGACTGGTTCGAAACCACTCTTTTAAATGATTGGGCGGGGAGGAGCAAACAATAGCATTGC
Organism: Physocephala rufipes; assembly: GCA_963966595.1. NCBI lineage: Eukaryota > Metazoa > Arthropoda > Insecta > Diptera > Conopidae > Physocephala > Physocephala rufipes. Next base: position 25,226,435 of record OZ016502.1, read on the forward strand.
TTGTCGTTATTGGATGGCGTTAGAGAGAAGATAAAAGATTACTAAATTCCCGCTAAAACAGCAATAAGGAGCATGTAAAAATAGCTTCCATTCCATAGTTAACACAAATTTCAATTGCCCATTAAACCTGTCAACGTCAAGCGATCATTATCCCCTTTAATCGTTAGTGATAATTTTAGTGTCGTGTCTTATTCAGGCATAAACGTTCACCCGTGATTTATGGCTATGAATCTATGAAGTTATAATGAATTTATAATGCGCCTTAATTATTATCCGGTCTATGATGCCGTGTGATGACATTCTACATTGATTTCGGAAAATAACAAATAAATTCTTTGAACTTTGGAGTTAAGTTATATTGTGATCAATAAAATTTCTTCAATTATAAGGTTCAATTTTGAAAATCGGAAGCTTTTTGTGGTGGGAAATGGGGAAATATTTTTGATAGAAATGGGAGTTCATTGATCAACGTGTGCTTGACATGTTGTTGACAACAATTATATCTTCCTTATATACCGTCAGAGTATTCAGATGACTTTGGATTATTCTTAGATTAGTTTTCAGCTGTTATTGGTGCTGTCATGATATAGTATAGAATTATAGTAAAGGAAACGTATAAAATTACGAGAGAATGTATTAGTTTATCGTCCGAAATTTTCCAGATATATCCTTGGACCTTCTGGGCTATCTAGTGTTAAGAATAAAGGAAATTAGTCTACAGTGAAAATTCTATTAACGAAGCTACCGTCTAAGAAAAAGAGCGTTCACTATACTGCGCCGGTGAATTTTCAGAATTTATCCATAAATTTGAATTACGGGTGTGTATGGTATACAAATATTACAAATATGGGTCAGACCGAAGTTAGCCTTCTTAATTTTTTATAATAATTTCATATTTTGGACAGAACTTATATTATATATTAATTTTCTAATGTTTATTTTACCATTTAACACACACACGATGCACACGCACTGAACTTATACAGTATCGTTTACAAAAACAACAATTTTTTCCTAAAGAAATCATGTTGGCTACGAATTGAAATTTATTTAAAAAAAAATTTATTATGACATTCTTACGAAACATGTCAGCGACGAATTAGTTGATAATATATATTATAATTAGTTGTTAAAAAATTTTGCAGTATAGCTAAATTGTTTTAAGTGTTGTCAACTATTTAATGTTTTTAAATTTGGACTAAACGAATTTTTGAAAAAAATTGTAATGTTATAAAGCTTTAAATGTGCAAATTTAAAACGGCAACAATAACAACAATAACAAAAATATAAAAACAACAAATAAATTAAAAAAAGTTTATCACATAACCGTTAAATAATTATCGAAGAGAAGAAAAGCAAAAGGAATAGCCTCGAACGGACGAAGTTGGAAGAACAGTCTAAAGAATTTCGCGTTATCGAGAACCAATAAATAAGCCATACAACAATAACAACGACGAAAGCAACAACAGCAGGAGTGAAGTGACAAGAAATTCACTACAAATCAAGGTAAGTAAATTTGATAAAAAATTTAAGAAACTCTGAAGAAATTTGTCTTTTATCGCCCCGCCCCTCAACAACACATTGTCCTTCAACAACACGCTGAGAGAACAAAGAGAAGGGTGCCACTCTCAATGAAAACATTGCTGCTCCTTGTCTATTTTACAGACGTACATGATTAGCTCTAATCAATTGATTGATTGATTGATTGCTTGTTTATTAGCTTGTTTGCTGTTAAATTAAAATCCTGATATTCAGGTGAAGAAACTTTCAATACATTCAACGAATTCTTAAAAAACAAAAATTGTGATTGCTCGCTTAAAGTTCATTCGAGGTCGTCGGAGCTGAATTTCTCGCTGTTCTTATTTCTAAACGAATAACCAGTCTCTTAGGTGTTAGTAAGATAAACAACCCTCCTGAATTTGAATCAAATTTAAGGTTCTTTAGTTTGGCGAAAATCGGCTTCATGAAGTAGAGTTAAGATATAATTTAATAAGGCGGTTTATTATAAGCTTTATTTAGTTTTTTCAAATCTGTCTTGTCTCCAAAAAGGTGAAATTGATCTTATCTTATCTCACTTTAAAAGTTTTAGAGATATCTCCTGAAAATAAAGACCACATTCGATTTTAAGGCTGTTACGCCTCCCACCAGTGTCGGCAAGCCGATAAAAAATTAATAATGATTGCCGAGACATAAAATCCTCTTTGGGTTTCAGGCGCCTTCAAGCAAAAAGGAAATAATAATGATCTCAATTTCACATAATCGGATTTCAAAACAACGCCCACTGTTGGGTTGTTTAATTGGTATATTAATTCGTACGATTTATGTTCCAGACTTTAAGAATGCAGGAATATGCTATCTTACATATAAATATATTATACATAAAATCTTGCATCTTTCCCAAACTACCTGCCACCGTTTTTTTCCCTAACTTTCGTTCATGGAATCCATTGCTTCAATAACGTTCATCGGCAATAGTTTTGTCTGTATAGTTGTCAACTTCATTATGGTCGAATGCGTTTAAGTGAATATCATCCAAACGATTGGGATGACTGTCAATAACACACTTGAGAGGAATGCTAAAATCCATACCTCTACTGCTGATACTGCTTAATTTCGTTCGACTTAAGTACGATGAAAGAAGAAAATAGAAGAAGAGACGATGAGGATGAAATGAAATAGTCATCTAAGATCATCAAATGGAGAAGAGAAAGTCATGATGGAGATTTTCAACGGATTGTTTTCGTACTCCAGATGAATGTACTTCAAGTCATGGATGAGGTTTAAGTAGTCCGCAATATCTACCAGCTTAAAACGACAAAAACAACATTAACAGCAACAACACAAATAACAACGCCAACCAAATCATCATTAATATCATCAGTGTCAGCGCCATAGACACTAAGAGTCGAATAGGATGGAATAAGTCTATTCTCTTACGAAATCGGTAGCCCGCGGTCTCACAGTTGGCTTCCTAAATATCTGACTATTTGTATGCATTCATTTTATGCAATAGACTCTGGTTTCATTTCGATGCAATTGCTCCAATTGAGTATCACTCATTAGTATTTAATTGTACTCTCAAGTTGAATTTCTTCGGTTTCAATACTTTAATTTTCCTCTCGTATGACATTTGACCAGTCGTTAAAGATGCCTGTTATTGCGTAATCATTTTACCAAATTTGTTTACCAGGTTAGCCTTTTCATTTACATACATTTACCACGACCACATACTCGTTCCTTCTCTCATTTGTCTTCATGGTTGTGTCTGTTTTTTTTTCATTTTTCTGTAATTTTTTGATTATTAGTTTTTGCTTTTGTTCCTTTACGTCTTAAGAGGGAGAATTTTTTTAAGAGGGATTAACTATCGTCTATCTTGTCAGATTTGTTTACCTTATTGCCTCTTATGTTTACAATATTTTTTTACCGCTTTGTATGAAATTTTCCTGTATTTGGACATGTTTAGTAGTTATCTTTTCGAATCTTTTGAACAGTGTTAAGATTCGTAACCGGATGTCTTTATTAATCGAGTATCTTTTCGTGGAACACTTTTAAGTACCCTACCGCGGAATACATTGTTTACTCTTTAAAAATTGTATTTTTATAAGTTTTTACCTTTTTTCTGTAAAATAATCTGTTGGTTTCCGTGTTGAAACTTTTCTCCAGCTTTCTGTCTGCCATAAAGTGTTCCTTCCTTAGAGTCATTTCGGCCTGGTCAAAGCTAAATAATTAAAGTATCTTTTATAAAATGTCGTTTAAGAAAACGAGGACCCAAATGAATTGGATCAAGGAAATAAGTTGTGTAAGAGAAATTATTCTTGTCTTATATACGATGTATATCTCGAATTCGAATAAATATTAAGGATTATCTAAGGACGAAATATAACCTGAAGATATAGATAAAATTGAAATAATGCGCTAATCAGTTTTATGTAAAAAATATTCAAAATATAAAAGGAGCCTGCGAAACTGTCACATTCCATTAAGACAAGTTGGTTAGAAAAATTTACAGATTTAAAAAAATATAAAATATATTTATAAGTGCAATTTGTTGCTTTTATTAACTTCTATTACTACGAGAGAAATTCCTTATTTTGGACGTTAGAAGCGACGCTATTGTTGTGATAAATATTTTCCAGACTCATTGAATGATTGACCGTGTCAATGTTTTCTTTACAAAAGACTATAAAAATCGATTATTTAATATTGTCCATGCTTTTCCTGGGTCTTGGTGCTTTGTTGACTTCTCGAAGGTGTTGTTAATTTATTTCATTAAAAATAATATATTTTAAGAATCATTTGAAAGTAATAAATAAATAAAACTTTGTCGGCTTAAGGTATACCCAAACTTCAAAAAGTTGAGAGAACCTCGGCGTTAAGAGGTTGCTCATATAATCACAGCTCAGATAATAATGAAAATATTCACCTTTAAACAAATTTAATTAATCATTGTATTCTAATTTAAAAATCGATTGAGTTGCTACGTAACAATCTTTGCGCATCCTTTGTTACATTTCATATAAAATAATTCATTGCGATTATTGTTTATTAATCACCATTACATTAGTTTTTGAGGACATTAATCTCCTTCCTTACTTCTTTAGAAACTAATATCCAGCGCCCTCAATTATGATCTATATAATAATAACTTTATATAAATCAAAATTAATAAGGCAGGCAAAGATTATTCAAACAATCAACTCATACTGGGTCATATCAATTCACACTCATTCATGCCACTCAAATTGGTTCAAATCGATATTATTAAATGATAATTTGTAATATTGTTGCTTATGGTATAACAATTATTAAGCATAGTCACCGTTAGCATCATCGTCATTGCCAACGTAATCGCTATTGCCACCGTCATTGCAACTTCTACAAAGAGATACGCCAGGTGCGCAAAGACAAATTTCTTCTTAATTTGTCCAAGTCTTAGCGCTTTCAATTTGTAAAACAATCTGTCTCTTTGGCCAGTCTGCTAATGATGTTCGTAGTACTCACAGCAATTAATACTCCTACGAATATAACCCAAAGCCGGAGGCAAATAGCAAGAATGTAATGGAATAATGAAGCTTAACATACAATGCATACACACGTATACGTAGAACATACCAAGCGAGGTAAACTCATATGGATATATATATTGTCAGTCAGAAGCATCGTGCTTGTCAGTTCCATGTCAAATTACTTACACACTGACAGCTCTTCTGGTTCCAATTGTAAGGAAATGAATGAAATTATTTACCTTAATTTTAGGAGTTCATATTTTGGGCATACCTTTATAATTATATTTGGTGTCAGACAATCTTAAGTCAGTGCAATGTTCTTTTAACAAGACTTAACAGTTGCTACTGACTTATGCATTAATTGATTGTTATGATTTAAGAGATTATGATTTACTCATGCATTCCTTTCTCATATCTACCTCTTAATTTTATTATCGAATATAATATATCAGGTCGAATCGGATTTAAAATTGTAAAATGGTGAAATAATTAATTGTCATCAATGAAGTAAAAGGGGGTAGAGAGCTTTTCAATTCATTCGTTTGCACTAAATTAAAATTAAATTCATTATAATCGTTATAGTCATTACTTTTTTGGTTTTTACTTTTTTGTTGTTGTTCGGTATACTTTCCATATTTTATATATATAAACATTCATTCATTTCGATTGCTATTTAATTGCGAGATATTAACAATTTACATATGTATATAAATCGTCATCAACTTCAATTAATAGTTAATCTCATTCGTATTCGTTTTTCATTGAATTAAAAGACTTTAAATTTAGCATTAAAAATAAATAAAAAAAATTATAAGTATATGTTTGGTGAAAAAAGTGTTGAAAGTCACATGAAATGATCTGATCTGAATTAAATATAATTAAACTTACCTTACTTCATGACCTTAATAATGCTCACTTTAATTCTGTTTACAAAATTAATAAAAACTTTAGTATTTTTTAAATCTGCCTGTGTTGGTGTCATAACGGATTTTTGTTTTTATAGATTAAGGATTCATTAATTCTGTGAGACTTAAAATAGCGGGAAAATTGACTTTTTCAATTTATTAAAGTCAAATTGATTCAACTGGAAAAGCCTTTTAGGTTGAAATATTGTAAACTCTATCTACTGGTATTTTACTAAATTCGTTAGCAATTACAAACACATTACAATGATTCCAAATAACGTTCTACTGCTTCGTATTTGGTTTAGTCTAACTATAGTTTAGCCCTGATTTCATTCGTGGTCTTAATCTTAATCTTGATGGTTTCTTTCCTTTGACTTCTGACACGTTTGTCTACTAATTTTAGTCCATTTGTCACTCGCAAAAGCACTACTGCTTCAAATGAAGCTCTCCCTACATGGCCATGGAAGGCGTACTTTCTTCTTACGAATAATTGTATGTGGTTATATGTTCCTATAGAACGCTGAATCAAGCTAAAATAAATTCGGAGTCCCAAAGAAGGAAGTCTACTAAATGCAAAAAACATCCCAATCCAAAGACCTTAAATGTAATTTCTCACCCAAGTTCAAAAGCGGTGACTAAGGAAAGGATGAGAGAATGCTAAAGTGAAAAATCTAAAGGGAGATAGGGAGGGATCAAAGAAACCATAAAATCTCACCCGCCTCTGGCAATTAATATCACTACGAGCGCGACTTTTAAGGACAAAAAGAGAACGCGATGTTGAATATTGGGAAGGGTCGCGAAACGGCGTACCGAAAGGTAGGGTGAATAACCTCCTTCAAAAAACCAAGTTACCAACTGACATATGCCATGTACGAAAGAGAAAACCTCACCCTCCCACGCTTGAACATTCGTAACAATGGAAATGGCTATGAAAACAATATGTTATCGATAAAAGGATAAGAGACGAATAAAAAAGGGATAAAGACAGGTGGGGGATTTTCTTATTGCCGAAGAAACTTATTATCTTCTTCATCTTCTTCGCCTTCTTCCTCTGTTTGTGGACTATCTGTCTACCTTTCGTCTTGTAAACATTGCCAATGCATCTCCCAAAGGAAAATGACGATATCCGCGTATAACTTCATTTTCCGGTGCGCGTCATGATGACAATGCGTTATGGTTTTCTTAATTCCTTTAGCCAAAAGCATCAGGGAGCGGCAGTAACGACAACGACGATAACACTCACAACAAGAACAGCAAAGACGACAACTCGAGATGGACAGACACAGACGCAAAGATACACAAACACGTACACTCTACTATTCTCATGAATTTATTTATATTTCATACAATCGCTCGTTTAAGGACGAAAGACAAACTCCATCGAAAAGGAAGACTGAATTGTTGGTAGCCTTGATCTTCTTAGTCTCGCTTGGCTTTTGGCTTGGTTACAAATCTTATGCATCTCCGAGTGCGGATGCAAACTTTTTGTCCGTAAAATTACTTTACACCCTGTCGCATCGCCCCGCCCCCGCCCCTTCTAAAACAAGTCATATCGTGCTGCTGGGAGTACGAGAATCTGTATAAAGACACTACACTCAGGCAAACTATCGCAACTGTTTGTGTTCTTGTTGCTTTTGCTGTTGATCTCGTTGTTATTCTTGTTGTTGTTGGTGGTAATATTGCTGTTCGGTTTGCATTTTGTTGATCTTTTCGTTTGAAATTTAGCAAAAATTGTTGAATTGCGGTTGCTACTTTTGGTCTTCGCAACATTCAAATGTATTCTCAACGGAAAACTAAAGGAAAATCATGCGATGCGCTTTAGAAAAGTTTTGCGTTCATTTACTTGCTGCAGCGAAAATTTTTCATAGTCCGGAATATCCGGAAACAGACGCCCCAAAGATTATTTGTTACAGTAGGCATAAATCAGAATTTATACTTGAACTTTAGCGTAAGTAGCGTAAGTAACAGATGTGGCGTTTTCATAGCAAAGGATGTGACATTTCTTTTACAGTGTTTTAATTTTTTTCTTTTTTTAATACTAAATATTCACCAGAACCAAAATAGTGTGGCTTCGATAAAAGATTGATCATAAAATATCTGCTATTGTTAATTAAAAATCAAATAAACAAACCCAAAATAGCTTTAGGTGTTTTAATAATTTTGCATTCCATCGTTCATGAAGGAAGGATGGGAGTGAGAGAAAGAATTATCGCGCTGACTGTATATGTGCCTTAAGCCCTCAGAGCTCTCTTATTCTTCAACTTTTTATCTAAAGTTTGCGTGAAAGGAATATTATAACCTAAAACTGCTTGTGGCATTTTTGTAACTTTCAACGAATGACCTTAGAATCCATTTAATAGCGCCTCAATCCAAAGAATGTACAAGAATATTTTGACGCGTTTTGTTGGTTGTTGGCGACGTCTTAACGGATAGATTCAAAGGCGACATAACAGTTGAAACTGTCATGACATTCCCAACTAATGCGTTTGAAAGCCAACATCAACAACAACAACACCAACAACAACAAAACTGGAAATAACGGCACAAGCAGCAGTATCACCAATGTGGAAGTAGTGGCAACAAAAACAGCAGCAGTATTTTCAATAGCAACAACAAAAATTAGAATAAAAATAATAGGGAACAACAGTTGTTGCAGTTGTTGTCATTATTATTATTATTTCTTTTGTGTGAGAAGTTTTCTCATCTTCACGATTTGTTAAGGATTAAAAGGGATAACGGAAAAATGAATTAGACGAAGAATAAGAAAGGAAAAAAAGCGAAATGACAAGTCAGGAAAAACAAAAAATGCATTGTGGTGTAATGATTACCAAAAACGAATCAAAGGTTACTCGTAGTCATTATTATTGGGGTTTCACACAACAAAAGTTGCCGTAGCTGTAACAACAACAACAAAACCAACAACAACGGCAACAACCAATCATCACCACCCGCTCCCAATACTGTCAAAAAATACATCCTCGTCATCACCACGAACAATACCACGTCACTACCAGAGACTTTCCCTCCAACGAGCCAACGAGCCCCGGTACCACCCAGAGAGATCCCAACTGCATTATCAAAGCCTTGTTTTGAAAAAACCGTACAACCAAAAACAATAAAAAGACACCAGTAGGAATTATACAACAGCAAAAAAGAACAACAATGCTCCTCATACTCGACTTCTTCAATCTGACTAATACCCTAACAATAAAACAACAACAACGTCATTATCGTCGCATAACAACAAGAACAATACATAATATTGCAAAGACTACAATATCCCCACAAAACCATCCGCGTTCTAGCCCATTATCGTTGGTTTGTTCGTTTGTTTTCTCCTTCTTTTCGTCCCACTTCAACTGTCTGAGCGTTAAGAGGACATTATCGTTCAAGCGCCAACGCTGTTTGCAGCAGATATTCTTAACAGCAGCAGCAGCGAAACTAGTGACAGCAGTAACATCAGGAGCATCAGCACGAAATTCAAGTTCAAAATGCCGGTTACAAACACACACACACGAGTAAAATCTAGAGACAGCTTTACACGCAGTGACGCGCACACACATACGCGCCACACGTTTTAACCTTTTATTCAGCTAGTCGTGGTCCTTTTGTTTAGTGACTAGCGTTGATCCTGAACATATGTATCCTTCACAGAGCAAACCATATTTCTTTTCAATTCTGGGATTATATTTTACTAGTGTTTGTTGGACATTGGGTTATTGTTTTTGTCGTTGTTGTTGCTTCTGAGCCTGGCCTTGAGGATTATATCTAGTAAAATCATTGTAATACGAACGATAGTCTCGACTTCATTTGCACAGTTAACATTTTTTCTACATTTAGTTTTCTCCTTTGCCTTTCTCCGCCATTTTGCCCAACGGAAAATGACGATTGGTAGAGGAATGTAAAGCCCGTTGAGAGGATCATCTTCAGTTTATGTTGCGAGCTGAACCTTGTGAAGTGAACAGCATTTTATTTATATGCCTTCATTTCTAATCATTTATTACACATTCACATTTACGCAAGTACCCAAAGATAATTTAAAATGTAGGATGTTCTGGGAATTCGACCGATACTTCTCCTTCCTTTAGACACAGCTTTTATACAAGCCCTGAACAAATAATTTGGATAGTGACTAATTTATTATTTAATTTTCTTGAACTTTAGATTGAAGAAAAGGTAGAGAATTTATTGTGTGATTGCGCTCCTGGGTGATTGCACTTAACACCAGACCTTCTAGAGGGGTGAGAATAGGTATACCTTATGAATTGAATGACGATTCGCTTTCCTCTAATTGTGATCTTCGGCATTATTGGACGAATCCCGCCAGTTCTTGTATGTCTATTTGCGCCTTCGACGATAAATTCGAATATAAAAATGTTCTATTCCTTCATCCTTTCCATAAGTTTTTTCTTATTAGGCAAAAAAGTGCTTTATATTTCTTCATTTCGGTAGAGGCAACAAATAAAACAAAGTGAAAAAAAAAACAAAAAACATATGACACAACTAATTCAACCTTCAGTACCAGCGCGAATAAGGACAAAAACTTCATCACGATTTACCAAAACGTCAGAAATTTTGGTAAACAAAAATTGTTTTGCGAATGGAAGTTATTTTTTTTACATCATTACTGTTATTGTTATTGTCGTCGTTTATTGTTGAACTTAAAGGATATGGACCATATCATATGGTACATCATTGCGAGTTATAAAAGCAACTCGTCGCGATGCTGAAGTTTTATCGAGTTAAAAAATTGATAATTTTTATGACATACTTTTACGACAGGTGGAAAAGAGTAGGAAAAAGGGAGGCAGATCATAAACAACAAAACAGGAAGGAAACCAAAAGGAAAAAATGAAATTGTGCGGTTTTTATGAAATATGAGTTGACTACAAGCGATTAAAGATGATTGAAAACAATATCCGTTTAGAAGAAACGAATCAGTAAACTATTTTCAAATAAACAAATTTATTCAAACGAATAAATTATTATATTTCTAGCATAATTTATGTATTTATGAATTTGTGAATTTATGTATTCTTTAAGGCCAATCCTAAATTAACGCAATCCTTTTTGATTTTAGAGTGTTTCAATATATTATTGATTATATAAATTGATTGATTATATAAATAGCCTTTATTGATACATTTTAATGACTGCTTAATGATAATGGTTTTCGGTTCGGTATTGTGCAAAATTCAATTGTACAAAACGGCCCCTCGGGGTAGCCCGCTCTAATCATTATTAGACCGCAAATTCGAAATAACATAATGTTAAAAACTTTAATGAAGTGAACTAATAAACACTTTAATTTCATATAATTTTAAATTTCATAGAATTACTTTAACGTTTCAAAAAAATAGCCTAAGCGCATATCCATGAGAGAGAGAGAGAATCGTATTCAATTTCTACAAAATATTTCAAAATACAGCATGAGTTGTCGAGTATCTTTCTTAAGAGAAACTTTCGACGAATGAAGAGAATTTCTCTTCAACTGTATTAACTTTCGGCAGAACACTATGATCATTGTCATAAATGATACTCATGCTTCTTCTAACACTTCTAATCGTTATAGAAATTTTCGAGCCAATTGAAATTAATTAATTAAACTGAGCCACTTAATATGTTCGTAACGTCGGTACAAAAAAGAAATCTTTTAATTTATTTTATTAAGCTCTAACGTATCCAACAAGTTATTCAAATTTTTAGTTTGATCGTCGACCTTACTTGCTGATTCATTAACTCACAAACTAAGCTGGACGAGTCGTTAACTTAAAAAATGCTTTGGAAAGCTCTATAAAGCATTTCTTTTAGATTTGGTGTGTTACAGATTCCTCTGAGTTACTTATTTTCAATCAAGCAATTTGATTTATTCAATCAAGCAATTACGACTTATTATTTTTATACATATCAAGATAAACTATTCAACATTAAGCTGACTATTCTGTCAGGCACACTCAGATTCGGTGAGACTACTAATTATATTGCATTTATGCTTTAACTCATTCATTTAACTAATCAAGCAATTATTGCATCATTAACGTTGTTCTAGAATATTTTTCATATCTCGAAATTGTAGTATTTAAAAGTTTTTAAATTTAAGTGAATTTATACAAAGGAGCTATTTCTTTAATTATTTTTTAAAAGCTCTCAATTAAAATGAAGCTGCGGATTATTTCGTGGTATGGTTATCTCCATTTCTATTTCTATAACCATTGGTATGGTTATCTCCACACACTATTCCTTATAGACTCGTTAGCATCTTCAAGCATGTTCATAAGACGTACTTTGAAACGTACTCTAGGGCTCATTTCTCTTTGATTTGCTAAGTGTGTTCTAAAAGTTCGGTAATTTTCTTTCAAAATATCCTTATTGATGAAACTCTCCTTCTCACGAAATATACGAAAATAATACTTTCCTCTCTCTCTCTCTGTCTCTCTGTATTCCACTCTCCATTTCAGTGCTTTAATCGAATTATACGAAACGTTCACGTGGCAGTAATCATACTCGTGTTACGCGCTACAATACCATACGATTCAATTGAACTAACAGGTGCTCGTTTTGGATATGAAATCCTTGGTCATGGAGGGGTGGTGGGATGATGATAGGTGGACAAGGACATCGTTTTAGAACAATAGTAAAGTGTACTAAAAATATGTAAGGGAGATGAAATAAAAAACAGAGAGACTAAAATAGTGAGTGGCAGAAGTACGTACATGAGTGTAAGTAATTTGAGAAGAAAGGATACCGGATGTCCATGATGATGAGAGAATTCTTATTGGAAGAGAGTTGGGGAGAAAATCGTGCTATTATTTTACGCCTGCGCTATTTTGATTTGGACTCTTATTTTAGTCTTGGTACGATTTTTTTTCATAACAATTTCCTTCAGATTTCTCTTTTTAGGTTTAGTTCTAACTGTTGATTTATTTAAGCTCTCAACTGGTAAATTTTGGTTGTTCGTTTAGCAGGCGGGTATGAAATTCCGAATTAACTCCGAAAGAAGAAAACATTAAAACCGTCATCGACAATAGTTCCAACATCACCAGTACCAAACCTTTGTCTCCCCCTCCTCTCTTCCTCTGTCTCTTCGGAATCTGTTCTGGCAGAATGTCTAGCGTACTCGTACAAGGTGACGTCTTCAGAAAGGCCAACGTACGAAATTAGTACAAATTGTGCATTGAAACGGTACGTATGTGAAACGGATTTCACCGGAAAATCCTGAAAAAAATATTCAATACCGATTTTCCTCAAAGCGAAAGCATTTATAAATTTCGTGTCGTACTTTTCGTGACGGTATTTGCTCGTGTCTGGATTTTTTCGATAATGGAAAACCTTTGTTATTAATCCAGTCATTTCTTTTTATTTTTATAATTATTCCAAAAATAGAAAATCAAATTGAAAGAAAATTAATGGTTGATTTCAATCTGTTCCGTAATCGTGCATTAAAATTAATTTCGGTTTAGTTAGCGAATGTAATTAATTTTGGCAGTTCGCCTGCCGGGAGAAAAGCCATTACAAAATAAAAAGAATAAAGAAGAAGAAGAAAGTAGTAATAATATCTGTGAAAGTATAGTTGTTTTTCTTTTGCAAGAATAAATTAGTGTGAGTGAACAAAAGTCGAGCTCCCACAAAAATACATAGGACGAATGTCTGGCGTATCCTGGTGTTTCTTTTAATCAAGAACGTGTGTTGTAACGTAGTGAAGAATTTGTGTTGATGTCGAGCGAAACGTGCTTAGATATGAAAAACCACGTAAGAGGTGAGTCAAGAAAGAATTAAAAGCATGAGAAAGAGAGGAACAGAGAGAGGAAGAGAGAGACGGATGCAGAAAGAGAGAGGACGATAGCGTAAGAGAGAGATAGTAAGAGAAATAGGAGAAAAGAAACTGTAGATAACGTACTAATTCTTTTTGAAATGACAGTAAAGGAAATGCAATGTAATCATGTTCAACAAAAGCGTCATTATCTCTAGTCGCAGTAAAGGTAACAGTTACACCAATAACAATAAAACCCGGGCAACCTTAAAATAATGATAAAATCGACAACGAGAAAAAGACTTATCACCGTGATGATTACCATTACTGTCACAATTATCAATGAGAAAAATATTATTATAACTATTATTATCACAATTATCACAATTATCAAAAACAAAAATTAATAAGCATGGCATTTATTTATGAATTGTTATTAAAATAGATCGTCAATTGTTATTAAAATATACCCAGAAATATAAATAATAATGAAATATTTCAAACATGTTTGCTCAGTTTAGGCAAGACCATAATTGTGTGTATGTTTGTTTTTTTGTTTGCGTGCCTGCGTGTGTGTATGCATGCGAATGCGTATGTATGCGTGTGCATCTTATTAGTGTGCCGTCCTTTGGTCAATTAGTCATTTCATCAATTTAAAACAAGAGAAATGTTGAAAAACTGGAAGGACCGAAACAAAAAACTTAAGGTCGATGTAGTAGCAACAACAAAGTCAAGAGCTGCCTCAAATAATGTTGGAAATGATGTATCACGGTCATCTATAACAACTTTTACATCCTGTTGTAGATTTCTGAAATTAATAAAAATGGCTACTTTTGACCATTATTCCTTTTTTGAAAGTTTGGATATTTTCGAAATTAGTTACAAATGTTTTTTAAGGAATGATGATATGATTATCTTCTTGTGCTTTTATAGTGATGAATTGTTAACTTTTTATAGCTATCGTAGCCGTGATATGATGGCCTTTAATTGAATTTTGTGATGATGGTGCTACAATTTCCTGTCCAATATTTGGTTACGGAAAATTGAGAACTTTCTGCTGGGTTTTGTGAATTTTTTATTTCTTTTATTACGTTGACTTCTATGATAATGATTTAGCTTTCTATAACTTCTAACCTTGTTTGAAATAATTTTCATTTTGTTAGTTATGAAGAGTTATTTTTATAGGAATTTGTCTTTTTAACTATTACGGCCACGATCTGATTTTGGCTTTAACCGGAAAAAAGCATCAAAGGATGTCGTATGTCATTGCTAATTTTAATATTAACCCTTTCTTCACAAAAAAGATTTCGCAATAAGTATAATGGCTATTATTATTATATCAAAACAAATAATTAGTATTAGTTACAAATCTTCAATTATAATTTCCATGATGTTGTTCCTGTATTGGAGCAATGATGACGATTATCATGGTGTACATGTTTTTCAAGCAACTTAAGAATTAAGAAGCACTTGGTAGTAACGTCATATAATTTCTGTACAATTTCGTAGCCTTCGATTTGATGAAAATGACAATTTTATGGCATTTTTAAATGTTTTGGTTCGTGAGGGTTTACTGCTATGATAGACTTGTCAACTATGTCAAACTGTTTGTTATCACATTTATTAATAAAATAACAAATTGTTTTTATGGACTGATTTGTTTTTGAATTGCTGTTATTTTAAAACCATACAAACACGAAATGATAATTGCTTCGTAATAATAATTTATTAAAGTCATTTCCATGTAATTTACTGTTATGATTTATCATTTAGCACTGCAATTATATATTATCTATATTTTAATATATCCATTTGCTAAATTATCATCGTGTGGATTACATTTTTGAAGCATGCAACAAACCATATGATTACTATTTATTAAAATGAAACCTTAATTAATTTATAGATTCTAGAAACTGTAGAACAAGAAGAAAATGGAAAGTCTGTTATGCTTCGGATCATTCAGATATATCTATTCCCTGAGAAGATAGCCAAAAAATTTGACTTTAATTTATGTTAGTTCCTCCCAATTGAAATTTTGCTTTTTGGTAAACTCATTGAAAAATAATAAATAATCCAAACAGAATAGAATTTATTAACTAAATTGAAAATAATCATGATTTTAATTATTATTTATTTTAAATTTTTTAAAAGAACTTAAACTGCTTAACTAAACTGCTTAAAGTGAAAATGAAAACGATAATTCCGGGTTTTGCAATCTCGCTTGACTACATTTAAATTGCTCTGGCATTGATCTAAATAAAAAGTTTCAAGAATGATTTCTCTTATTCTTGAACCGTTTGCTTCTACTTTTTGCGAAATTCCAATGTGATTTAGTTTATTTGTGTTACTCGAATTAATGCGTGAGAAGTTTTAAATTGCATTTAGAAAATTTTAAATGCAAATAAATTTCCATTATCCGAATTCGCAGAATTTTATACATTTTCCAACATCGTTGAAAAATGCGCTCAGGAGAATCAAGATTTGGGAAATATAAAAATTTTAAAAGCAAAATAAAAACGTTTATTTTAATACTTTTCTTTTTCATATTCATTAAATAAATAATGGAAAAACTTATAAATGGATGTTTAAGTTTGCATTTATAATTTAAATAACAGATTATAATATTTATTCATTTACTAAGAAAATTTATTTTTTATTTTTTATTCTGATTTTTTATTTATTTTTATTCTGAAGTGAGTAAATGTATAGTTATAGGCTTTTATATCTACTTCGAATAATCAATGAACACAAATAATCATTGAACACAAAAATTTTAAATTAACGTTATTTCATTAGAGAACCACTGATGCGAGAAATACTAAATTGAAATTAAAGGCCATTACTTCAAACTTTATAAACTATAGGTGAATTCAAATTAGAAGTTTTAATACAGAATTAATATTTTTTCTTTAAGTGTACTATTACTGCTACTACTATTACTACTGTAGACTGTACTTTTTGCGAGACTGACGGTCAGCGTAATATTACAAAAAAAAATAGTTGAAAAGTGTCCTGAAAATTCTTCAACTTTAAACTGACGTTGAAGGCGATGAGAAATATTATTTATGGAAGCATATTGTCGTTTGTCTGCGAACGAAGTTGTTAAAAAAGTTTATTCCAAATGGCTTGTCAGCTGTTGTTGTTGTTGTTGTTATTGTTACGTTTTTTAGTAATCTATTGCTTGGTATTTCTTTTTTTTAATTTTTTTAATTACTGCGTTGTCTTTTGGTACAAACAACAAATACAACAATAACTATAACAAATTAAATGAATGAAAGGTAAAGGATTTTTTAGCAGAAGATCGTGATGACATTGCGCTTCGCCGTTAGACCTTCGTTTCTCTTATTTTTTCCTCTTTTCCGTTATCGTAAGTGACGTGTTTTAGTATTTTTTTATTTTAAAGTGTAGTCCTTTTTATCGAGCATTTCAAAAATAAATTCTACTTTTATTTTAAAAACGATTTTCGTTGGGGTCTTTTCGATTAGACCGGCCAAGATATTTTTCTTCATTAATTTTTTATTTTCTCTCTTTCTGTTATCTTTTATTTTCACTTTTTTCACTTTTTATGGCGCGCTTTTGGTGATTTGTTTATTAAAACAGTTTTCTAACTTTTATTTTGAATTCCTTGTGGGGAGTAAAAGAAATATTGTGGTCGCGAAACATTTGAAAATCCAGGCTTCAACGGAAATATACATTTTGGCCATATATAAATTCGTTTTAACTAGCCTCGTTGTGAAGTCTGTGGGTGTTTCTGAATGTGTAGATTTTTCAAAATCTGGTTGTGCATCTTCTTCTTTGGTTGTAACGGTGCAGTCAACGGCATTTTTCTTTTAGGCTTTTGTACTGTTTTGTACCTAGGCTAAAAAAAACGGCTAGGTGCAGAAAGTTTTCAGCCTGTTTCAGATTTCTATAATATCTAAATATGTCTCTTCACTTTAATTACAATTAGTTGTATTTAAACGTAACGCTCATTTATTATTTTTAAGGAATTATAATGTTGTACAAAAAGCTCAAGGAAAAGTCCTATAACAGTCACTTGTTTGGATGTTTAAAATTTTTCGAAGCATTTTCAGTATGGAATAAAGCTGTATTTCAAAGCTTTTAAAATTTATTTAAATGAGATTAGACTGAAAACCAATTCCTTTTAGTTATTCAGGAACTCGTCTAACTTTGTACACTTAAGACCAATTTCTATTGTCAGATTATTTTAATTAAACCCAAACATGAAACATTGGTTTTGGGTGTTTGAGCAAGAGAAAACAGGAACAGAATGATAGCCATTATAAACTTAATCCCAGTAATTTATTTATAATTCTCAATCTTGCGCCTTTAGTAATTCATTTTTATCTAATCCAAGCAGGTGAAATATAAATATAAACTGAAATAAAATAAAACATTCTATAAATTTTCAATAAAATATATTCTGGTTAAGTAATAAATATATGGAGAATTATATCTGAACACTTTCTTTTTTGGCCATCTTTAATAATTTATTTATAATTCTCAATCTTGCGCCTTTAGTAATTCATTTTTATCTAATCCAAGCAGGTGAAATATAAATATAAACTGAAATAAAATAAAACATTCTATAAATTTTCAATAAAATATATTCTGGTTAAGTAATAAATATATGGAGAATTATATCTGAACACTTTCTTTTTTGGCTGCCTCGAAATTTCCGAGTACTTTTTGTACTTAATAAGTTTATAGAAATTTCTCATTTCTAGAAATATTTGAATACATCCATAAAATATTTTTATTGGAATATAAATGAAAAAGTAATAAAAAGTAAAATAGTGGAAGACATAAAGAATGGTTGATAACAATCATGTTATTAATAAAAGAAGAGGAGATTTAATTACAAATGAATTTTCAAAAAAGAAGAAACATTAATCTAAAGTATTCTTTTTTTCGGTATGTACAAAATTTTCACATATATTTTTAAAGTTAACTTTGAAATATACTTTTAATTATTCTCTATTATTTAATTTCTTTTAATCCTCTGAAGTTTTTATTCTAATAACGTTTCTTTCGTTTCTTTTCGTCGTGTTTTATCAGGTTTTGTGCTTGAGTGATGTTTTTATTAACATTTTTTTAACATTAAATTTAAAACGTGAAAACAGTTATTGTTGCCTAGTTTCTCTCTTATATTTCATCGTTTATATCACAACCGTTCTTCCTGCTCCTTTTAAAGTTTCAATAAATATTAATTTTTTATTTAACTTTATTTGCATACGTTGAATGTTTTCATTGCGATTAAAATTTCACTTGATAACATTATTTTATATCGTTATTTTTGAGAACATAGTTCATTTTTTTATATTAATTCATTAATATTCTGATATTTTAAATCATTATATATTAATTCATTTGATCAAAAATTTCATGATCAACGACTTGACCCATAAATTTCTTTCAGTGCAATAGTAGTGCAGTGTTCGTGCTTCGTTGTGAATTTTTCGTTTACGTTTGTATTATTCTTTTTGCTTCTGGTTCAATGTGTTGTTCCCTCTCTTTCTCTTTGTCTTTTTCATTTTCATTAAAAACACGTTTTCATCGCATTTATGCGGAAATCGTTTTCATATTTGTTGTTGTTGTCGTGAATTTTAAACGTTAAGTGGCAAGTTTGCTGTTGTGTCGGCAACCGTTGTTGGCATTGTTGTTGTTTTTGTTGTCGCCACCATCATCATCACCATTTGCAATATTGTTATTGTTTTACTGTTATTTTGCTTTCCTTCATTTAAATTTTAAAGGCGGTAAACTTCGCATCTTACGTTGAGGCGGCGAATGGATTTCTGGTTGTTTGTTTTTTAACTTTTATTTTTGAATTTCTCGGGAGAAGGGTTGTTACTTTTTGTTAAGTTTGTTGGTGCATTGGTAAGTCCCTAATAATAAAGTTTTTTATTAGAAATACCGCAATTTCTCATTTATTGTGTGTTTTCTTTTTTCTAAATTTTAAATATTTACGCTTTTATTTTGACGGTATAATGCCTTTCGATGATTTAAAAATCAAGAGGTGTGAGGAATGGCGTGGGTGTTGTGGTTTGTAAATGGCCACAGAATTATTATCATAAACACAAAATCGGCCACCAGCTTTTCACTAAGCGGTTATGAAATAACGTAAAGAATATTAAGAAATTGTTCTACTGACTCGAATAGAGTTCCATCATAATCTCGCTCTGTATCAACCGCCTCGTAGTTTTTCATCAAAATATAAATTTTACAAAAAACAGAAACAGAGCAGAGGTATTTTTGCGATTTGCATTTTCTCCTCATTCAAAAGAAAGTAAGTTATAAAATTATTTTTTATTTGTTATTTCGCTCGCTTTAACTGAAAAACCTAATTTCCTTCCATAACGCACTCAATAAAGAAAAAGCTGTTAAAACGTTTAGCCAGTATGTGTTTATTATATTTTATTATATATTTAATTATATTCCCTTTAATTTAATGCATTCCTTGCTATTATAATCTTAGTCGCGCCTCGCTAAAGATAGAATCCAAACGAGGTACCACACCAAAAATACTAAAAAATTTATGGTCACCGTATTTAAATTTTGCGGATTTTGTAGGAATTGTGTATTTTGTGTATAATTGTGTATAATATAAATTAGTTTATGAATTAATAAAATTCTTATGGAATTATTTCAAATAAAAAAAAGGATCGGTAAAAGGATTTGAATTTAAGATAAAGTGAACAAATTTATTAATGTAATGAATTTTATCATAGATATGCGTATATTATATTAATAACAAATATTATTATATAAATTAAAAATATATACAAATTTGTTTATAAACCGCTAAGTGATCTGAATTTATTTTCTACAAACCAATATTTACAAAATATTCGTATAGTTATAAAAATTTTTTTCGTTCCGATCAACAGAACACGTTTTTCGCCGGCTTAAGGGATTAAAATTAACTATAAATATTCTGTAGAGCATACTTATTTTAATTCCTGCTGTACCAAATTGTAGTTAGGTTTCCTCTCTTTAACTATATTAGGGTTTAACTTGAGATTATATTGATTATCCTGGAAAATATTTTTGTACAAAGTTGTCTAAGTTTAGGACCGTTTTAACACTCACCAACTTGTGTACAAATTAAGCTTATTCCGAATTCAATGCTTTTAATCAAATACGATGAAAGGTCTCGTGATAAAAAAAATAATATCGAATACAGTTTTATTTATGTCAGCTTAAATTGCATAAAGTTAAGCTGCATTCTTTTATATATTGGAGATACATATAATCAAAGCAACAACGCTACCATTTCCTCTCCTCCTCCCTCTTCGGCACTCCTTCTCATTCCCTTACTTCCTTAAGGACACTTCCTCCGTGCACACTTCATTAAGAATACCGCCTCAAAGAAAGAAAAATCCTTTTAAACGCAATGAATTTATTCGATTATTATGCTTCATTTAAGCGGACTACGACGAATGAGAAATAATGTTTCCGGTTGAAAAGATACTTTTGCGTTTCATCTTCCTAGAGAATAAGAATAAAAGTAAAATATAAGGGTTATTTAAAGGAAAAAGTATAATATTGTTCATCGAATTGAAAGTTTTTGAAAATGTGAAAAAATGTGAAATTGAAAATGTGTAAAAATTTTGAAAACATATTTTAAAATAAAAAGTAAGGAAACGTAAGGTAACGTTAAATATTAGTAATAATTAAATACCTTGAACATAGGTAAACAAGGGTTTAACAAACAACTCTGTAAAAAAATTCCGTAATAAAGAAATAAAATGAGACTATTAGTCACTATTAGTCTCTTGTCAGATAATCTGTCAATTAATCAATAAGCAATATTGTCAGTTGGGGTGTGAAGCAGCCAATGAAAGTTAGCTGATAGCACTAAATTACAGACTCATTTACATGAAAAAACCTATTTTTTAATAATTCTCAGATTTAATTTAATGCTCGACTTAGGTGATCTGTTTTAGGTGAACTGATATATAATTCAATGTTCCATAATTGAGAAGAAAGAAAAGTTGACAAACCTTGAGTCTTGAAGTGTTAAAATTGTCATTTTAATTGTGAATGAAGAAAACGAGAATAAGAAAAATGCTCACTTAAAGGCTTTAACAGACCAAGAGCGTTAAATTAACTAACCCCAATTTACTATTACTATCAGTTTGAAAACTATAATCACTCCAGTCAAAAATCTTAAATGATAATGAAGAAAATGAAAGTCTCTAATTTCCCGTTTTCAACATGCAGTTAAATTTAATTGACAATGAAGCAAAAGGTAATTTCCTAGGGCTAACTAAATAAATTCAACTCTGGTCTTATTGACAAGAGTTTACAAATTCAAGACTCAATTTTACAATCAGGTCAATGACAGTTGACAAGATTGATTACCTGACAAATCTTACTCTGGATCGGATAAACCTTATAGCTTTTAAGCAAGTTATTGTATGCTGTATATCTTAAGAAGACTTACATCTTCGGAAAGCCCAAAAGTGATTAAAACAAGCCCACAATAACTAATAAACCATACAAGCAATTAAAAAATGTAACAGCCGTTTCAAAAACTTGTTTCAGTTATTTAACAAGACGTGTAAAAAAATTAATCCTTTAGACTACTATAAATGAATGGATCCAGGTAAACAAGTTGACATGCGGAAAAGGAGCGACGCTTGAGGCTCATCGCACAAATTGATCGAACTTCCCGTTCGAGGAAATTAAAATAATCTCATTGATAAATTTAATAAAAGTAAAAAAATAAAAAAACTGAATTCTCCTGCGCTGTAAAAGGGAAGTAAAGAAAGCACAAAAGTGAGAGACATCGCGAACTCAAATAGTATAAAAGTAACGATAAAGATTATTTTAATTTTTATTAAAATATTACGAAAACGTCAACGGAATGGAACGGCCACCCATGCGAAACAAAGTAATAATTAATAAATGACAAAACCCTTGTTTTAGATTAAGTAGAAGAATACAAACATGAGATAAAAGTTAGTAATGTTGATGCCAAGGATCCGGATCAGCTTATGAATGCGGCTCCGGATACGGTTCCGTTTACTCATCCACTCTTGGTTGACTATGAAAAGCAAGCACACAAAAGGCACAAGCAAATAACTCCTAACGTACTTTAAAGTGGTTGAAGGGAGAGTGGGTGCAAGAAGATAGATAGGTAGAGAGTGAGAGAGGGAGAGTGCGATAGATGATACATTCTTAATGAGATTTATATCAGACACAGCAGTCAGGCAGTCGCAACAATAGCAATACCAACAAAAGGGAGTTGTTTACTAAAATGCTCGAAATGTAATCGTTGCTAGCAGGAACGAGACTAAGGGGAAACTGAAGGCAACATAAACGGTTGGGTGGGAGTGGGGGGAGAAGAGTTTCAAGAGAATGGAGTGGATCACTTTGGTTGGAAAGATAAGTCGAATAGATTAGAAGCGTAACCGCTTCAACGCAATCAACATAACGTTACGTTTTTGGCTTTTTGCTTGATTCTTTTAAACTGACGAATACTTGGCAACAGTTTATTGCTTCTTCTTCTTCATTGTTTTGTTGTTGTGGTTTTGTGAATATCTTATTACTTCAATTTGAATACATGTATATTACGGAGAAAAATTGAGTATTAAATGAAGAAGGGCTTTTATTGGGCCCAAAGATAGGCTTAGTGAGTTAATGATTCACTGACGCAAGGCATGCGTCGCCACATGCATAACTTCTTCGTATGATTTATTAATTATTACTGTTAATCAGCATGATTGAACACAAAATTTGTTTCGTCATTTATTAAATATTGTTGATACTGGTTGAATAATTTTTTCTTTAGAAATGCCTTTCACAATTTTTCTATAAATCATTGATGATTTATCATAAATTCAAAATGAACAAGTAAGCACAATTGTAAAATGCCATGCACGAACCGTCTATGGCTTTCACGAGAAAGCCAAAGTCATTAGTGACTTTGAACAGTAGTATATGTATGATCACGTGTATACATGTGTGAAGTACGTGTATGCATATGCGCATGTGTTAGCGTTTGTGTATTTATAATCACATAATGAATAGAACTCATAATGAAAATGATGGAATAGACTTTTCAAACTTGGTGATGGCAGTTGTAGAGACCGTAATTTAAAAAAAGCGTCGGGAGGGGTGGGGTGGAGGACGAAGCAGAGGATGGAAGAAGAGGGTGGAAACAGGAGATGAAGAGATTGAAATAGGATTATATGAGAATCATTCAGCAGCCCCCCAGTCAGTTGGCTTAACGTGACTTAGACCGTCATCACATGCGGTCAACAACTGAAAAGAAAGGAACCGGAAATGCATAGTTGAAAAGGAACGATACTCACAGCCACACACTCACTCACTACACTTTGTTATCATCGTCGTTAATCTCTTTCATTTTCATTATCACGGTGCCTCTTTTTTCTTTGCTCTCTGTGGGCAATGAAATGTAATTTGTTTCGCTTTCTGAATTAAAGCATATAAGACCCGAAACCCCTTGTGGTTACGGATAAGGAAATGATGGGATGATATGGAGGATATCATTGAAAAATGCGGGAGGTGATGGTGCAAAGTGGAGTAAGGATAAAAACAAAGAAACACATGAAATGAAAATAGTAAGAACGCTAACTTCGGTCTGGATGATGTGCATGTACATGTATGGTTTAAATCCAGTTACCAGTGGGCGCGAAACGCCCCTTTTGTGGTTAATTAACAACATACATGATATAGTATAATGTTCCACGTTCATATTTTTATGGATTTATAATAATTCTACAAAACAGAATTCTACAAAACAGCCAGCCAGACAATTCTGAGCAAGAATATTTACATACTTTCCTATATTTGTCTGGTATGCTTTAACGCGTTACAAACGGAAGAAGCAAGAGAATAAAGCCCATCACTTCCGATGTAGTGTATGATTATGGTGATGAATTGTAAATAAAAACATGTATAAATGGGACAAAATGGTGAGTACAATTTTGTCCCATTGTTGAGTTCCGTTAACGCATTCAAGAAAGGGTGGCAGGTACAGAAAAGTATATATATTTTCGCTCATATTAATCTCCTATCCGTGCTTGTCTAACTGTGTTTCTCTGTTACGAAATCACGATTGCAGCCAAATGGAAGGGGGTATCGATATGAAATCTTGCACGAATATTCATTAAAAGCGAGAAAAATCGGACAATCCCTCTTTTCACAATAAATATGATCTCATAAATATTTAGATACATAAGGATTCCTTAGACTCTAAAGCAGATGTAAAGCTGATTTTATATTACCATAATAAATATCCAAGGAAAAATTTTCTCAAGAATAGGCGTTTTTCGCCTACTGAGAACAGTGATCATGGTTGCAGAGAAACCGATCAGGTAACCGACGGTTCACTGTAACGCCTAGTTTTAGATAAAAACCGGATGTTTACAGAGCCTTTATCATAAAAATATGAGCATGCACTGCCCACTGACTATTATGATCAAACAATTTATTAATTGGGTTTAGGGTATATAGGCCACGAATTTAACGCGTTCTATTAAACTGTTATCTATCAGACTTAGATTCTACTAAACTATTATCTATGCTCTATCACACTTCTTCTAAACTACAATGCTGTAGTGGTGCAACTATTTACCCTTCGTCGAGATTGCCCATCGAGTTTGTCCTATTGTCATTGAGAATGCGTTTTTTCTGCAGTCTTCTTGCAACCCTTATTTGTTTGTTCATAGAGATCCGGATGTAAACTTGACTCGCCTTCTTACCTAACGTATGTGCATGTGTGGGTGGGAGCGATTCTGTGTGCGTGTGTGTGCCCTATACATGTAATAGCGTATATATATGTGTATGGGTGTGTGTACGTATGTACGTTATGTGTATGCTTACGAGCATACGAGTGCGTGATTTTGTTGGAATTTCCTTCGTATTTTTTGTTTTAATTTCGAATTATTTATCACCCGTTTGTTTCACTCATAGTCGTTCAGTTTTATTCGTTGGATTTCGTTTGTATTAAATATAATTTATTGTCGTTTAGTGTCACTTGGTGCCCTTCGATATCACTCGATATCATTCAGTGTCATTCATTCGTTATATCTCAGTGTCGTTCGTTGCCATTCGTTGTCATTCAGTGTTGTTTGTTATACTTCCATGTGTTTAATTTTAGTTTAGTGTTATTCGTTGTCAATCAGCGCCATCCTTGGTTTTTATATTCGGAAATATCTTTAAAACCATTTTGTTCTTGCTATTGTTTCATATCGCGTTCCCTGCAGTTTGGTACAATCGTCGCGCTCTTATTCGAATTCAGCCTTAGATTACGCAGTCACTTCATAAAAATTTATTAAAAGTGCGATCCAGCTGTCTTGTGGAGATCTTGTGACGTAAAAACAGTCGATCATCCATCCTTTTTCCATTTAATCAACTTTCCATTTGACCACATTTATCATTACTATCACTTTTGCCATCATCATCAACTTTACCTTCCCTAGCAATTTCGCCACTAACCACATCATCATCACTGCCACTACCACCATCATTTATAGCATCACACTTCAATGGCAGCGGTGCCACTTAATTGTGGTTGCAGCGATTACGTTCGGCTTTCGCTTGATATTCGTTTGACGTTGGATTTTGATGTTTTATAATTTCGCCTGCCACTCCACCACTCTCTGGTTAACATTTTTTTTTCAAGTGCGGTGCATTTTAATGGTTGCACGATTTCGTAATTATGATGCTTGCGACAAAAGCAACCGAAAGTTGGATTACGCATTTTTTATTTTTAATCTACAAGAGAGAATGCTAGCTAAGATCGCGATAGACTTTTTGAATCTTATACTGATGATGAGGATAATGGTGATAATGAAGTTTAACCCATTCAATTCCCGATTGTATTCTTTCAGCGGTTTCGGTGGTAAGGAAACATTGGTGAAATGCATTGGCCCGTAAACCGTTACTGATTGTGAAAGCGACGTAGATTAAAAAAGTTCTTTTACAAAGAAAATTCATTTGTTGAATTGTATCCACAAGTTTAAATAATTTAATATAGAATGAACGTCAAACCATTAAATCTTTTTAATAATTGAAAATTACTTCGGTTTTATGATGAAATTTTTTAATGATTTTATGATGAAATCGTGAGAATGCTATGCGTACGTAAGACCAATTTTTCAAAACATACGAACGTACCTTCCTTTAGAATTCTCTACTTTTTATAAAAAGTAGGCGTAGCACGGGGTCGATTTATCCCTTCAATCTATGATAACAGTGAATATTTTTGCCAACTTGCATGTAGATATCTCCACTCTATTTGCCTGCAATCGTGATTTACACGCACAGCCAACAAAGAGACAGACAGACAGACATAAGAACGGACGGACAAGCCATATCCATTGTCTCAGAAGGTTATTCTGAGCAGAAGTATCCTATTCATCCACGTGTAGGGTATAAATATGTTAATCCGTCAAATTTTGATATTAAGGGCTTTAATTGGGAATTATCTCTTTTCTCCTTGTCTTCACATATAATTAAAGAAATTCCATAAAACAAAAAAGTAAATATGGAACAGCCTTGAAGCTTAAGTTGTCTTATTTCAAAGAATTATTTTAACTCAAAATTATATTTGAAATTTTTAACAAAATGCAGAAAGTGAGTGATTATAATCAGTATTGGGACAAATTCTGTGAACGTTTAAATATGCTGGGTTCTAATGAGGAGGTTGAGAGATTTTAAATGAACCGTAGACAATGTCGGATGAGTGTCCGAATGGATCCGGTTTCTTTAATCGTTCTCGTTTGTTTAAGCCATCCCTAGCAAATACTCAGGAAAGGTAAGTTTATTTCTGATTTACTACAGTCATACAAATATATTTTTTTATCCACTCTCAGAAATCGATATATTAAAGATATTGTCCAAATACTGATCGCTCTATCGCAAATAGTATTTGCAAGTGTGAGTTCGTTAAAAAGTTACTTTGGTTTTAGCTAGGCTACGACGAATGCTCCATTTGGTCACCTCCTTTCCTCAATGTGAATCTGAAGTATATCAGCGTTATGACGCAGGCTACATTAGTATACCGAATTATTGAGATTAAATATTTATGTAGTAAGGAAGCATCGGTTTCCGGTATTGTCCACAGGCCTTCGTATAAAATTGGAAACGGTTAAATGGATCGCTGCCACAAGTGCCATTTTACGTAACATAGCCTTTGATGGTGAAAAGTCCGTGACACCGCTAGATGTGTATGGCTTCAGGGAAATACTGGCAGCAATATATGATCCAAAGTAGAGCATAAATCATAGAAATCAAACCAAGTCATATTCGTGAATAAGTTATTTTCATTTTTTTCGAACACTATGCAATGGATATAAAGCTCGTTGAGAAATATTTAAAAGTGTTTTTCCTTCTATAACGTATTTATGATTTTGCAATATATTTTTTAACAGTTTTCATTTCAATACCCGAGAATTTAGGAAGCAGAAAACATACAGACAGATAAAGACACAGCCGGAACGACAGAGATATGTCGAATGAGTAGCTTCTTTAGCTTCTATATCGTTATCTCGCTCTTCTTTATCTTCCGTATCTTCTTCAACGCATTACGAACGGAAGCAGAAGTCTACCCTACCCTAATCTGTGTGGTTTATGAAAAACGCA
This sequence comes from Physocephala rufipes, assembly GCA_963966595.1. Lineage (NCBI taxonomy): Eukaryota > Metazoa > Arthropoda > Insecta > Diptera > Conopidae > Physocephala > Physocephala rufipes. The sequence continues at coordinate 25,254,715 of OZ016502.1, forward strand.
AAGGCTTGAAAGGGGGGGGGAGTAGGAGGACAAGGATTGAAAATATAGTGAGTAGGGAGAGGGAATGGAGCACGATGAAAATACTGGGAAATATAAGAGTGAGAGAGGGTGGTGTGTTACGACCCGACCAAGCTAATCAAGATAATTCTCAAGCGGAGAAAGAATACGTACAAAGGTACTGAGAATAATCGTTGGGAAGTGAATTCAAGTGTGAATAAAAAGAGATAAAAACAAACATATAAAAAAGATTAACGAAATACGAGGAGAAATCAATCTGGCAACATCGTAGAGGGCTCATGATTGTTGTCGTGGTTACACGTGGGTTTGAATGCGCTACGGTGGGGAGGAGCGGAGAACCTACCCTGCAGAGTGTTCGGTATGGCTCAGGTTGTTAGACAGAGAAGCATGTTATCGGCGGGGAGGCAGGAGAGACGTAAAGTAATGGACAGTTATTGGCACCAGACAACAACAACAGCAACAACTTACGCGAATAAAAACAAGTCTAATTAATTTGCTGTCAATTACAGAGAATGACAGGAGGTGTTGAAATTGCTGCCAACGTTATAGCTATAGCCATCGTTATCGCCATCGTCGCCGACACTGATATCCACCCCGACGTAATCATCGTAGTGGATACCATTATTGTTGTTGGTGGATTCAATAACAATCAAATTCTACAGTATTGTAGTTGTTTTCTTATTATTACTATTGTTGTTATTGCTATTCCCGTAACGGTGGCACTAAAATTGCTTGCGTTTTGTGGCAAAAACATCATGAAATGCATTTTTCTTGTTCACGTTTTACAATTCATTGCGTAAATGTTGGTGCCGCTGTCAACAGCGTCGAAGGATGTGTTGGCGTTAGTGTTGTATGCTTATGAGCCTAAGTGCATGCGTGGGAGTGTTTGTGGATGTGTTTCAGTTTGCATTCAGGCACATCAATTTGTAAACGAGAACGAAAGAGTACTGACAAACAAGAAAGGGGAGACAAACAGAGAGAAAAAAATACAAAAGCAAAAGACGAGGAAGGTGTGGACGAGATTGAGAAGGAATGAATAAGAAGAATTCGAGTCAAGTTCTTGCCTTTAAATCTTATGCCTAGTAGACTCTTTAAACCGGACTTATCCTTTGTTAGAGGCAGAGCTATAAACGAATTTTTATCAAGGATTCATGAAGAACTCTTCAAAACACTTCTATAAGTGTTCGTGTCCACGTAGTAGGGTGTCGGTTTGTCATGACATTTTGTAGTTTGTCATTAAAAAAGGGTCGTAGCGAAACCAGTCGATGGGCGTATCAAATGCTAACTTCTGTTTCAAGAGGAAGCAGAGCGGATATGAATGCGGTTTTTCTCTCCTTCTGACACACACTCTCAATGTTATATTTTTCGTATAAACCCTGTATCCAGGGTCTATATGTTTGACATTTTTATGACAATGCCATAAATTGTCAGCAAAACTATTATTAATTTTGTGCGCCTGGAATTGATGTTTGTAAAGGGGGAGTAGGAATCTCACAGAGGCAAATATGTTAGGAAAGAAAACAAAAGCCATCTAGAAAAAAATATTCGGGGGATGAAAATGGATGGAAATATTTTTTTTCTTTAAAAATGTAAATATTTTTTGTAGTCAGGTAGGTAGGTAGGTATATCCACAATGTAGCTATTTTTTGTAGTCAATTGTTATATTAGAGTTCATTATTTAAAGCAGAAATGTACTGCTAAAAACGGACGGCATCCGCTCGCTTATTATTATGGCCACATTGACATAGGAATGGCCTCCCTAAGAGGTAGTTTACGTAATTTTTTATTTCTTTGGTCCGCTTATTGTTAAAAGAAGGTTTGGCCGGGCTTGTTAAGCGCAGATTTGTTTTTATTTAAATATTGTTGCTTGCGACAAAAACTCCAAAGCAAATATGCACAAATTAATTTGCTTATTAATAATAAACCCGAAGAAGGAAAAGGATACTCAAAAAATAAATTGTATATATACGGACGTATGCATTTATAAATGTGTATAAACTGAATTAAAAAAAACAGTTTTTTTAGAGTCATTAAAATTTTGAATTTTGATTTTTTTTAAATTTGCAAATAATTATGAATTATCAAATTGAAATACAGCAAGTATCAGTATAATCTGTGTTAGATTAAATTATTAAATTAAAAAAATATTACCTGAAAATTAAATCTAAAACATTTGATACGATATCTGTTAGTTGTTTCATAACAAATAATTAATAAAAAATACTCCTTAAAAATTACTCCATAAAAGGAGTTTAATAGAACTTAAAATGTTGTAGTAGTAGTTTCCACTATTTCTCTTATAGTAGTATGATATGCTACTATACCACTACGTATAGTAGTAAGACATCTTTCAGCAGGAGCTGTCAATCGAAATTCTGCATGAATTTGTAAACTGTCAGCATTTTATTACCGTTGTGATATTATTTGACTGAAAAGATTGAATTCAATGTTTTTTAATAAACTAACTTTAAATACGCTGAATTTTGATTCGAAATAATACGAATTATGACAAGTTAAAATATTAAGTTTAAGTATATATTTTATTAATCTAATATATAAAATTTCTTATAGCTCTTTATCTATCCGCAATTATTATACACCAGTATCTAAACTATAGAAACGTTATCATATATACATTTTGTGTATGTATAAATTATTTTGTCAGAACCTTTTCAACCTCTGAAAATTCACTCTGAAATTATCTTATTTGAAGTACAATAGAACTTTCTTTTGAGCGAATGAAAAATAATAGATAATAATAAAATTAATGGATGTTTCGTAATGCTATTCGACTGTACATGTTCTCTTACACGCACACACACATACCCAATCTCAATCAGGCCTACACAATTTCCACTCATAAGCTTAATTCTGGATGTGCCCTCATGACCCAGAGAAAAAACTGTTGAAATATAAAAAATAAATTAATGGGATAAAGAACAGAACATTTCCAATATTATTGCTTCGGCTTCCGACAAAATTTTCTTCTAGTGTTGTCCTTCTAGTGTTGTCTTAATGCAATCATTCCGCCAAGCGGTTTGTATATATTTATTCTCAGCATTTCTTCATGCCATTCACAGGTCATTCGCCAATTTCCAATCAATTCGTCGCATGTGTGCGATTGATTTATTTAACATTCAAACAAAGAGTTTATATCCTTTGTACTTAGCAAAGAGTTAACTTCGTATTTAACAATATTTAACAAATAGTTCTTATATCCTTTATCTGCTTAGACTCAGCCTTTGATCATCAGTCCGTTCGTCTGTCTGCCTGGCCGGAGGTCCGTCTATCTGTCAAATGATTACAGAAAACAAAATTGTCGTAGGCAGTTGGGTATTGAAAGTGGCGATTTCAAGGAAATTATGATGATCCCGTTCTATTTCATACATGCATAAACATTTCTTATTCACATTTGACTATATATTTTTAATTTATTTATAATAAATTTCTATTCTCACAGATCGTTACATTTTCTACTGGGTTGATCAGTAGGTGAACGCGACAACAATTCTCTCACAACTCTTCAGTAGATATAAAAGTTCAAAAGTTCGCTTTAAACCATCCTTCTCTTTTGTCCTCGTGTTTTCGTTTCTTAAATTTTTTGCTTCATTCGTTCGTTAGCTCTTTCTAATGATCATCACAGGCGATCAAAACAAGTTCCAAAGAATGAAGATATTGAAGGAGCGATAGATAGATAAAAAGAGATTGATAGTGCCTTGCTTTGAGTTATTTTGAGTGAGGCAATGAAGTGGATTGAGATTAGGATGAAAATTGGAATTTGATGGAATATGTAGTGTAAAGAAGCAGCGATGCAATGCTGCAATTTTATTCAGGTCTTCAAAAGGCACACCCGCACACACGTACATACACATTCGTTTGGTTCCATTCATACAATAGAAGAACAATTTTTTAGGCAGAGATGCTGCTCGTGTGACATTTGATTGATGTACTTTTCATTTTCATTACTGTTGTTGTTATTATTCAAACTTTTTATATTAAGGATTAAAAAAGTTTCGAAAAGCAAAAGAAAAGGCAAACGACTAAATCAACAACCTCAATACAACATCTTTGCTCTAGTGTGAAGTCAGTGAAGTATGCAGTGGTTTTGCTTTATCTTATAGAGTTGTTGCTCTTGTCGTTGTTGTTGTTGATACCATTGATTGCCTAACGTATTCAATAATGAAAAAAATTTAGAAAAAGTAGGTAATTATTAAATCCAAAAAGGTTTAGAAGAGACAATCTTTTGTAGATATATTTAGTTGTCTAAAACTTTTATAATTGATCGACCTCAACGAATTTTCACTTGGGAAGTCACCAAAAAAGATAATAAATTTAATTTTCTTCTTAAAAAATTTTTTAATTTGTTAACAAATTAATCGAAATGCACACAAACGTATACCTGACAGGGTTAAGGCAAGTCTTTTCAGAGCAGCAAAATAACTGTAAGTATTCTCAAGAACTCTCTCACACACACACCCACACTTATATACACCATCCTGAACAAATAAAATGCGAAAAAATTGGTGAAAAAACTTTCTCGCTCATGATTTTTCCTTCCATTTTATTCCTTCAACGGAATGATCCTTTAAAACGTTATGCCGCAATTTTAACTGCAAATACTTTTTTAATTTAACGAATCTTAAAAATTCGTTTATACTCGTTCCTGAGTACGCACAATCTCCTCTATATCCCCAGCCATCTCACTTTTATGCTTTTCATGAACACAAATCAACAAAAATGGAAATAAAATTGAATGAATGAAAAAATAATCCATATAACTGCAGTAAAAACTTCAGAATTGCTGGAAAAGAACTGTTAGTTACGTAGTAGACAACAACAAAAGCAACAATAACAACGATAAATTGGCGTGCGTTTCCAACGATGAAAACTTTTTTGCGTAACACTCGCGAACGCAACCAAATTACTGCGGTTATTTTAACATATGTTACACTCCTTAGACATAAATATGAACAAACACACATACGAACACGCAAATGCATGCACACCAATGTATACACGCGCATCCACTCGCATACACTCATATCCAGTGGGGCGCTTATATACATGTGCATGACAACGCATTTGCAAGGCAATTCATAGGAGCAAGCAAGCAAGCAAGAATGGTAGACTCGTGCATATATTAAGCGGGAAAGAGAGAGATAGAGAGAAAGAGAGGGAGAGCGAGCGAGGGAGATAGAAGGATAAATAATGCCAGCCAGAAAAGGATAGGGATAGAGATAATGAAAAAAGCAAGCATTGTTTCCAACATCATCGACGCGCTGGACGACGAGTATTTTAGTGGATAAACATTGAAAAAGTTGGTCTGTTCATAACGACCGCGCCAAAAAGTAACTGATTGAGTAACCGAGCGAGAGATAGCCGCATAACCTTATTCATGTTCGTGTCACTGTTCGCATCCGCATCCGTATCCTTGCTTACAGTTGGTTGGGTTCGATCATCTGATCTATTTACTGCTTATCATTTTCATGAACTCAACACGACACCCAAAAATTATTAAGGGAGATAACAAAGTTCGGTAAATTATTTAAAGAGGTTCAATAAAGAAGAATGATGTTTCTATTTGTTTTATAAATTTGGTGGCAAAATTGAGTTCGTCAAATGCACTGACTTTTTAACGAAACAGTATTTTTTCCCAAAACTGCTTGAAAGTCAGGATTATTTTCAATGATCCACTTGTTGTTTTTTATAAGCATTTTTCAAATTTAGTTACAAAGACTGGCTGAAATTAAGCAAAAACGTTTCCCTAATTCAAATATATTACTATAATTTTTATTAATTTGTTTAAGTATTTGGTGCTCATCAGTCTGCGGGACCTCTAAGTAATATTTATGTCCAGCTAAATTGGTATCGAAACATATCTACCATATATAAGCATAGAAAATCGTGTATATTTCATGGTTACCTCTCCAACTTCGAGAAAAAAAATTAAATCGGATCGGATTATAAATATATTTTCTATTCCGACGACAAGAAACCAAAGTGTTTGAAAAGGCCGGAGGAAAAGAGATTTACGAAAAAAATTTAACAATATTTCATGGCCGTTAAATTTGTGTTTTACCTTTTTATAAAATATTTATTAAAAAATTATTCCGTAAAATGTTATAAATAAACTTTTCTTTCGAACTTCAATGAAGTCTGAAATGAGAGATGATTTTTAAAAAGTAAAAAAATTAATCATAAAAATATTTCAATGAAACAAAAGAAAAAGAAAAAAAAAACGAAAACGTGAAAATATATTATTTTAACTAATTAAAAACTTTTAATGGTTTAAAACTAAAAAAAGTCTGCCACAACAACGCCATAACTTAACGCGGCTTACTGAAATAACATTGAATAATTCAAAAAAAAAGAATGAGAGATTGAAAAGAAAAAGACAGATGGAGAGAAAGATAAATGGACCAGACAAGTATACTCTCATGTTACGAACATTTTTATGCCAACATGTTGACCAATAAAAATGTTTGGTCTGATGAAAATTTAAAATATTAATTATGATGACGCTGAAGAAGAATAAGCAGAAGAGATGCAAAGTAAACGAAACCAGTGGGTAAAATTTTTTGAAAAACCATTGCGCCGAGAAAAGCCGAGCCGCAGAGGCAGGAAATGAAGGAACTCCGCCAACAGCATTAAAGACCTTTTTTATGTAACATAAGTACAGAAAGAGAAAGATATAGAGATAGTTAGAGGGAAGAGAAAGATGGAGGGAGAAGAGGCGCAGAGGAGAGGAGGAGGAGCCTCGTGGAAGGCTGAATTTGGGATTGAGGGAGGGAAAAATTATGATGGATGTTAACGTTCATAACATTACTTTATGATTGTACTTTGAGTTCGAAAGTGGAAAAAAGACTGAAAAAAATCCGAGACTTTTGAGAGTAGAGAGAAGTTTTAAATTTAAAACACTCGTATTTCTTTTTTTTAAAGTGTACTCAACATTTTAATGGCTTAATTAATCTGTCTTAACTTCAGTCGTGGCACGAGTTTATACAAAACAAGGAGGAAAAAACGAAAACAACTAAATCTCCTTAAGATTTGAGGATTTGAGAAGGTCTTCTCGAAGAATCCTTAAATGGTTAGCCACTAGGTATAACCGTATTTTATTAAAAAATGTAAGCTTTTACTTAATTGCAATAAACTTTTTGACTTGGGTTTAATGCAAGATCGATGAGCGAGCACCTTCTGCGGAACGAAACCAAACGAACTACGCGAACAACCAGGAAACGGGTAATCAACCACCGAGCGCAATTGGTCGAAAGGCATTAAGCGCGACAGCAAACGCGGTAATCGTTGCAATTTATTATCCACCATAACCACAGTCTTAATTAGTCGCAGTTGTCGTTGATTCTTCCTTTACGAAGCTCAACCGAACTGAACCGAACCAAACTAGACGAAACTAGACCGTTGAGAACTGAACCATAACGAAATGACTGCAACGGAAGAGAAGAAGAGAGTGAAGAGAGAACGTGAACAGAAAGTCGTTAACGAATTAAAGCCAATTTGGTGTCCGTTATGAAACCGCAGGAAACTGCATTATGTCGCATTGGATCACCTCTACCAATTCTGTGTCTCCATTTTGCCTTTTCCCATCACAAAACCTGTATATCTCACCTCCTCTGCTTTCTTTCGTAGGTAATTAGTTTACCAATTTCTTTCTTCCGCTTTCTTTTTTTTACGCCCTTCGGTTCGGTTCGTTTTTGTATTATTTTTATAATAATCTTAATAGAGTCTGGAGCAATTCGCCGACAGAATAATAATTTTAATTTTTTTTATCATATTTTTGAATTCAAGGACATTCTCAGACCACTCAAATAATGGTGTTTGTGGTTATTTTGGTACATCTTTTTCTTCCTCGGTTTTTGTATTTAGGATGGTATCAGTTAGAGCGAGAAGTTAAGGGATGATATTTAACCCGGTTTGGCATAATTTTATTTCCACCGCTCTCGCTTTCTCTCTCCCTATCATTGCATTTGCAGAATGTGGGTGAAGTGGATTCTCTTCTCTGAGTTCTTGATGGCATTCTTAGGAAGCCTTACTTTTTATCACTCGAAAATCCAGGTCAAGTTTTCTCGCTATTATTAAAATTCTGAGAAAAACTCTTGGAAATTCGATTTAAATTAAAAAAGAAAGAGACTAGTGAGATTTTTCGAAGACAGAAAACAAGACTGAAAAATAAATCTCGGTGAATTCATCTTCGGGAGTGATTTGCATACTCTTGGAAAAATTACTCGAGAATGAATTTAATGAAGTCTCAAAGATTGTTACGCTTTAATTAAGATTGCTCTAATTAAAATTATTTTAATAAAAAATTCTTTGATTAAAATTGCTTTAATAAAAATTGCTTTAATTAATTTTTGTTATCCTTCATATTTTTGATTTATTGCAGTAAAGGATTACAGTAAACTGAAGTCGCCAAATTAATTTTAGATTAAGTTTATCTTTTTATAGACTTGTTAAAAGACAACTTCCTAGCTTGCGATCTCAGTTTCCGTGCAAGGAGGAAACAAAGTCCTTAATCCTCAAAAGTAATAGACTACTAACGTATAAATATCTGTAGTTTTTAAGATATAAATATACCTATTTTAACATGCTTTGGGACATTTTAACATGCTTTGAAGATGTCCACACTTTTTTTGCCAATATCGATCCCAGTGCGTAGGTGTGAGTTCGGATCAAGTAATGACAATCCACGGTGAAGCTGAAAACATCACATAAAACGTAACTTAAATACAGTATAATTATATGTCGGTCTCTGAGTTTGGCGGGACATCGAATGATGATGAATCGTACAAAGTATTGCCGTGCCAAATGGTTTGACGCCTAGTGAAAAAATTGATTAGACGGAAATAATGCATACTAGAATCCTGTTGGCAGCGTAGGCTCCTGCCTACGGAAGTTTCCAATTCCAGCTTTAGTCACCATAATGATTGCATCACGAAGCAGGTGTACTGTTTAATGAGGCATAGAGGAATACTGTTTGAGCACGTTGAATTAAAGCAATTCTATGAATTTTTTCGTTCGGGATTCTATCATTCAGCATTATGTAATTTGGGATATTTTTGCTCACCCTCTTTTCCGCTCGACAATACGTGAAGTATTCAATTCTAATATTCATGAGAATTCAAAATGTCTTGTGCAGCTCTGTAGCATCTCTCAAATGAAACTACTACCAAATGAAACTCATTAATTTTGACTGGTGTTTATGATATAATTGCATTCTGTATGGTAAAAGTGTATGTGCTGGCAAGTGTGTGTATGTTTAAGCATTGCTTGTACGTTTGGACGTATTTAATAAATCAAATATTACCAATTAGTAGATAAACACACACGCATACATACACATACGAACACCCAACCGGAAAGGCAAAAAGTAGGGAACTTCTACCAAGTGTGGGAGTATTTTAATTAATTATTCATTTATTTGACACGCATGAAAAACAGAAGATCGAGCTGAGCTGCTGTCAACGGATGAAATCAAACTGGCAGGAAACGTACCCACAATAATATCGATAATAATAATAACAACAACAACAACCACATCAGCAATGGCAGAACAGAAATATCTGCTTGTAAAACGTTGTGGAGTATTGATTAACCTCAACAATGATATATGACAAAGTGGACACAAAATCGGATATCCGTTCACCGACGAAGCTAAAGGATTTAAACAAAAACCTCAACAATGAAAAAAAAACAAAAGCATTAACAAAACTAATTTTAAGCTCTTAAACAAGATAAATAAGAATAATAACAAAAGCAATAACAAAACCAGCAGCAAAAATAATAACAACTGCTGCAATGTGATAATGACAATAGCAAGCAGCCAACAAACAGACAGCAATAACAACTTTCAATACAAGCAATAAATCTCCCTATTAATTATATTCAATACATGATATCAGAATCAGGACGACCAACATAAACAAACAGAGAGCAACAAAAAATAAAAACAAACACAAGAAAGAACAAATAAAGCAAATCAATATTAAAGTTTACACAAAATAGAGATTTCTTCCTATCTCCTCTATATCCATCCTTTCTTCCTCCTTTCTTTTCTACTAAAATTCATCTTTAGTCTTTTGAAACGTTTTAAGTCGATTTATTGTAGTTGAAAATCCTTTCTATTGAAACAATAAATTAGCAAATTCAACTTAAAAATTATTTAACTAAAATTAATTTATATTTGGGTTAGATAATTTGATCAAACTGGAATTTCACTGAGACCGATTCTTAACTTTTGCAAAGTAAATCTAAGAATCGACAAATCATAAAAAGTTTACATAATTCAGAAAAACTATATTGCCAAAAATTGTCAAACTGTAATTTCTGGCTAACGAGAATTTATTGAGAAAGTCGACTGCGTGGGCGTGGAACGAGATCAAGACAATTTTTCAGCACAGTCCTGATATATTTGAGCCTCCATGCAGTTCATTAGGTTTGATGAGATTTTCTTAAGTTAGGATAGATTAGGTTACATTATGTCACTAGTAGTCGGTACATTGTCAGCTGGGGACCTTTCCTATATACCTCCCACACCATACTACCATCATTCCAAAGAATGTGAAAGCGCATATGATTTTACAGAGAATCTAGAGACGGCATATTCCAAACTTCGGATTTTTAGACGGTGAGTAATGATCTCAAATTATGTTTAAAATATGAATAGAAGTTTTTTGGTTTGGCCAAATGTGACCTTTCCCGGCCTTCCTAGTTACTTTAAACTGAAACTTTAAATTTTAAGCATAGTTACTTTCCTAAACCCTGTAGGAGTTATGGATTATCCCTATGTATTTTCTGCTTGCGCTTATTTTGTTGTCAAGGGTCAATTGTTTATGAGAATCATGAGGAAGTTTGTTTTCTAGCTTGTCCACTAAAATTGACTCATCCATCAAAGTAGTTACCAGAGAGCAAATAGTGCCAAACACACAAAACAGTGTAAAAAATATTTTCAATTCTAAAATACCAAATAATTTATAACCATAATAAAAACAAAAAATAAAACAACAATAGCCCTAACAAAAACAACAATTTCTAAGATTACCAACCGAAACAACTTTTCCAATAAATCTTATACGAATAAACAATAACGTAGAATAATAAATGAATTTTAAAAAAACTTCGGACAATTTTGTGAATTGAAGACAATCATTTCTCTGAGTGAGTTGTTGTTTAACAACATGGACAAAGAAAATATTATGAAACATCCAAAAAGTAAAACGGGATATTTTGCCTTGTGAAATAGTCTTAAGTGCTGAAGAAGATAGGCTGATGATCAGGAGGCTTTCCTTATTTAAATACATACACAAATCACGCACGCACACTAGTTTTGTTGTAAACACATTTTAGGGCAAACAATGAACAGAATTTATTTAATTCCATTTTGGGATGTTTACATGTCCGGGCGTAGGTGTGTGTGTGCCTGTGTGTTTACGTGTGTAAGTTTGCCGAAAATCTTTTTAAGCATTTTCTTTATATGTTTTAACAAAATTAGTTTTACTTCACTTGTAAGTCAGACATGCACCGGACAGACTCAGAGAAAAACAGATGTACGAATACTTGTAAAGAAAGCAACAGTTTTCAATTGAAACGACAAAAAGTTTTCAATTGGTCATGTTCTCTAAGATAATAACAGCAACAACAACAACTACCAAAACGATAACTATGGCCACAACGATTTCTATTACAGAGACGAAACTTAAACCAATCGAATGCCTTTTCCTTCGCCTCCCGATTTCGCTCACAAATTTCACTGAAGTTTCTGAGAACGAATAAGTCATAATGAAATTTCAAACTTAAGCAATTTTAAAATATTTGTAACACATAATAAAACTCAAAACACACACACACAAGCACATACACACACAGAACACATACGTATTTCAAGGAGAACACAAAGAACGAACAGATTGAATAAGTTTTTATGAATAAAAGGCAAATCAAGGAGAAAAAGCAAAAAAAGACATTCTATGAATTGGAAACATGTTAATAAATTATAATATTAAATTGAATTCAATACGAAACTAAATGGAACGACACGAATAGTAAAATTAATTAATAACGAAAATAATTAGTATAAAAGAAAATGAAAACTGAAGGAAAATTAAATGAAATTAAGTATAAAATAGAAGATTAAATCCGGTAAAACTGATATTGATTAGAAAGCAAAAGGATGCGGATTAAAATTCAAATATCAAATCAAGAACCAAATCGAAAATTGGTGAGTCCATAAAGGAAACGAAACCGAATTTTGAGAAATTAAACGAAATTGTAACGACGCGAAATTTCAAATGAAATTAAAATAAATTGAGGTAAAATGTTAATAAAATATCAAATGAAATAAAAGAAAAAGTTGATAAAATAGATTGATCGAAAATTAAATGAACTGACCCGAATTAGAATAAAAAAATTGATTGAATAGAAAGGGAATTAAATCAATATTTATATCAATTAAGGCACGAAGCAGCAACGAAATTAAGTTAATAATAATATGAGATAAAATCAATTAAAATGTAATACGAATCAAACGAATCAAAACCATCTGATACGAATTATAAAATTAATTGATATAGAAAACGAAAGAAGATACCAAATAAATATAGTATGAAGTGATATTAAAAATGAAATGAAATGAAATTTGGAAGCAGTGAAACAAAAAACGAAACGAAGCGAAATGGAAAAGGAGGAGGGCGGGGCGGGGATAAGGAAATATGATAAGTGCGCTTACAATAAAATTGATGCGCTTTGTATAAACTCTATTCTTCTCGACTTCTATCCTATAAATCATATCGTTCGTTCCTCTCATTCAACCTCTGATTCACCATTTTCTACTTCTTTTTCCGCATCGCGTTTGGTCATAATTGGGAAAGACGTTAATAAGATAAGTCAAGTGGGCGCATATGCCTCGGTAGTGTTTCATTGTGCGATATATGCGCCCCAGTAGACAGTCATAAATATATATTTTTCCTGCTGCCAGAAGTCATCATCTTCTCATCTCTCGAGACCACATTGTCGGGTGACTTCAATTTCGATGACAGCAATGACAACGTTTTATATGCCTTCGCAACGCAATGACGACGGAAAGGATTATTCCAATGACAAAGGTCGCATCGCCCAACGAAAACGATGCGGGATTGTTAAAGCAAATTGAAATCATGGTGAAGTTATCTGGAGTTCTCGAAAACTATCGAGCAGTATGGTGGCCTTTATTTGGCAGACCAAATGGCACCAATATATGATCTAGATCGTAGATGCATGAATTGAAATAGGTTGAAAAAAGTTTCCCTATCGAACCATTACGATTTGTTTTTTAATTATTGTTGTTCAAAATTCCTATTTTCGATTCCTAAACAAAGAAATTTCGGAATTTTCAGTTGATCTCAATCTCTATCCTTTAACAAATTGTGGAAAGTTTACATCATAATCATCGCCCTTAACACCATCATCGCCGTTATGGTAATCATGAAATGGACATAACCGCATCAAGATCTCTTAAGCACAAGGATTATAGTGTTGTCAGCTAGAGAAGGCCTAGGAAAAAAGATGAAGAACAGTAAGAACAAAAAGAACAACCAAACTAAAATATAAATAGCAATTTTTTTAATCATTTACAAAATAAAGTAAAGAAAACAATCGATAAAGGCGGAAGGATGAGTTTACAAATATTATAAAATTTTAAAAGCGAATTAATATCGCCTAAAGCGAAGAATTAGTCGTTCTTTTTAGAAACACAATTATAGTATTCTTTATTAATTAATCCTCTTAATTTAATTTCTGTTTAATTGCTAAAGCTATTTTGATTATAATTTAACTTCGTTTATTTGCTTATTTTTCGAATTTTCAATATTACGGGAAGAAATTTCATAAACTGCAAAAATTTCATAAATTTTAAAGAACAACAAACAGTAGTAACAACAACAATAAGTATTAGTAAAAAGATAGTATTTGTTTTTGCAGTAAAAAGATAATATTTGTATAATTTTATTTAACTCGGGATTAGTAATCAATGATTTTAATAATTTCATTATCTTTCTTGGAATGCCTTTTATCTTTCTCCATCTGCGTAGCCATCCCACTCCTACTCCCACCTTCTGATTATATAATTCTTAATGAAGGCATTTAAATTGCTCAACCTTCAGAGAATTGTTTGCAGATAATTGTGACCGGATATACGAGAGCGTTTTTGTTTAGGAGTGGAGGCAGCTGTTTCCTTGTTTACAGACTTTTTAGGTCCTTAAGAAAATTTAATGAAAAAAATGAAAGAAATCATCCTTCCAAAAAATCATTAAACTACTTTTGCGTCAGAGACACCTCAAAGTATATTAAAGAATACTTTCCCCTCCATATTTTTAGACCTATTTATTTAATTTATTATATTTAATATAATTTATATTTCATTGAAATAAATTGTCTTGTTTAAAACATTTTGTGCAATCCTATTGAAATTCATTTTAATCATCATCATACCTCTAATGATAATAGAGAAGTCTTAATTAAAGAATTGGATTATTTTGGAACAACAATACGTGATGCCATCGTTGAAGGTATTACAAGCTTCTACGAAACGTGCCTTCAATTATTTGTGGTTTCACGTCGTTGCAGTTTTTAGTGTTGGTGTTGTTGATTGTTACTGCTGATTCTCCTGCTGTCGCTGCTGGTGATAGAATTACACTCTTCTTAATACTGTCGGACTACTAATCACGTCAACTTAATTGTCACTGCACTGGATGACAGTTAAAACTGTATAATAAGAACAACGACAACAATATAAACAACATTACTAAAACAAATAAATAGTTATTGAGACTCGATGTTTTGATGTTTGATGAATGAAGGTAATGAATTTTGAATTTGGCCAAGGGCAAAATATTGATCAATATTTATTTACCTCAAAAACTAACCAAAGACTTTCCCAACAATATTGCAGGTAGATGAGAATACGTGCGTGTGCGCGGACAAGTGTGTGTGTATGTGAGTCTGTGTGGATATGTGTTCGCATCTGACTTATTGATGTTTGGCCTTAACTAATAATAGACAATGACAAAGATAATAATAATGTCGTAATTTCAAATGTAATAACGTAAACAACAATTCTAATAAAATATTTTAAACTCTGAAATTCCGATAACTTTCACTAGAAGGGAAAAAGCAATGATATCTAATATTCTTCACAACTTTTGTAATTTAATGTATAAGCATTGAAATCGAATTTGACTAAAATGTTTACAGGAGTTAAAACATTTACTAAACATTTTACTAAAACAATTATTCAAACGAATCCCTTAAATTTATTTTCTTTCCAAATTTAAAAAAAAATTTCCAAAAGATTTTATTGAAATGGCTTTATTGAGAAGATTTCTTTACGAAAATTCCTTAAGGAATCTTACGAAACAAAGTTGTAAAAAACTTTCAAAAGTTTGTGATATTTATCTTTATGAAGTTCTCCAAATAATATTTTCAGAAAACGTCAATTTAAAAACAGTGTTAGGAGACGCTCATTCGAAACCCTTTCTCGAAGAATCTCGCAAAAAATGTCCTCAAAAACTTCCTTAGAACATGCATTACGTGTATAAAATACTACCATAAAAACTCCTTTAAATTGCATTCTTTCACATTGTTTTCATACATCCTTTTCAAAATCTTCATTTGAAAACATATTTAAAATGTTTTAAGAAGGAAACTGACAAATATGAGGAAACTGAGCGATACGTACTGAAATTTTTAACCCTCCTTCTTTCTCTTCTCTCCTACGCTTCATTTTGTTTAATACACATAATCAGGTTAACCAAATCGAATTGAGGAAATTAACTAAAAACTTGGATATCATTAAAAAATCTTCAATTAATTTGATGACTTCGTGTTTTAGATATCAGGTTTCCTTCGCCTGACATGGAATCCTCAAATGGGTTAAGGATCCCATAATGATAACCAATTTTTTAGTTAATTTTCTCCACTTGATTTTTTTTACCAGCTGGATAATAATTATTAACGAATGATAAATATTAATAAATATTTTATTCGCACATTTTTAATTTTTAATGCAATATTATTTTAAATTCGTTCTAATTTTCACTTTCTAAGCGACGGATGCAAATTAAATTGGAAGCTTCATACTTATAATCCTCACGCATTTATAGAATTATGTATGAGGTTATGTATGAAATATTTAATAATTATGTATGAATCTCTTCTGCATAATAACGTTAATATATTCTATATTCTCATCCATCTGACTGTCAATTATAAAAGACTCAAAGCTAAAAAGCATCAAACAGAGATCAGACAGAGAGTAAAAACACATGACATCAAAATAGAATTAAAATAGATTTATGGCTGTTTTATCCACTCGCAGTTAAATTTATCAGGAAATATGAAAAGAGGAATTAATAAAATTCATTTAATTCAGCTTCAATTAAAATCAAGTTTTCTGATTGTTTGATAACGTTAAAAACGGAACTAGCTAACTAAACAAATTCGATCATTTTATGTCTTTATTCAGGGATTTTCTTTTATGCACTTGGAATTAAAATTATTTTATAACAACAAAAACAAACTTGGGAAGGATGACAAAAAATAAAGTTGAAATACTTGTAATAAGGCGACGATTAGTTTTGAAGTGATACCACCGATAAACGTGAATGTGTTCAATTAAATGCTAGGGAAAAGAGAAACTACTGACTTGAACCATAGAGTAAGAAATATTCTTCCTTTATCATCATTCCAGAAATTCCAGAGATTCCAGAAATATATGACATAGAACAAAGTTTTAACTTTAAACTAAAAGCCATAAAGCCATTCTCAATTTTTATCATTTTAACATATTTATACCTTCGTTGATTTATTGGAAATTTTCCATTAGGCAACTTAATATTAAATTCTTAAAACTTCGTAGGAAACAGTACGTGCAATACCAAAAAGTCTAGCTGAAATTGAAAATTTTTCAATTTGTTTAAAAACATTTAATTTTAATAGGTTGAAAAAATGTTTCGAAATATATCTCTTATTTTTTATATATTTGTATAGAATATTCTTGCCATATTTTATTAAGGCTGACAGAGTGCGGTAATAAATTCAAAATATTAATTAAGTCTAATAGACATTTAATGATGAAAGCTACTCAATTTGTTAAAATATAATACAAAACCTACAACTTGCCACAACTTGTCCCATACTATTAAACAAATAACATAAAGCAACGAGGAAATCATTAATTTTTTTCAATTCACTAAATATTCATTTTAATTTTTCTCAAGACTCCTTCCTCCATTATCCCTTCAATAATTTATCTCAAGCAAATATTTTATTACACACGGTGCGATAGGGTGCAATTTTTTATACCTTAATTTTAATTACATTTGAAAATTAATTATCATAAGGTTTTCGTATATCTTAAATTAATAATGAGAGGAGGGTAGAGGGCACGAGACGTTGTTATTTTAGGCAACATATTAGAAAGAAAAACTCGCCCTCAATTAATGATAATATTTATTACCACCAACCAAAACCGAGTCATATCGGCGCGATTGATGGATATCACATGGCCATCATTACTTTTTATAGGACTTGATAAAATAGAACCTTCGGTTTTAAAATAATAATGACACAATAAAATTGAACAGACAAAAAACATTTATTCCTTGATTCATGCTCGTTGGTTGCTTGACTGTTCGTTGCTTTTTTCGATGATAATCGCAGCTGACACGAAATGTTCAATTTAATTTGTTGATGGTTGAACGCCCCCAGCCACTCCACTAGGCCTTCCCGGCCATCCATTCGTTAGACCGCGACACCGTTCAAGGTGCAGTTATTTTTCGTTGTCGTAGTTTTTGTTGATGGTGTTGTTCATCCAGTTGTTATCTTTGCTATTTCGTTACTCTCGGTTTATTTGCTCGTTCTTGTATTGTTGTTGTTGTTATTGTTGTCCTGTAGCGTCGTTATGTTGTTACGAGTTGATCAAAGCCGTCAATCATCATTTCGTAATTGCATTTCATCGCTATCCGTTGACGGCGAGCACATACGGTTTTGAGCAAATCTTTTGTGCATTTGTTTTTCTTTGTTTTCAATTATTTTTATTGTAGTCATTCCATTTCAATTCTGGTTATTATTTCAACAAAAGCCATTTTCAGTTTTGTAGAATAAATCCAGTTTTTTATAAAGACTATTGCTGTCATGATCCTCTCTTGTTTTTCGATTGCAGTCAAATCAAGTGTGCCCGAAAACGGTTTTGAATATTATATCATGCATGGAATGGTTTCTTGGTGAAATGATTTTTTTAATTCTAAGAGCCTTCATACACGAATGCGATATAAGAGAACAAACAGCGGGAGGGGCCTTTATTATGTTTGTACTATTTTTTTCTTTCGTTCCAATGAACATCGCAGTGAATCACTATCATTGAATCTAATCCCTCTTTTATGTGTTCTACTGTCTCCTCTATTTTCATGTCCACTGTGATATTTATTTTCCACACAAGCATATACACCGAAAAATCTAGGCATTAAATAGCCATTAATATCTTTATACTGATCAAATTGTTCTTCTTTCCTTATTTAGTTATTCGGGTTTACGTTATCGCCATCGAAATTAGAGAAAAATCGAGTCAAACGACGTTGTCGACGTTCGTGATGACGACGATTGCGTCACTAAAATTAATTGCTCACGGATATATTTTGTTAGAGTCGTTACAATACAGCAAACGACACCCTCGCCGTTAACAATTCCCCCATCGTCCAACAACAGCAACAACTTTGCGCTAGCGATCGGCCACCCAAAGTGATTGAGACTTTAATAATCCTAATTCCTTTTTCCCTTTTATTTGGTCTTAACTCACCCTACCGCCCTTCCGAAGGGGGCCCCCTTCCGACCGTTCCCCAAATAGTTTCGAATCTTACTCTGGGGACAACCTCATTCACTCATCTCCCATCTTCCCTTATTCCTAAAGACGCTTTCATCACCTTCGCAATGGTTGCATTACAAAAAATGTTTATGCAGGTATGGAAGATTTGACTGAGTTTGTAAGCGCGCAAGTGTCCGTGTGGCCAGGGGTGTGTGTGTGTTTCTGTTTGTGTTTATCGAAAAAGGACAACAAAGAATTGGTAGAATGAATACAACCAACATCTATTTTATTCGGTTATTTTCTCTTTGGTTATTTATTCTATTTATTTGCTTCCCTTTAATACAATTGCAAATATAATGAAATCCTGATGAAAAAACCAAGCCATCAACAAACGAACTAGCTTTTTTTATCTAAGCTATGAATTTTTTATTAGCTCTTGTGATCCTGTGTCAGCACGCGATGCTTAGTTTTTTAAAATAACTAGTTTTTATCTGTTCGTGTTCGTGACCGTATCGTGGCTCCATCGCTGTGTCAGCCGTCATCTATTGTTGTTTTAGTTAGACACAAAATAATGGCTGAAGTTGTATTGATTAGTTGCTTCATGTGTGTGTCTATATGTGTGTGGCTGGCTGTTTCTGTGCATGTGTACAGTTTTATAGATATATCAATGTTAAGAAGATCGTTGTCCAGACGAGCTACGACTGCTTGGCATATCCTGGGCAAATTTTAGGCTTTTTAGCAGTTTAGAAATTGATTTTTGGCTTGGATAGGATTTTTTTGTTAGCTGAATGACTAGGAGGTTTTTTCATTGATCGTTCGCTCCTTTGTTAGTTGTTTTTGTGGCTTTATAATTCGCTTGCTTGGAAGTTAGCGTTTGAGGCTTAGCTGAAATCGTGTATCGTGACTGCTAAACTTGGGTGGCTTAAGAAATGGTTAATTTATTGCGTAGATCCGAGAATGGATTTTTAAAATTCTATATGAGTCTTTGAATATTCGAGGAAATTCTGAGTAATCGAGTAAAGTGAAACGGAAAGCACTGACATAAATCAGTCAATGTCAAAGGCTACAGATTCCTCTTAAGATACCTAAAAATGTATAGGATTGAACGAAGAATGTAAAAGTAAGGACTTATTTATTGAAAAATAAGTATATATTAAAGCCAAATATGTATTCCATTCTGGTGAAACTTCAGGCATTCTCTTTCCGCCTTCCTTCCTTCTCGTCCTCCAGCCACCTTTCTTCTTCTTTTCCCCACAACTTTCATTACTTCATCTTTTCCTTTGCTCTGCTTTCCGTCTTTTTCTTCCTTCTTTTTCACCTTTCCTTTCCTTTTCTTAGCTGAAATTCTTTCTAAAAAATCCATGGAATCATTGTGAAAAACGCCAGGATATAAGATACAGGAAATTGATTTTGGGGAAGAGGGATGGCGAAATTCCTACTGGGAAGTAAGAGTAAGCAAAAAACTAGGGGGCACGATATTCACGGCATCGAAAATCAAGAATTTATCCTGATTAATTAAACTTTTATACGAGACCCAAGAGCGTCCGTTTATCTTCTGTTTTCATCTATTATTTAGTTCAGCTAATCTATTTTTTCACATTTCGACATTTCGAATATGTCGAAATGCTTTTCTATTTCTCTCTTCTATTCTCCGCCCTCCTAAATCCTGTTACCTCTGTCAACATTCAACGAAGGACTATTGATTTCTTTTGCTGTTCAACAAGATCTCCTTGTCGATGTTCTCAATGCCTTTTACTATTTGTTTTCTATTTGGATATTTAATCTTTTTCACATATATCGCCTCGGTAATTGATATTAGTTTGATTGACCTAGCCGTAAATTATTATTGCTAAAGTCAAACACTTAAATCTTTAACGTTATTCAACCAGAAAAAGGGGTTCAAAGTTGGACTCTACAGCGGTGTGAAGCGCAGAATTTATGCGACCAACTTATACGACCAGCTGTTTTTGAATCAAATTTCTTCAGAAAAATCCCTTCGGAAAAGTGATTCTTTGATGTAAGTCTTTATAATTCAAATCGCTACCACCAACTTAATTTTAATTATGCACAAAATTATACGTGATCCCACAAGGAAAATGCCTCTTTGGCATAACTGATTGTACGCAAAAAGGGAGAACTACAAATGGAGGTTAAGGCGTCCTTAAATACAATATTCCGGAGATAGGGATGAATTTTCGAATTTTATCGCGATTGCAATAACAATCCCTTTACTCCGTACAACGAATTAAAAAAATGAATGTCATGTTTGATGTTGTTATCGATACTAAAGACCATTCCTCTTTTTTAACAAAAATCTCTATTATTTATATTTCATTTATTTATTTATCGTATTATTACTTAATGATTATAAAATAAGTTTAAAATACAATTAATTTCTTCACCAGATTTGTGATGTATATTTGTTTATTATCAGAAAAAACCACAATAATTTGAAACATTTAAATCGAAAATGGTTTTGAAAAATATATCCTTAGTATTGGAAGACAACATTATTATTCCGAAGAAGAACTTTGATTTACTCTCAAAGACATCACTAATTTTTTGATTATTATGAAATATATTTTGATTATTTAGAAAAAAACTTCTCTTTGTTTTGAAAGTATTACAAAAAATTTCGTGATAATTTACAAAAACTGGGATCGAATTTCTAAAAACAGATATTGATGGCGACGATTACGAAATTTTATTTCTACTCACTTTCTCACAAGGACCTCAAATTGATTTAATTTATTTGATACTTCAAAAAAACTTCGATCCTCATATTATGCCAAAGTAATTTCATTTATTATTAACTGCTTGATTTTTTCAACTATTTTTAGAGAATATAATTTTTTTTTTTTTTGAAAAAAACAACATTGTTTTGTGAAAGTGCTTTTGGATGGTTTCAAAAGTTTCAAAGAAAAATTATGTAAAGTCCGGAATTATTGAAGTGAACCCTTAAAAGCTTTCTAGTCCTTGAACTGATTTTTTCGCTATCTTTTAAAAAAATTATAAAATTATTGAAAGGACTGTTATACACAAAATTAAATTAACTCTAGTTTTTCCATCGTAAGCAGCATTTTTTCTCATTTTCAATTATTTTTGTTTTTATTATTATTCCTATTTCTGCTTTTCTACCATTTCTTCATTTTTTTATTTGCTTAGTTTTAATAAGTTTGAAGTATCATTTTTAAATCAAAGAAACTTGTAAGCTTTTCATTTAGATCTTTATGGACTCGTTCTACGCCTTTTGATAAGAAGAAGGGTAAATAGAAACAGACAAGTGCATACAAGTGCATATTTCTTTCTTTCATACCATACAAATTGATAGCACTTTGTGCTTCCGTTTGACAATGAGACATCGAGTCGTGGTCGACATCGTGGGAGGCATCGATGCTTTTTGGATTTGATAAAAACATCCAGAGACGCAAGTCCCGTAATTAACGTAAATAGAAACTAAGGCCATCGTTTTCTTTTTGTGATTTCTCTAATTTTGCTCTGCTTGCGAGCTTGTAGATGAGCAGTAGATAAAAATTGGTTCGACACGAATAAAAGAATGTTCTTAATGCTTATTAGTGCGTTCCAGCCGTAATCTAGATGTTGACGTCGAATATTGTTGAGTTCTGAAAACGAAACAGCTAGTGGATAAAACGTGAGCAAGAAGCCTAACGCTCGCTCTTGATTTTGGCACTAAAAAAATGCAAAAAAATTATAATGAATTTGTAGAAATTGAATAATTTCATCGCAATATGAGACACCACCATAGCGATATTCTGATCTGTTGCCGTGAGAAAAGTGGCGTCGTAAAAATTTCTTCAGTAACATTCAAGACGCCGTCTAGCGCTGAGAGGTCTTTAATTTGCGTACAAATGAAAATGTATAGTTAATGGAAAACGGACATTATCTAAGGATGCTGACGAAAGTTTTGCAAACTACAAAAAATTCAAGCGCCTCGTAAAAGCCAGCGTCGCAGTCATTCCATTCGGGCGTTGTTATTAGTAATTATTAGGGCGTAATAGGGCCCTAAATATTCGAAAGGTGTTTTTAAAATTTTGTTCCTGATTACTAATTTAAAATAAGATGTATGTTAAATATCGGTTATTTCTGACGCCCTTATTCATAAAGTTACTTGGTGAGTTAAGATGGCTACATGAATTTGGCATAAATATTCATTGTCCTTATGACCTGTTAAGCGCCATGCCTGTGTAGGCGCCACGCCTATATTACTTCATAATTATTTAGAGAATTTATATTCTCATCACTTTCAAAAGAATGTGCGAGATCCGCCCACTGGGAACAGAAATCATGATTGCGTAGGAAACGAAAGGGCAATCGTCTTCTAATGTGGCGAGAGGTATTCCCTCTCATTAGTGGTTTTTGGCGGCAGAAATCAAGACGATCGGCTCACGGTTTTGAAAAATATATCCTTAGTATTGGAAGACAACATTATTATTCCGAAGAAGAACTTTGATTTACTCTCAAAGACATCACTAATTTTTTGATTATTATGAAATATATTTTGATTATTTAGAAAAAAACTTCTCTTTGTTTTGAAAGTATTACAAAAAATTTCGTGATAATTTACAAAAACTGGGATCGAATTTCTAAAAACAGATATTGATGGCGACGATTACGAAATTTTATTTCTACTCACTTTCTCACAAGGACCTCAAATTGATTTAATTTATTTGATACTTCAAAAAAACTTCGATCCTCATATTATGCCAAAGTAATTTCATTTATTATTAACTGCTTGATTTTTTCAACTATTTTTAGAGAATATAATTTTTTTTTTTTTTGAAAAAAACAACATTGTTTTGTGAAAGTGCTTTTGGATGGTTTCAAAAGTTTCAAAGAAAAATTATGTAAAGTCCGGAATTATTGAAGTGAACCCTTAAAAGCTTTCTAGTCCTTGAACTGATTTTTTCGCTATCTTTTAAAAAAATTATAAAATTATTGAAAGGACTGTTATACACAAAATTAAATTAACTCTAGTTTTTCCATCGTAAGCAGCATTTTTTCTCATTTTCAATTATTTTTGTTTTTATTATTATTCCTATTTCTGCTTTTCTACCATTTCTTCATTTTTTTATTTGCTTAGTTTTAATAAGTTTGAAGTATCATTTTTAAATCAAAGAAACTTGTAAGCTTTTCATTTAGATCTTTATGGACTCGTTCTACGCCTTTTGATAAGAAGAAGGGTAAATAGAAACAGACAAGTGCATACAAGTGCATATTTCTTTCTTTCATACCATACAAATTGATAGCACTTTGTGCTTCCGTTTGACAATGAGACATCGAGTCGTGGTCGACATCGTGGGAGGCATCGATGCTTTTTGGATTTGATAAAAACATCCAGAGACGCAAGTCCCGTAATTAACGTAAATAGAAACTAAGGCCATCGTTTTCTTTTTGTGATTTCTCTAATTTTGCTCTGCTTGCGAGCTTGTAGATGAGCAGTAGATAAAAATTGGTTCGACACGAATAAAAGAATGTTCTTAATGCTTATTAGTGCGTTCCAGCCGTAATCTAGATGTTGACGTCGAATATTGTTGAGTTCTGAAAACGAAACAGCTAGTGGATAAAACGTGAGCAAGAAGCCTAACGCTCGCTCTTGATTTTGGCACTAAAAAAATGCAAAAAAATTATAATGAATTTGTAGAAATTGAATAATTTCATCGCAATATGAGACACCACCATAGCGATATTCTGATCTGTTGCCGTGAGAAAAGTGGCGTCGTAAAAATTTCTTCAGTAACATTCAAGACGCCGTCTAGCGCTGAGAGGTCTTTAATTTGCGTACAAATGAAAATGTATAGTTAATGGAAAACGGACATTATCTAAGGATGCTGACGAAAGTTTTGCAAACTACAAAAAATTCAAGCGCCTCGTAAAAGCCAGCGTCGCAGTCATTCCATTCGGGCGTTGTTATTAGTAATTATTAGGGCGTAATAGGGCCCTAAATATTCGAAAGGTGTTTTTAAAATTTTGTTCCTGATTACTAATTTAAAATAAGATGTATGTTAAATATCGGTTATTTCTGACGCCCTTATTCATAAAGTTACTTGGTGAGTTAAGATGGCTACATGAATTTGGCATAAATATTCATTGTCCTTATGACCTGTTAAGCGCCATGCCTGTGTAGGCGCCACGCCTATATTACTTCATAATTATTTAGAGAATTTATATTCTCATCACTTTCAAAAGAATGTGCGAGATCCGCCCACTGGGAACAGAAATCATGATTGCGTAGGAAACGAAAGGGCAATCGTCTTCTAATGTGGCGAGAGGTATTCCCTCTCATTAGTGGTTTTTGGCGGCAGAAATCAAGACGATCGGCTCACGGCTACGCCTACTTTTCGATAAAAACCCAAAAGTATCAGGATATTCATCAAGATTTTCTAGTTTATAGTGCGGTTTTGGAGAAAAAATTTCGTAACCGAGATAACTGGCATAGCACAAAAAATGAGCATACACCGCCCACTGATTGCTAGTATCGAAGCAGGAATTTATGATACGGGTGAGGGTCTATGAACTTCGGCCAGGCCGAAGTTAACGCTTTTACTATTTTTCTTCTGCATTTCCTTCTTTGGATTTGTTCTTAAAGGTAAGAGCTCCTCGCTGTTTTGTCTTTTTTAAGGAAAATCTTCACAATCTTAGATTTTGATTGAATCCAAGACTCAGGCATGGATAAGGGAGCAAATAAAGTATTTGTTATTTAGCAAATTTTTCTTCATTGAGTTTCAATGAAGAAACGATTGAAGAAGAAACCCAGAAGAAGAAGAAACTAAGTATTTCAGTAACTCTTTTTCTTTCTTTCGAGACGGCAGGAGCAGCAGTAGCGATCTTCGTGATAGTAGTAGTTTTAGTAGTAGTAGGTTTCGACTTGTCCTTTCACTTTTATGCTTTGCTTTTCCTATTCCTTTCAAATTTCTACATCTTACCCTCCTTTTTCTCATCCTTTCTATACTTGTAATTTTTTAGCCTCATTACATCCCACTTCATTCTTTCTTGCGTCCGCTTGGGTATTCTTTTTCTAGTCTGCCTGATTGTCTCCCTGATGTCTGTTTAGTTGTCAGCTCCAGTTGTTCAGTCACTTCATCATCACTTGCATGAAGTAGTTGCACTTCATCTTGCTTCTGTTTCACTTTTAAGTTGCTTTTAATTTTTCTTCTTGCCACATTTTTTTTCTTATCCCATCGCAGTGATGCCGTAGAAGCCTCTCAGAAAATATTTTGTTTTCTTTGAAAGGAATTTTCCTCAACATTTATTTCTTTTTTTTGTAATACTTTGACTTACAAGAGAGGCGTAGTAAAAATGAAAAATTAAGGAAAATGTTAACTGTTGTTAAGTAAAAAGTTCAAAGAAAATATTTACAAAATTTTTTCACTGAATTTTTTTATTAAAAAAATAGAATATATATGAAAATCAATTCTGGGGATTTGTATTTGTTGGTGTCTTCTCTGTGTATGTTTTGGTTTAACCAAAAAATGTTTGTAAGTTAAAAAATGAAATTTTTTTAGACTGTCTTTAATTTGTGGTATCATTACTGTTTTCAGCCAAAGGCGCAAAAAAGAATTTTTTCTTTCTGTATACGGTCTATTGAGCTAGTTTGAAGGCAGAAGTTCCAACGAGTGCTTAAAATACAATGACAAACCAAGTTTTTCTTCAACGATTGTAGTCATAATTTAATTTGTAAAAGTAGTTTAATTTTGATACGAAACGAATACGGAGAAAAGGCCAAATTTGTTTCAAGAACTTGATCGAAGTCCGAAGTCGAAACAATCGATCAATTGAATCGCTAATACTCATTGATTTACTCTCAATTTGTATTCACTTTTTGGTGGCAAGTTCGTTAATATTAAATACAGCTAGTGAACAAATTAATGAATGGAAATGAATGGACGAACTAAAACGAATAAGAATTTTACATAATGTTTAGAAAATGTGTACAAGTGCATACGTTCTGCGTGTGCATGTGTGTTTGTGTTGTAGATTGGTATGTAAACTAGTTATGCTTACAATTTCCATTTCAATTTCAAATGAGCTGAAAATTGCTTCAGGACCTTGACTTATTTCCTTTTGTATAGATTGCAATTGCCGTTAGGCTTAACTGTACACTTCGCAATATTACCAACACTAATTCAGTTCTTCCATTCTCTTTGAAATTCTATCGCTGTAAACCACGTTTCATTTTTTATTCAACGTTTGTCCTATTTCCGTTGCTGTTTCTGTTGACGGTCATGTCTTTGGCGTTAGCGCTGATGGCATTGGTGCCGGTGATGGTGTCGGCTTGCAATTTTAGAGTCCTTCACCCGGCCTATATGAAGGAAACACGCTGTCAACAACATCATCATCATTTAATCATCTAATTAACTGCATTTATTTACATGACACAAATACATGCATAGACAAATAAAACCACAAATATAAATGCCGAACATACGAAAAATGAACACACGAACACACCTCTAGTCCACTCCACAGTCTACTAACTCATTTTCGTTCACTTCACTTTAGTGAGTTCCAAATAATTACTTTATTGCTGATGTCACAAGCGACCGTTTCGTAAAGCGTTTAAAGTGGATCACATACGCGATAAACGGACACTCCTTGAAGTTATGATATGCTTAACATTATTATAGTCAGTGTTCGTATAGACAGTCCTTTAGCTTTGCTTTCGAAATCAACGCTTTAATATTGTTTCCGGATATCTTAACTTCCGGTATCAATTGCAAGTTGGCATGCAAAGGAAAAGCAGGAAAAGGTCAGTGGGTGGGAGTGGCTTTAACTAACTATTTAATTTTAGTGAAATGTTTGATTTGAAAATCGATCAGTTTTTTCCCTTTGAATTTTCTTGCTTTCAATTGTTAAGTTCTTTTTTATTATCTCTTTATGTTTTTATTACAAATTCGAAACCAATGAAACGTGTATTCGCATTCGTTAATAAATTTGAATTTTCACGGCATTATTTTTAAAAAAAAAAACTAAGTATATCATCAATTATGCTAAAGGTATCATTTCTGAACTATAATTGTGTGATAGTACGACCCTCAAATACGTTGTAATACTTATGAAAATATAATCCAAGTATTTCTTAGCGTTTACCACAAGAGTCCATCAAACAAAGTTTGTTGTTCCACAGAGTTCATCCATAGATCGGTAAATATTTAATAAAAAAATAACTTTGGTAAAAAAATGTTTCGAAAAATAATTATAAAATGAAATAAATAAAATAGAACGAAACTGTATCTTTTCGAAAGTGTACAAATAATTTACTTTTCAATGAATGAAATAAAAACGGCTTCATCTGATTCTTCTTGACTTCCTGGTGGGGGAGGAAAGAGAAGATGAGAATCAAGTCGATTTTAAGCAGGGGCCCGGTTTGAATCCGGTGTCAAAGGATTGCTTTCAGAGGTAGAACTATTTAGGAAGTTTATATTAAAGTAAACAAACATATATTAAAAACATTTAACACAAACAAACATTGTATTAAAAGAGACGGGTATTGGAAATGTGAGAGAATCTCCTCATTCTCACTACTCGCTCCTCGTTCCTCAAACCACAATTCAATGATTTTTTTAAAACGTATCATTTTGCCTATTTAAGGATCTTTTTTATGTTGTTGTAAGGACATGCAGTTTTTCGTTCGTTGTTGTTGTTCTCGTTTGTTGCCTTCTGTTTGTTATTTTGTTTACACGAAACACCAAAGAAATAATCAGAGAAAGAAAGGTTGAAAGAAGAAATACAGATAGACGCGACGGCATATGCGGCGAACGACAAAATGAGGAGGAGAACTAAAGTCATTCAGAAAGAGACGGCGGGAAGGAATTCAAAGCATACGTTTACAAGTAATGATAACTCAAGTTTCCCGAGGCTGACAAACCCTTTTTACGTCTATCGAACAATGAATAGGAATATCTCTCCCTCTTTTCGTCAGTGCGTTGATCTGACTATTGCTCTATCTTATTCAGTTAATCTTACTCACTCAATCTATTTGTCGGTACATCTTCACGTAGTCGTTGGCGGCACACTTTCGGTCGCATGAGCCTGTTTGAGTGACGCCAAAACAAGAAATTGCACTGTTGCCTATGGTTATGACTGAAGATGTACAACGTGCACCTACATCACTTTTACCATTTATTCGACCGAGTTCGTACAGTTTCTTTTCATCTCTTTCTTTTCATTGTCCTCCTTCTTCTTCTTCATGTTTGGTTTGCAACAAAAATATCAACGTTAGCACCTGAAACGTGTCTACAAATAATTTTACGCTTGTATGACTCTCTGCTTTCGTCAAAGAGGATTTATGTGTGTGTGTGTGTGTGTTGAGGATCTGTTACACTTTCTAGTCTTCTTCGTGTTTATGTATGCGTACGCGTTTGGAGAGATTGTACCGGTATATAATTCGGTACATTGACGTCAAAGTTACCCGAGCATATCTTCCACAAACAGCAAACCCTTGCTTTTCTAAAGCCTTCTATTCATGCTATCTCGCTTCATTATCTACAGCAGAAATACTGCTTTTCCCATCAACATTTTCTATATATTTTGTTTAGTTCTTAAGTGTTTGCTTATTCTGGTTATTTGGTTGTTTTCTTTTCTGTAAAAAACATCCATACCAACGTCTTTGGTGCCGTTTATTGGTTTATGACCTGGTGAGAGGAAGATAGAGAGAGACAGTTGCGGTATTCAGATTAATTTATGGTGTCCATGGTCGTATTGGTTCATCGCGTGAGAGCTTTTGGATAGTTTTTACAAAATGTTTGCCTCAGAGCATGATTTGTCAGTTCATCTCTTTCAGCCATCAATCCATCTCACTTAATTTATTCATTTTATTCGCTCAAATACAAAGAATATCTAGAGTTATTTTTAGTAAAATATTAAATTTAACCGAATATCAAAAATAAGGAGAATGCAAAAACAGCGTAAGAAGTCATTTGGCGATGTATGAGTGCGTTCCTCTAGTTTCGTTCGATTACATTTGTTTAATTCAGTTTCTGACGTTTATTAAAATCCTCACAATTAAACTTCGTCTCGTGGCTACCTTTTTTTAAATAAACGAAATTTATTATTGGCAACTTTTCATAAACTATTACAAAACATTGTTAAACACGTCATGATTTGTCATGGCAGAAATGTTAACGAATTCTAAAAGGGAAAATTTATAAGATTTTATGAAGTCAAATTACTTTTTTTCAAAATATATTTTAATAAATATTTGAAAGTATCAAAAATATGCGTGCGTTATTATATCTTATTTAAGACCTGATCATAATCATCATCAACATCATGATTTTCATTGCCATCACTATCACTATCATTATTGGCTAACTCAAGGTGTTCTGTTTTACTAATTGTATTTATTCCTCTCTTCTATCCTTCATCGTCCGTCTCCTACAGGCAAAACGCGAACCCACAACATAAGCGTTCGAAACAACAACAACAAAAAGGCAACAGCAGCTACACCAGCGTAATTAAGATCAAGGGCGCCATTGAATCGTGAATTGATAAAATTCAGAGAATAATTTAAACGAACGAATTAAATGCACAAAGGTTCAATTGCAAAAATTCTCGCCATTGCCCAAAGAATATAAACAGAAAGCAAGAATAAAGATCATAATAAGAAAAAAAGAGTGAAAGAAAAAATACTAAACACAAGAAAGAAAACTAGAAAGAGACAAAAAAGAAGAGAAGAAAAAGATAAATAATACTCTAGTTAGGAATTCTCTCTCACGCAGGAGAGAAATTTTTCAAAAACTTAATCGAATTTGGTGAAGACCAACAGCAACAATTGTTCACTTCAAACGGAATCCGTATACATAATGTTAAGTTCGCTCGATGCTTTAGCTGGTAAATTATCACCTGGTCGCAGGAAGAATAGTCCATCCCAGCATCAGCAACAGCATAAACACCAACAACAACAATCGCAACAAGCGTCAAATCAAAAACAACTACAATTGCATCAATCAATGACACGTATAAATGGCAATCATTTCAACGGATTGGGCGCAATTACCCACAGAAAAGATAGCAACAATAACAACAAAAGCCGTAGCCACAGTCGCAGCAGCAGCGCCAGTAACAACACCAGCAGTAGCTTTAGCAAATTACATCAATTCAATCATAGCTCTGTTCGTCCGTATCAGAAACAAAAACCGTCGCAACAACAACTGTCCTATTTGTCTACAACGCAAATGTTGGTGCGACGGGAACACAAACAAAAGCAGCAACCGCATGAACGACTTCAAATTCAACCGCAGCAACAACAACAACAATACCACCAGAAAAAGGACGAGGAGGATTGTCTGAAGGAAAAGTGAGTAGATTTCGATGCATCTACTTTTAAATTTCGATACTACCTTATTTTTTGAAAATGGATTTTCCTCTAACCTTAACCCTTTATGTCCAAGAGATCCTCTTATTTAGACCCTTTAGAATAGTTCTTTATCCACCAATATATTCCAGCAAAAATTATTAGTTATTTTATGTCCATCAGTTTGTCTAATCATCTCATAAATATCTGAAATACAAAACCTTCATGACAAATTTTATGAGAAAAACCGATTTCGCAACGGTTCGTTCGAATGGTGCCAAAATGAATGAGAAAATAAAAAAAGAAAGAAGATTCAAATTTAACAAAATAGAAATTGAGTTAAGTTAGCATTAATTATTCAAATTGAATATTGATTATAAGTTATTAATTATTAATTATTATTTAACTTCTCACTTGCATTTTAATGAACGTTTCAGATTAGTTCTAATTAATTCTCTGTAAGTGATATATTTATTGTGCTTTCATTTGGAAAGCGGCGGAAATAATTACTTATGCTGACGAAGAGCTATGAACGGAATTCTAAAATAAAATTGAGAAGGACTTAAGATTGTCCATGCAAACATTTAACAATTATCATAACAATGGCTAACAAATAAAACCAGTATTTTATTGTTATTAGTACTGGTGTTATTATTGTAGTTATTTTTGTTGTTGTTGTCGTTGTATTTGTGTTGGGGGTAGTAATGATACGGGTGGTAACGTAGCTAATGTTGTCACGAGCAATAACTTAATTTGTTAGAACACTGGCAAGAAAACGGTAGAAGCAACAACAATAAAACTATGCATTTAATGCAAATTGAAGTTGAAAAGCTCAAATTTTACAAGTCGAATGTTTAACACGTAGGAAGCATGTAAGTCTAACATGAAACAATCAAACTTACACAGAATTAAACACACAAACACACGCATACAAACACTTACACACACAAGCACATACATCATTTACACATACGTGCACATGTACACTACTATAGTTTATATAGTTTTTGACAAAGTAGGAGAGGCTAATATTAAATTGTACGTGTCACTGCAATGGGGTGCACGTCAAATATAGAGGAATAGAGAGAGAGAGAGAGAGTAAAAGAGTGAGAGTAAAGTAACTAGCAGCCACCACAATTAGTAATAACAGTCGTAATAGCAGAAGCTAAGAATAAGGCAAAATTCTATGACAAATTGCCAGAGACAACTTTTTAAGCCTTTCTAACTTCCGTTCGACTTCGGTCCCCAACATACCACAGTCAGTCGCTGTGTGTATGAGCCTCTAGTTTGTCGCTGTATGTATGAGTCTGACAGAGCCCAAAGAAAATAAAAACGATATGTGGAAAAAATTCCTTCAAGGAGCAAGGGTGCAAGAGAATTGAATGTATGAAGGAGTAAATGATGAAACGGATGAATGAATGGAAAAGTAAATAAATAATAAAACAACAAAATAAATAAATAAATAAATAAATAAATAAATAAATAAATAAATAAATAAATAAATAAATAAATAAATAAATAAATAAATAAATAAATAAATAAATAAATAAATAAATAAATAAATAAATAAATAAATAAATAAATAAATAAATAAATAAATAAATAAATAAATAAATAAATAAATAAATAAATAAATAAATAAATAAATAAATAAATAAATAAATATTATTTTTTTGAGG
Organism: Physocephala rufipes; assembly: GCA_963966595.1. Taxonomy (NCBI): domain Eukaryota; kingdom Metazoa; phylum Arthropoda; class Insecta; order Diptera; family Conopidae; genus Physocephala; species Physocephala rufipes. The sequence goes on from OZ016502.1 coordinate 25,287,569, forward strand.
CATGCCGGATGTGTAAGACAAAGTAATTCAAGTACAATAACAACAACGAAGAACAGCCTTACATACGTATATGAAAACCATGCACGCAAACACACATACACATAGTGTCTGAATACTTCAAAAAGAAGGAACAAAAAGGCTAATTAATAAAACAATTTTACTGAAATAGTTTTCGTGTCGAGAAGTGTCAAATAGCAGAATATGTAAAATTTTAGAAATATATTTAATTTCCCAAAATATCTTTCAAGTTTAAATGTATATAATTCTTCTTAGGTTTCTATCCCAGACTGAACGTGGATGTTAATCCCTGAATTTGCTTTGTCACCCACTTCTAAACTGTTGTTCAAATCTCGAGATTCTGTTCGCAAAGTGGGTGTGGGTCGATAGTTTCTGGTTTATATTGTCGGGAAACTTATTTAAAATCTGTTTGAGAATTTGTATTGACGTTTGCAAAAGTGGATGTAATTACGAGTCTCTACCCGCCCGGGGAGCCAGTCAAAAATTTAATTTCAAAATTTGTAAAAAAATAAGGAAAGAGACAAGATATCCTGCATAAAAGTAAGCCCGACTGGTCGCTTAATAATTATTATTTTATTGGCATAGATGTTTGAACTACGGATAAGATTTCGAGCATCTGTTTCATCACGAAATTAATCTAAATCCTATTTCGAAATTTGTACCCAACTCAAAAAAATTCTTTTGTTTCTTCGAAAACGGGCTCAAATAGCGGTACTGGTGTCTATTTGTACCGTCCATTGACAGGGTATATAAATTTCGGCCGCGACGAAGTAAACGTTCTTACATATTATTTATTTAATTTCATCTTTCCGTAGCATCAACTTTTGTCATTTAGACGTATTGCTCAATCGTATAGCGATTACCATGACGAATTGGCACCACTGCCTGAAAACAAACGATTGAAAATTGCTCCAACTGAAAACCTCTTTATAAATATTCCTATAAAATGCTTTTAAAATGTGTACATATGCGTCCATATGTCTACGATGTGCCCAGTATTCATTATATCTGAAAAAGGCCAGCTATTGCATGAGGATGGACGTATGGAGTATGTATTTACGAGTAATGCTAGTTATAGTCAAACATTGCGGTTAACTAACGAGATTCTAAGCGAAGAAAGAAGGGCAAATATATCCTCTTTCAATTCGTTTGACTGTTTTTCTGAAATGTTAGGAAAACAATAGTAATGGTGGCGCACATTTTGGTAAAGCCCATAGACAAACATGTAAGCCACGGATGACATTTCTTTTGGCTAAGTGTTTGTCATGAAACTCGGATTCAGTGAGGTACATAAAATGGACGCAGCCTTAGCCGCAGCCATCCACAGCTACGCGCACAGACCGGGCATAATTAAGGGCACAGGAATGAGCAGAATTTGCAAGTCAAAAACAAGCGAGCAAAAAACAAGTGCATGAGGGTATTTATTTTGACTTCATTGCAGAAGTTTCCGCGTAGGAAAAAGGAATTGCATTATTACAGGAGTTAATTATGGTTAACATATAACTAAAATCGAAGCAATAGAAAGCTTGTTGTTAGTGACCTCCAAGTGTTTTATTATGTTAGCCGTTTAGTAATCCATTAGTACCACTATATTGCCATTTTGTGTAGTTTCCTCGAAATTTTATAAAAAATGTCGACCAATCCTGAATTATCATCTGCTCACGATCATGATAGAAACTACTGAGATGTCTGAAATGCTTTGGGATGACGGAAAACCGTTACAAATAAATCATTTGATTCACCCTGCCGAAAAACTAAAATTCTACGAATGAATTATTCTTGTTATCTCAAAAGTCCCCAAGCCTTAATATATATTTCACTTTAAATTAAATTTGATAACGGAGGACGGAAAGTTATTTGCAGACCCCGTAAAACTACTATGCGTGTTATTTGATATTAAGAAATTTTAAAAAATTTCCGAAAAGTTAACATAACCTCGTTTTGGGTGTTATTTTATTCAAATTTTGTTTATAGCTTTCTTTTTGTAAAGTGCAATAAAACATATAAGAAATGAAATACGAATTTGGCGATTTCAAAAACATCATGTACTATAAAAGAATGGGATTAATTTGGTAATGCCAATTTTCCAATCATTTTCCAATCATTTGACCTCTCCCAAAATCAATCATAAATTTCTTTTAAAATTAAGTCATTCGTTGAAACGCACATTATATCTTCTCTAGTGGGTGTTAATATAATTTTTTGTTTGAGATCATGAAGTATTTGTTGTTGTTATTAAGCAACGCATGCATTTAAGTGTCATCCATGGAGTGAATATATTTGCACTTTGTGCCTCAATGTGTGCAAGTGTGTTGGTATTTGAATTTATTCTATTATTTATGTAAATGCAAATATGAAAACGAAAACAATTGTTAACTCTCCTCGGCACGCTACGGTATGACTTGATTTTTGTTTGCTGATTTCGAATACTTCAGTTACTCTCTCTCTCTCTCATACACTCTCTCCTTTCTCTCCATGTTTATCTATTAGTCATTATTTTTCTATTTTTGCTTTCATATGGACGTGTATTTTTGTGTTTGATGTTCTACCGAATCTACTACAGTCTCATCCACTAAGCGGAAGCTCGTTTGGAAAATTTTTTTGAGAATAGTATGCAGGTTTTTGATTTTTTTGGGGATTGCGTACTGCAAAGTCTATGCGGGTGGTTTTAAGTATGGCAAGGCCTGTCGCTGGCAGCAAAAATAATTTCCAACTGTTTGGTGAGTCATAAGAAATGACCATTGACCTCGAAGTTAAATTCATGGAATGGATTGTTATTTATGATTGGTAGTGGTATCACAGGTTGTGATTTTGTCATCATGGTATTGTCTCAACATCGGATCAATCATCATTATATTTGTTGCTATAATTCTAGCCAATAAAAACCTTTGGACATTGTTAAAAAAACAAGAATTTATTAGTTTCTTCTTCAGAACCAGCATGACCGTTTTCGACATAAAAAATCCTTGTTTTTAGAAAAGGCTTGGTTATTTAGCGCAAAATTTATTTTTTTTTGCAATGATGCAATTTTCATATTTTTTTAATAAACATCACAACTTCATTATTCGAAACATACGCAGCTCAACGCAATGCTAGTTTTCAACGGCGGTAAAATAATGAAAATAAATATTGATTTTCAATGCATTTCTGTATTCTTCGATTTCCTTGGAAAGTGCTCCTTGCACTTTTAGTGTTGTAAGCATTTTAGTTACGATACCAGCGTTCAAGTGCGTATCAATGGCACGTAAGTGTGCATATGTGAGCGTGTACGTGAAATTTGAAAGTGAATTATTTAATTCCTTTTATGTTTTGTTGATCTAGTTCCAGCGGCAATATCGCTTTCGAAAGGTAATCCTGCAGATGGGTTCAATTGTATTTGTATTTAAAATTAACCAAATTAATTCCAAGCTGGAATATCGTTTTTATTATTTCATTTCTTACCTGTTTTTCTATTTTTTTTGGGAATTCTCTCGCCTTTATCTGTTTCATCATACGAAACTAGAAAAAAGAGGAAAGATGTCTGCTTGTTTTATCACAATCGTCCTTGTATGTGTGCTCGTGTTGCCTCCCCTCCAATTTCCTCTACATTTGTCTATATCTTGACGTAGCAATTTTCCTCTATCGAATCGAATTCCGAATTTCTTGTAAGTGCATCGCCTCAAGGCATTTTTACGAGTTTGATGTCATAATGTGTCATTTTTATGCGTTTTGTGTTTGTATGTTTAGACTACACTGTTCACTTGATTCGCTGTTGTTTTTAGAAAATCCAAAGCCATTCGATTCGCGCAATTCTGTTTGTGTTTTGTGAAGCAGAAGTAACTCTTTTAAACCATTATTCTAAATCTGCTTTTATATGAATCCCTCTCCCCCTCTATCGTCCCCACCCTCTAAATCTGAAAGCTTTCGAAATCTTCTGGTATTCCCATACGGTTCGTAGCACGAATCAAGTATTTATCATAACTTTTATCACTCACCAAATTCTTATTTTTTCCAAATATTATTTTTATTAATGGTTTTGAGCTTTCCTTTCCATTGGTTCGACTATGTTTCAACGATATTCTCTGGATGGTCTCCTTGAGGAGTATTAAAATACAAGATGTGAGTCTGCTATAGCGTTATGTTATAACGTATTTGATATAAAAATCATAAAATTTTATGCTGAGTACATTTCCTCTCGAAAATACGAAATTTTATGCATTAGCTGACCCCTACGTGATCATAAATTTTATAACATTTAGAACTTTTTCTTATACTCCGGGAATGTTTTTAATGTTTTCGCGATTTATATCTTCCTCCTTTACTTTGTATCTCTCCCTTTCTCTCTCTCTCTGCCAACTACTTATCAACCTTACATTTCTTTGCATGATGGCGATATTTTCTAATATATACATTGATGCTTACAAGTGTGTGTGGGATGTTAAGGATACTTATCTATTTTTCTTTTAAGAGTGTTATACACCAAAATAACATCACTATTTTTCAGTGACTTCTGCCTGTTCTGAAAGAGTATTTCATGATTAATTTTAGAATATTATTGTGGGTATTGTGTGTATTATTTCATTCAAAATGCCCCCACTGGTCAATAGACCTTATTGCTTCAATTTTGTAGCAGATTTTCTTCATGGTTGGGACATTTATTGCAATGTTAGTTTGAATCAATACCAAACAATGCTCTTCATATCTAATCTTATTTCCTTTTTTCCTCATATCAACCATCCTGCTCTTCTTAAGCGATTACTAAAATCAAAAGACAATCTCGTCAGAACAAATCAAAAGAATGGTGCTGATAAAGAGAAGAAGAGCAACCAAAAAGCATGTCACACAAAGTATGGTTTTAGGGATGGATATATAGGAGTGGAGGGAGGAGAGTGACGAGAAAGGGAGAAAGGGGAAGGAGAGAGAGAACGAGATAAACCAATCAATCCCTAGCTAAGATTCGAGCTTAGATTTCCTCATTCTCAATCTATTCAAAATCTCTAGGATGTCGTCCTTTTCATGACGGCGCTTACCATCGGTTGGCTTCTTTCAGCACGTTGACTTTTGTCGCTTTTTCGGTGCATGGTATTTTAGTTTCATTTGTGTATGAGTTTCGTTGTTGTTTCCGTTGTTGCTGTTGTTGTTTGTACTTGTTATTATTGTTGTTTTTGTTCCTTTTGTTCTTTTTCGTATCATTGAATGCATTGATTTTCATTCGTATTCTCCTATTGTTTTGTTATTGCTTTCTTTTTAGATACTGTTTTCTCTCGAGCTACTACTCCTACATCGCTGCTTCTTTTCTTGTTTCTTTTCCTTTTTTTGTTTTGTTTTTGATTTTACCCATAAATTATTACATATTTCTTATTACAAAAAACACCAAAACAATACTGAGTGACTGCTTTGAATTGCATTCAATTTTATAAGATATGATTTTTATTACCTTTTATTCTTTGGCGAAGTTTTGATTTTATCCTTCTCTATTTCTACGGAATTTCTACGGAAAATTAATCCAGAAATCCTTCGCAGAATGAAAAACATTATGTATGCAATTGATATAAGATAATGCATATAGCATATGAGGATTCGCTTGCTTTTATTCTATATTTTCGACGTTGAACTATAACTACAAGAGTCTCAAAATATTACTCAAACTTATTTCTACATCGGTTGAATAAGCAAAACTCGAAGACTGAAAGAAATTCTGTGATTTTTGATTTAGTTCTGAGTTTCATACTACTGAGCAAATACGCTCTTTTTGAATATATAAAAGATTCAAAAATGAATATTTTTGCCTTCCAAGATGGCTCACTTAAATGCGTTTTGGGTATAAATTTGAGTATAAATTTTCGAATTTCTTCCAAAATATGAGTCATTTTTTAATTAATAAATACGAAGGCTTTTATGATTGTTTGCTGGAATTATTTAAAATTTTTAACTATGACTTCATTATTGATAATATGGCTTTACGATTTTGGGCTTGCGAATTATCTAGCTTTATTAGCTGTTTTGTAAACAACTGTGAATGAACTGTGAATAATTCTAACATGGTAGTAATGATGCGGCGATACCATTCCTCAGTGTGATTGTCTATGAGGAATATACGTTGTACTAGACCTTCCTTCGATATGAATATATTACACTTTAATGACGAATGACTGAAATATTTTCAGCTGGAGTTTTTTTAACCTGAAATTCTGTATTCAGAAAATTTATTTAAAATTAGCCCAAGCATCAAATATTCAGGAAATATACCCCTATATCAGCTAGCATTTCTGTTTTCTTCTACTTTATCCTTTTATTCTTACTCCTTCATTCACCCAATTACTGGTGGGAAAGAAGTATAATAAATACTAAGGAAAACCACTTAAAAACGGAGCTCCGGGAGGCTCTTAACCTCTTGCAACCGCCATCTACCCCTCGTATATACTTCCTCTTAAATGCGAGCATAAAGAGCAAAATTAACCACAAATTTGTGGTTACCCTTCGGCAATGTCGACGTAGAGTGAAAAACCAAAATGTACAATATTTCAGGGATCGGGTTAGCGTCGTTTAATACTAAGAGGAATCACAAGGCGGTGTTGTAGAGAGGAATCGGTGAGAAGGGGAAATGCAGATTTTGTTGTATGTGTTGCCGTGTTAGCTTTATTAATATTCTTGAAGTTCTTTCTGCTCACAAACCCTACTTTTTGGCTTACTTCAAATTTGCTTTGTTTTCCTTGCTCTTTTCTTTGTTTCACTCCTTACTTTCTGTGCTTTTCTTTTCTTACTCCAAGAAAAACCTCAACCCAAGCGAAATATATGTACATATGTTTCGGACATATATCTTTACTGCCAGAACATACGAGTATGGTTTGCTTTTGACCGCAGACCATTGGCCATCTTTGTGGTTTTTAAGGTTGTGTATTTTTTGAGGAGTAGAATTGTTGGTCGGGATATTGTTTGTTTTTTATTGTTTTTCATAACAATGTTAAAGAATCAACTACTAAACGATCGTGAGGGGGGGCGGTATGGTTTTTATGATAACGATAAGGTTAGATTTTGCAGGTTATAGACTCCATTTGCAAACGGAATTCATAAACCACTTAAAAAAGGAAAATAGGGGCAACAGAAGACCATATTCTGGCCGAAAACTTCATGATTTAAAAAACTGGAGGTCTTTAATCGAACTTTTCAGCATATTTTTGCCTCCTCAATTATTTGCTTAAATCATACAATCATATTTCTCCCTCCTCGCTTTCCACTGGCATCCACCGGCTCTTTGGGCGTTTTGTCGATACTTCAATTGAAGTACATCCTGTTCAGTTACCAATCTTCTCTTTCATTCTAGTAGCTCCTTCCTGGTCACACACGTGCCTGCGTACCAACTTCAGAAATTTTTAGGTATGAAAGGAAATTTTTTTGCTACGCTCAGCAAATTTTCTGGTACCCTCTTTATTTACTTATTTATTTATTTTTCGACTTTTATTTGAATAGACTGACGGTCGAGACGTGGCGAAGTTGGTCAGTTGGATGGGTTGAGTGCGATTAAAATTCCCTTCGGAATTCTTATGTTCAGCTTAATTTATTTGATACCATTTCCTGAAGGCGCAAAAAATATTGAAACCTTAGCATTTTAGCTGACTTTTGTTCATTCTGCTTTACTTCAGATTATGTATATTTAGGAAATTTAAAGGCTGGTAATTTATACGACGAGACGGGGATAGAGTGTGCTAACTGCCACATTTTAGGCTTTTAATTGGACGTTAGGGGAACAATTAAGCGGGTACAAGCAATAAAGATTTTGCTTCTACAGAAATTCTGTAGAAGGGTAAAAATTGCTGCTTGCTGTTGTTGGTGTCGTATTAAAGGTGGCGGTGGTAGTATGGAAAGGTCAAATAGCCTGCTGCTGCTTTGTGGTAGTATAGTGGTAGATAAATTGGAAAATAAACTGAAATCTTGTAAGTTTGATTTTCATATTTTCTAAATGTAATTTTCAAAAAATTATAATAGGCAAGAGCGAACACTTGCTTGAAGCCCGGCCGAATCTCAAATACTCTACGCCCGAAGTATAAATTTGTCTTCTAATTAAAGAAACAAAATTGGTGATTTAATATTCATATAAAAAGTAATCGCGGCGGTAACCTTATTTATCAATGGTCTTTAAAAAATATTCCAACCTACGTAAGAAAGGATATTCAGAGGACCATAATTTTTATGGGCGGATACTTTCGGTCGAAATGGTGAAATCTGACGTAAAATATTTCCCTAAACTTTCCTCCGCAAACTTGAAGTATTGCGTCATTAGCACAGATAAATCCTTATTATCCATAAAAACAAGGCATGACAAGGCATGAGGTAGAAATTGAATAACAATAGTTCTGTTTGTTCTCCCGTGATCGTGTTTTGTTAGGAATAATGTTCTGGTTGAAACGCTTTATTCCAAAACGTAATTCCAGCTTCAAAATTACTCTAAAATCTGGTAAATTGAACCCTAAACACGAATTAGTTCAGATTTATTACAAAAATGGGTGCGCGCCTTATATGAATTTGTCAGCTTCCAATCTCAAACAGTTTATGTCGGAGAATTTAGGTAATTTAGGTTAACGCCGATAATCATTCTCCTATAATCGAGACAAACAGGCGGATATGGATAAATTGATTCAGAAGAAGATTCTAGTCTAGAGTATATGTATACGGCCTTCTGTACCCCGAATATCTCTTTTAATGCCTTATCAACGTAGGAACGATGTGCATATACCTTCGTGCGTATTTCCTTCGGGTCCAGTTAATGACGTTTTTGTGTGGAGGTGATGAAAATTTATCACAATGATCTGTGGCGATTGTGATGACCTTTAAAACACTTTTTGTTATAGTTTTTAATTTTCATTCCACTCGCGAGTATTGCTATAAAAATTGCACTAAAAACAATGCGTAATCGTTTTTTTATTATACACATTTTCTCCGAAATTTACGCGCATTTAACTCGCGTTATGAATAAATTAGTTTCTTATTTGCGGTTTTCAGTTTAATTGCCAGAAGATAAAGCAGACTTATGGTACAGTTAAATTCTAAAGTTTATTGGCACTTGTATATCGTCATATTTTTGAGATTACTAGAGCCCGTTTTACGGGAGTAAAGGCGATCCCGTTACCTTGCAACATTTACTGCATCATCAATGAAAATGTAATTTCATTTTATGACCTAAAATTTGCCTGGCTGCTTTTATTGCTACCGGATGGTGTTTCTGTTAGGTTTAGGTGGGTGGGTGGGTTGAAAGACATATTCGAATATATAAACGGTGGCGACAGTGGGTCTTAATAAAGTAATAGGCCACTTAAACAAGAAAAAAGCAATGGATTGCTTGAGTGTTTCGACTTAAATGAGAGAAAAAAGGCTAAATACGAAGACATAAGGCGATATATGGATAAGGGGAGAGAGAAAGAGAACGAGTGATAGGAAAAAATCATTAAAGGACGATTTATTTCTGAAATTTAGAGTAGAATCATTTATATTTTGCTTTTCATTCATGAATTTCATGAATTGGTTTGAAACAATGATGAATGACAATTTTTACAACAAATTAACATTTAATTTAACAATGTTTTTTTAATGGGTGGAAAGCATGGGTATGAACATTTTGAGAAAATTTGTGTTCAAGATGAGTAGATATAGATTAATTAACGAAAGTGAAATGTGCCCATTGATATTTAGGATCGAACTATGGATTTTATAGCGGCTATAGGGTATATAAGTCTCGACAATGCCAAAGATAGCGTTCTTACTTTCCTCTTCTTATCGTTATCCTTTACATTATGACTTTTGACATCATTCTGACATTTCATGTTTTCGCTAATAACTTGTGCTTAAGCTTTCTAGAATTTAGGGAAAAACAAAACACACACGCATATTGCACAATTTAATGCAATTTTAAATTATTCTCGCAGTAATATTTTGGTTGTTAGTACGAAATCCTGCTCACAAATTGAAAATCCGCCAAATGAGCAACTGTTTTACGACAGAGAGAGATAGAGAGAGACAGAGTTGGTTACAAATAAAGAAATGTAGAGACATATGAAATATACGACAATTTGGCCTAAATAGCGATCATTTTTGACCAAATCTCGCTCATTGTCATGTAAAACCCATAATGGTAGAGAGGGCAGAGATCGAGTAAGCGATATGCCCGTACCGTTTAGAGTATAGGATATAAAAATGCACGGTCGGCCGAACAATTTGGGACAATCCCATAATCATATGAAACATTGTGCGTAGAGTTGGATGACCAGTTTACATTATATTCAGACCATTATATTTAAACCCCGTAAACGCTTTTATGTTTGTGTAAATTGTATTGATTTTATTTGCCATTGCCGAAAATGTTCAATTTACGCGAATATGCTATGCTGTGAGAGGATGCAGTGAAAATACATATTTGCACTTATTATAATTTAACCTTCCAACCCCTTTCCTCCTATCATCGAGCGAATACCTAGGCACACATGCACACATGCACACACGCACACAAACATTCTCAAACCCATACACAACGCATATATCCATACGGGCTTTCAAAAATACTTGATAATTACGCTAGGCCGAGCATTCGATGCCATATAAAGGTGTGATGAAATGTGATTTTTGGGAAGGATGGGTGTGTTAAACGGGTGCATAAGACACGAGCAATACAATTCGAACTACCCGAAGCAATATTCAACGCTTTATCACGCTTACTTAAACCAAATTAATCCGCCACATCTCTCGTGCCTTCGTTTGCTCGTTCGGTTGTTTTCCATGAACTACGAAAAAAATTTAATTTTTATTTAACGAAGCATCGCTTATACTTTATACCTCTTCGCTCGTCCTTACGAAGCCCTTCATCGGATTGATGCAAGGAGAAACGTGCAGTGTACTGCAAAGCAGGGAAACCTTACCTAAAATAGAAAATACACAAAAAGAAATGAGAAACAATTGACTATTAGAACGATAAGGCAATGATGAGGATGATAATGATGATAAGGCCAAGCGTTTAAGGGACAACGTAAGTCTTCGCATGAGCTGATAACAAATCCTTTGAGATACGAATCTGTTGAAATGATTTGCATTCTATGCTGCTACACTTTAAGCAAATACGGACGCAATAACCGATTAATTGATTTCATGCTCGAATTGTTGAAAGCCATTATCATTGGCACTAAATGTAAAGTTGGTAATTATTAAGTTCGTTGAAGAAGAAAAAGAGGAAGATAATTAAAACAAAGTCGGTTCCTTCACACTGTATCGTTTGCCGCTGCGTGCAGGTACCCATATCTTATTCAGGTGTAAATCACAATCGTGGTAATTGCAAAATGAGCTGGACGATGCGTTGACCTAATTTCTGATTATACACTTACGAAGATAATCCCGATGATGGTTTATCAAAATCATCATTGTCTTTGTCATCTATTGTGTGATTACCTCAGCTTAGAAGCAAAGGAGCCATAAGCAGCTACCCTACAGTGGGTATTACTTTGCATATATTTTGAGTTTTAAACTCACCGGAATAAATTCTGCTATTGTTTGGAATCTCCGATTACGCTCAGTGACGTAGGTCAATCAATAGGACTTGTCTCTGAGTGCATTGTTGGTGGCACTCCAGAAAATGCGACTAGTTGTGGAGTAATATCTGAGAAGGGCGATAATTTGCTTACTTTTTAACCGGTCTAGGTCAATATGGTGAGCGGATCGGATTGTCGAACAAAGTATTCAATCAGGATCACCGAGGAAATGTTATGTGCAAAGATTCCCGAAAAAATGGAAAATGAAGGCAAATACTCCTGAAAAATTGACTCACGTGGCCCACTTGCAGTGGAAGCTGTTTAATTCATTGTATTATTTCATTTCCGCCCAAACTTTTCCGGTGTTTATGCCAATGTGGCAAAATGAATTTGAAACTATGTATCGACCAACTTAGCTTATCGACCAACTAGCAAACTTCGACCAAAGTTAGCTTCCAAGCAGTTATGATTTTCCCTATTTTTAAACCTACGGATGCACAGACGAGATCGACAGCATAGTAGTTGTTCCAATTACTCCACCGGTGGGAGTGGGTAATACTTGAGAAGGGAGTTGGAGGACTCAACTCCCACTATTTCAATGATCGAGGTTTTGGGTCTTAATAGGTTCCGGAGCTTAGGAATGCGAGCTCTTGGAAAAACAAAAAAATGGCCAATTAAAACTTTCATAGCTCTTTTCATTTTCCCAAATTTAAACTCCTTCAGTATTTCTCTAAAAGGGCTTATCGAAAGAAACCAAAGCTAGCACACCTACCTTTTGTAGCGAATGTGGTTCTATCTTATTAGTCTTTTTACATCGAAAATATTACATTAATTTTCACTGTTTCGGAAATTCTTCGATCCCTCGCAAAGGCTTCTAATGAAGCGGGTGGCAGAACTACCGGCATCGTGCTATTATAAAGGGTTCCTAATTGGAACGTTTCGAAGGTGGTTCACTATTGTTTATTGTTCTCATTATGGCAACTAACCTTGGCAAGATTCCCAATTGAAGATTATATTCTAATGAAAAGGTTTATAATCAGAATGAAGTTGGTGTATCGCTGAAGTTGGTATGTTAGTGTATTTTATTTACATTTTGATAACACTGGTTCGGTAAAAATGTAATCAGTTTTAAAAAAGTAATCAGCGCACGAAAATTTGGCTCTGACAGATTTGTAGCAATATTTACGTCAGAGCTTTTGTGTTCATGCGTACGAAACTTATCTGGACACATAAATTAATGATATAGTTTTATGACTTTCGACGTTCCGTTAATCTAATCTATAAAAATAATCATACCGAGCTATCATTATGACGATCGCGATGTGGGAAGTTATAAAATTCTTAAAGTAAATAAGCGTAAAATTTAGAACTTCTGTGTTTTTAAAAACTTTATGATTATATGGCATGAAATTTATTGTGGAAGTTTTTTAAGCAGATCAGCGTACAACAAATTTTGTAACGATTCTATAGCGTTGAAATAAAATTATATTTTTTATAACGAACTAAATAAAACAACGAAACCCTTCGCTTTAAAGGAATCCTGATCGGCCTTATCTAGAGCAATCAGTATCTTATCTGAAACGATTTGGTCAGATTAAAAGGCAATTATAAGGCGATCAGAAAACTCTTGAGCTTGTTAATTTTGGTGCCCGCATGTCGCAATGTTTAAGCCTTACTGATTCCCAATGAACGAAGCTTAAGTGGGAGAACACTACCTTCGAAATCTCTTTCAAGTGACAATTCTCAGGGATCATGAACTTCGCTCTGATATCTGGCATCTTTAATAAAATATATATCTTCACCCCCGTTCATTGCCTAGAGAATATGAATCATTCTTACCCATTCGTCCAGTAAGCCGTATATCGGTGAAAATGAGAGTTTGGTCGGCAACGAACGTTTCTACTCCACCAAAATTATAAAAATCTGCCGCATAAGGTCGTTGGTATTCTCAATTTGAAATCTCAGATTACGGTCGTCGACATTTCTAAGTGTGACAGATATTCGCCTACCTTTTAACGAATCGATGTGAGAATTATGGACAAATCGGATTGTCAAGCACGACTTTGTTGGATTGTAATGGAAGTAAGGGTGTATGAATGGCTGACGCAGGTGATCCCATTGCTGCGAAAGGTGTTCGGGTGGGCATTGTTTCATGCGGTTTTGGCTGTGAGGGGCCAGGACGTTACGATGCTTATAAAAATTTGACTAAACTATGAACTTTGATTGAGCGAAGTAAAGGCGCGTAAGCAATGCGGAGTAATTGTTCCCACTGTTCCCACTGTTTTCACTACGTGTAGTGTGTATATCCATACCGCACCTTATGAGGAGTCCATTCGGTGGTACGCAGCCAATACTGTGGGGGAATTGTAATCTTGCTTACATGATAATATTTTCCTCAAATAATTTTTTGGATGATTATTGTTTTATGTTTAGGGAATCATCAAAAATATCGCAATATTGCTCCGAAAAACTATCAAATCAATAAAAGTGTTTGTAGATATTTATAGGTACTAAAAGATATGCGGCTAGAGTAGTAGTGTAATTCTGTTGGAAGTGGTTTTATTTCACAAAAGCCCGGAAGATATTTTAACGTATTAATTAAATTGTAAAAGTAATTTGAGTTGTTTTATATTGAATTAACTTAGATAATTTCACCCACTGGTAATGCAGGCCGTCTACGCAGAACGGGGGGTAGGATTTTGCTGTAATTTGCTGAACTAGGCTGCAGCTAATTTACGGGCCAATGAGTGTACTAAAATACAATCAAAATTTACTGTAACCACTTTATCAGTCATGAACGAGTGATACTTTAGAAGTTGTGTCGATGGCAATAATTGCAAAATAGAAATGGAAATGGAAGAAATGAAATATGAAATATGAAAGAAATGAAAAGAAATGAAAAATAGAATAGAAATGAAAATAGAAATGGAAGGCGTTGACTTAATTTCTACTCCAAACTCTTTCAGCGGTCACTGTATTGGGTCCCGATGATTGGCGAAACTTAAAAATTTCAAGTCTCGCCTAACAATAAAAAAGAATACTTTTAACCCCTCACACACTCTTCTATTCAATTCGTCCAATTTAGAGCACTCTGGTTGATAATTTCCATCTTAATCGAATAAGACTATTCTAAATTTCTGATATCTTTTCCATATATTCCTGAATGGAATCAACACTGAGTCAATATAGTTACCTCTTTTCGTCCTAGCTGCCTGTCTGCCTGCTTGCAGAAATAGAGAATGTAGGAGATATTATCACGAAATTCAAGATAAATAGTAGTTGCCATTAAGAGCATTGTTGTCTTTCAACCGGGTAAAAAGGTGTTATCATCATATCAGTCATCTCTATGCAGAAAGTTTTATATCTTGTTATCGTCATAAAAAACTGCTTGATTGCCCATACGAGTAAAACCACGACAAAGCGCACGGCTCCGTTCTATCATAAAATGCTTTTAGAGCGGGTCAAAATTGATCACTTGCAGTCTGGGTGTCACTCTAGCAGCAACAGCCTCTTTAGAATTATGCAAGTATTAGCAAGTTAATCGATAGAATATTATTTTAGAAGTGAACGTTATTTTATCTAAATTCTATTTAAAGTTCTAGACAAAAAGTTCGGAAAACAATTAGTTAACAATCTTTCGTTTAATGAACACCGACGAAAATATCAATGCTGTCCATCAAAGCGAGCAATAGAATCTGGGACAGTTGCACGTGCGCATCGCTGCGCACAAAAACTCACGCTTCGACCAAGATTTTAACATATTGATTCTTGTGTTGCGCCTTGGGCATGTAATCATCCAAAATCCAATTGGTCCATGCTTTCGAACTGCGTCTTCTTTATAATCCCTCCTAATATATTATGAAAAGATGACACCATACAAATATGCGTAATTTTTATATATACATTTATGATCTCTATTTAAAGCCTTTCGCTATTAAGTTAACTGAGCTTATAACAATTATCATATTTTATTATCATTGTGACTATCACATGAAGCAAGAGTTTTTATTCTACTAAAACAAATAATTTCTTATCAGATTTTATTTTTTTTTAATTTTTAGAAAGTATGATAAACATCTAATTTCAGCAGATTTATGACTAGATCACCAGGAAACAAGTTATGTAATTGCTCTATAAGAGATAACAGTTTTGGGACTTCTTATTCGTTATATAAGGATCACCACCGTCTGCGTCTATTTTAATCAGTTCGGTTAGACGCAGAAGTAACGATATTAGATGATGTCTGGAGTGTTCTTGACGTGGTTAATTCTAGCCACCCTTTGTGGTAGTATCTTGTCCGCACCGTCTCGTAAGAAGCGTGTTGTGGGTGGTGTGGACGCTACGATTGAAATCGTCCCCTTTCAGGTGTCGCTTCGCAAGAAGGGTGGTCACTTATGTGCAGGGAGTATTATTAATGAACGCTGTATCTTAACGTCTGCTCACTGCATGGAAGGCAACACGGCTTCTGATTTCAGTATTCGATATGGAAAAACGTCTTTCTGTGGTGATGAAAATGTAATCGACGTTGAACGCTTTCTAATCCACGAGAATTTTAATCGCACGACATTTGAATATGATATTTCTTTACTAATTTTGGAATCTGACATTCCCTTCAGCGACGTAGCTCAACCAACTAAATTGGCAACTGAAGATCCTGCGGCTGGCACGTCAGCAAATGTAACTGGTTGGGGAGCCGTTACGGAACAGGGTGGGATTCCCTTTATTTTGCAACGCGCTGAAGTTAATATTGTGAA
The DNA here is from genome assembly GCA_963966595.1 of Physocephala rufipes. NCBI lineage: Eukaryota > Metazoa > Arthropoda > Insecta > Diptera > Conopidae > Physocephala > Physocephala rufipes. Next base: position 25,303,830 of record OZ016502.1, read on the forward strand.
CACATCGGATTGTAAAGCTCGGGTTGCTCCCACTCTGGTTCCCGAGAAAATGTTGTGTGCCGGTGTGGACGGTGGTGGCAAAGATGCCTGCTCGTATGACTCAGGTGGCCCACTTGTGGTGAACGGTACCCAAGTTGGCATTGTTTCATTCGGCATTGGCTGTGGTCGCCCAAACTTTCCCGGTATTTACACCAGTGTGGCCAAATTACGCGATTGGATCATGGAAAACTCAAAAGAATGTAGCGGTATGTCAACAACTCCGCCAACGGTAAATTAAATGACAGTTCGAAGTGAAAGAGGATCCCACCTATAAAAAAGGGCATACAATTTATGTATATTTACGTTTTATGTATATAATTAAAGCTATGCTAAAAGTTAAATGTTATTTTTAAGTGTTCCTACTCTTTCACTCATATACTGCTGTCGTCAAGGTAGTCTCTGCTGTTGCCAGAGTTGTGAAAATCATTCCCAAACCCAAGTAAATTCCTTAGCAATTAGGTGTTTGAAATTAAGCAGCCAAGTACGCTTGCAAGAAATGGAATTGAAAGTTCTGAAGAATTGGAATTGGAATTGAAAATCTTAATTCAATTTTGTGGAACTAAAGCTGGTTCCATTAGTGGATCTTAGACTACGGCGTGTGGGTACTAATGCGTGGTTTATCAGTGAGTTGCATCAGACCGATTGGCATTGTTACATTAGATACGGAATGTATGTCGGGTGTGGGTTGTGGCCTCCCACTATGTACAAAATCCGTTCCAGAACATTTCATAATAATTTTCGTAAACATTTTTTTTGCTCAAAACACCCTCGTGTAACCATATTGGCAGTCGGCATAAACCTATACTAATAAATCACACGTTAGAACCCACACGCCGTAGTCTGAAATCCAGTAAAGGAATTCAATTTCACCACCTTTAATTCATTAAAAAGGAATTGAAACATTCATTTCTAGTTCCAATTCCTGAGGAATTAGAACTTTTCATTCTTTTAGTTTCATACGTATGCTGTCGCTCAATTCCGAAGTAATAATTCCCGAGGAATAGGAATTGCCCATGTCCGGTCGTTGCTACTGATGTTGTTGTCGCTGCTGGTGATGGTGGTGGCAGTGAGAGCGTGTAGTTTTTGGTTTAACTATTTAGGGACCGCGGAAGTAGCGAAGATATACAACAAGAGCAACAGCAAACCTTTGTTTGTTTGTCTACTTGATCTTTGCAATGCTTGTAATGCTGTCTTTTAGACACACTTGTTTCTTAAAGACATTCTTCGGTATATTTCTACGCAAACCACAAATCAGTGAATCACTGACCCGTGAGAACCGGCTTTATCGGTGGCCAATGCGGTTGAGATTTTTTGGTTGATGAGATGACTGATGGGATGTTTTGTCGGGATGCATGGTGGATTGGATTAGGCAAATATAATATGATGTGTATGTACACTCACAAAATCTCTTCTTCCTGCTCCGCTTACTCTTTTCCACAATCATCATAATCTTCTTCCTCTTCTTGGATTGTAATGTACAATATTACTATAAAAACTAATAAACTTCTTCCAGTTAGGGCGTCTAAGGGAGCAGTTTGGGGCCATCGACGTCGATTGAAACGAACACGAAATGCTCTTCCAAAAGCGGATGATGTGTGTTGTGTGTGTTTGTTCGATGGTTGTTTTTGTTGTTATTATTGTTCTTAGTGCTACTTCCATTGACTTGTTGCGCCGGAAAATACCAGAAATTCATTTTCTAAATGCATTTCTAAATTCATGTTATTGATGGTATTTGTGATTATTGTGGTTGTTGTTGTGATAGCTTATATTTTGTTGCAGGCTTCCCACAAGCGAGTTATTTATTTTTTCGACTGTCATGATTTTCAAATTGTTTTTAAAACTAAAATATTTCCACCAGACGATTGCTTTATCTTGTTATTCTTTTAAAAAACCAACAACAATATTGATCCCAGCACAAGCCGGAGGGTTCATTCAATATCATTCAATACGATTCGTGCGTTTAGTCACATCATTCACACGACCATCCCTTTATTTTCGAAACAGATTAACTAAACCAGTTGTCAGTAGACGGCACCATAAGAGTAACGAAAGTAGGGTACGTCTATATTTTTCACTTTACTTTAATTGGAGAACCTAAGATCCTATAGGACCTACAATTTCAAAATATTTCGGTTATCATTGCATTTGAATTAAAGTTGTTTTGGTCACTCGGTTTGGAATGGAATTCAATATAACATGAAAACTACAAAATGATCTTGAAAAAATGTTTTCTCCTTCAAATCACATCACTTGGAGGCACATCCTCTAATGAAGTTGTTCGTAATTGGTGTCTCAATGCTTTTAAATTTGTGAAATTTGTTTGAAAAGATGATTCATCCTGATCATATCTCATCCTTATCCTGATTTTCAATTTTTAAAATGTGTTTGGAACCTTTGGTACGTTTGGAAATTTCGCTTATGTTCAATACTATAAATAGAACAGATATTGTTCCTTGATGAAGTAGTTTTTCAAAAAAACAGGCGTAGTTCATTCAAATTAATGAACTTATGAACTTTTACTTTTAATTTTGTCAGTATCGACCTCGGTGCAGCTGCTGGTTGTGGTAAGTGCTTATCTTCTAACGAGGCTTTTGATGTTTAGTCACTTTGCAAGCAAATTGGTTTGTCTGCTCAAAACAGACAAAATATACCGCATTATGGAATATAAACGCGCTATTAAATAATGCGGACGTAATATTTAAAATCGAAAGAATGATGGTCATGCTGAAAGTTGCTTCAAACTCTTGTCATTTTATGAGAAAATATGAAACCGAATTTCCAACTAAGTCCTAATAAACTTGTTCACATAATCTTTACATGGTTTCCTCGCTTAAGACGTCTCCGATCGAATAACTCTTTAGATTTCTATCTAAATTTTAATTCTATCTTAATTTGATTTCTAATTAAACACCTCTTTTGGTAGTCTAAGACCTTCTTTTAAAATATTTTGCAATAATAATACTAGTGATGGTAAAATATCCATACAACCTAAATTTAGGCAGTTTTACCCTGACATACAATATTGAAATACTTTTGTATTTGGAAACAATGATCGAGGCAATGGTTTTAAGCTAAAATGTTTTGCTATTTAATTAGTTGTTAAACCGCCTCTTTGCTTCGGTTTTACCAAAAATTAAATTAAAATCTCATTTAAGTTTTGCGTGTAATGTATTTGCTTAGTATTGGTCACAAAGACCCAAATGTTCGGGTTTGACGTAATTGTCGATGATGTAGTTATTATGATTGTAGACTCTCTGAGGGAATGTATTTAAAATTATGGGAATGAGAATCAATGCATGTATTGGAATTAGCGGGCGAATATAATGGGCGACATACACATGAACATATACAAATGCACAGAAACCACACATAGCGGTCCACACACAAATATATAGTGCACACACTAAAACACAATTAAATAAGAAAATTAGATCATCCCGAAATGTTCTAGTAGGAAAATGTTGACGATGAGAGCAGCCTAAATAAAATAAATAAACCAAGTTTAATGAAGTCTCTGATACGTCTGGTGGCGATATACTGTATTGTACGCATATACACAAAATATGTAGTAGATATTCATGCAATCGGGGTAAACTAATCGGGTCATATTTCAATTCTGACCAGATTGCTTAATTAAATCGTTTTCACCAGACTTGGACTCCAATTATTAATTTTTCTGTCTCTGATCGAGAATGGGATTCAGGTGGGCGGAAGATATTATGTTGGAAGCAAAGACAAATTTCTAGAGTATTTGATATCCACCACCATAAGACGAATTTCTAAATATCAGCGTACTGTTCCACAAAGCGCTGACTAGATGGAAATTATATCGAGAGAAGAAAAAGACTTTCCATTGACAGGATAAATTCTTGTCTGACGCGATATATGATCTGTTCTATCTTCTCAGACTGTCGAAGGGAAGGAAAATTTAATTTTCAAGGAAATTATACATAAGGAGCCACGTTCCTACTGGGTTGTCTCATGCTGCCACTACTGTTGTGTACGAGTATATTAGTTGCCTTTTATAATAGTTTTATGACATTTACTCTTGCTTGCTTGGTGGCATTATATCGCTCACTGAGGTAGTAAGTACATTTCACATCTATCTGTGTCTTTCCACTGCCACCAGCCACAATTGTTGTGACTGTTCATTGTTGGTACAGTAGTGATAATTGAATTGTTTGTTAATGTTGCTGACTTTGTCGTTGTTTATGCTGTCTCCGCTTTGAGTCATGCACATACTGCAAGTATTTCAAATATACCCAAAATTGTACTTATGCTGATGCTTTTAATTTCTTCTTTTCGAAGTGTTTTTTTCGAGTTGACACTGGTCCGTTTTTGGGTGTTATAATTTTAATTGCTCTCATTGTTGCTTTCGTTGTTTAAGCTGTTTATGATGTGGTTCATTCTGTAATAGCTTTTATGCAAACACGCTCAGTTGTTTTGCGACACGATTTTAGTCTCTTGTGATATAATTTTTGTGGATGACGAAGATACCAGACGACAATAAAGTTGCTACTAATTGTTGCTTCCATCACTCTTGTTGCAATTACAGCAACACATGTATGCTTCTTGCTACGCAGAAAGAGCTCTAATAACCACAAAAGAGCAATGAAAGTAACAATAACAATTAGAAAGAACAATAGTTGCAAAAATTTGTAAATAAAATGAAAACAATTAGTTTAATGAAAAAAGTTTTTTATTAGAGAAAATAAGGAAATTGTGTAAAAGAGGTGTAATTAATTCAACAAGGATGAGCAAGAGAAATAGAAGAAGGGAGAGAGAAAATGAGAAAGACATGGGAAGAGTAAGTTTTCAAATTATGAAACCAATGCTAACAGCGTCGAGATTTTGGTCATCCTATGTTTTAAAGCGTTCTAAAGACACATTCTAGAAATTAATGAAAAGAAGGAAAACAACTTTTTAATAATCTACTACTAAATCTTCACCGCTGATTAATTGCTAGTTGATTAACGCTAATCGATTCAGGTAGTCGCGGTGTCATCATTAGGTAAAAATCTATTCAAAACGAAATGTCAATAATTTGTCTAATTACATTGACATTCTTTTGTTCTCAGTTTCATTCCTATCGGGCACCTGCCACATTTTCGTAAGATTTGTTAAATTCTCAGGGTTGCCTCGGATATTTAATTAATTTTCTTCTCGATTAATTTACAATCGGGTTAGTGAGTAGATTGTAAAGTGTATGAATAATCAATGGGAAACGGTCGAGATTATTAACGCAATCGGGTAAGAGTAGTTAATCTGCGGTGGAGACATAGCTTACGGATTCGGAGCTAATTATATAATTTAGGTTTATTCCGCATATTTTATTTATTTTACATCTATGGATATTTTCTTTAATCGCAATTTTTGTAATCTATTTAATCTATTTTTAAGGCGTTAAATTGTTTACGCTTTCTCAATCATTTATTATCGTTGCGAACCATTGCTTGTCCACACGTCCTTAACATTTAATGTCTTTGATACCCTTTCCATGCCTTTTCAAAAACACCAGTATTTTTGTTGCTTTTATTGCTTCCGACTTTTTTTTTGATGCCGTCGGTTTGTCTGGTTGTGATACCATTTAAATGGATTACTCATACTTTGATTATTCTTGACACAAAAGACTGGTTCCCTTTATCGTCACGCGCCTCAAGTAATTACGCCTACGCGTACGGCGCGACGATTCCTGTAAAATAAAATCATTTTACGGCAATTAAAATAATTTCACTCAGCCCCTCGCCAATTGTGACCAAATATCACCAGACAAAGTGGCTGTTTTTAACCCCATACCGTTATAAAACAACTTTTAAACAACCGCCCTACGGGAACCCATCTGCATGTTTTGCATGTTTATTTGCGATTTAAAAGAGTTCCCATTGGCATGCCGGTGAACACCTCCAGCACCATTACTGCCGTCATCATCATTGTAATCGTCGTTTGAATATAGACTATTTACGAACGAATACCAACGTGTAATTGTGCCCAAGAAGAATACTATGGGGCGGACCTCATTGCCGATAGGAAAGCTCTAAAATGCTGCAGAGCATTCGACACCCCGGTTTACCATGACTTTTTCGTGAAGCCTGGCTGCTAGATCATTTTCAAAAAGTCCTATTTATTGTAAGAATCCTTCTACACTTACGGGTTTTGATACGTGCTGCGCAGTTAGGTTAGGCTAGACATGCCTTCTGGCGCGTGGATAAAATCAGAAATCTCAGAAATAAGGATGAACGTTACTCAATTTTTTTGTCTTTCTGTTTTCTGCTTCCCTTGAGTAATTTTGAAAATATTGTCGAATTAAATGTGTCACCAATGAGCCTGAGCTTTTGAGCCTGAAATAGATTTTCAGATAATAATCCGACATGCATTGTGGGCGTTATTTCATGGCGGCGCCTATAAATCAAATCTATCAATGTGATGAATAAATCCCAAGTTTTAATTTTGTATAAAAATTCTAAAAAGTGGTTACGAGGTGCTCGTAAATCATTAGAAAATTTTTGTCATCAATGAAGGTCTTCAGGCATCATTTGTGAGATACCCGCACTTCTACGCTTCTACGCTTCATTGGAGGAAGACACTCAAGGTTATTCCATTTGAAACACTCAGTGTTATAAAGGCAATATATCGGTCTGGTCCATTCGAACCATTACCGAAAAAAGGAAAAATGGAATTTATGGAAAGAAACAAAATCGTTGAAAGTGTGATCACCAACCCACCCACAATAAAAACAACAACAACAGCACCTAAAGCAACCATAAGGACATCATTCGCAAAAAAAAAATAAGCTCAACAACCGCCAAGACCACAATCAAAGGGGACTCAGGTGCTTTCGGCGAAGTTTCAGAAATTATTTTATGACTTTCTGCGTAAAACTTACTTCTTCATCCTCTTTTTTCATTGATTGTTTTCAGTTTGTTTTAAAACCCTTTCGAAAGCCTGAAAGCCAAAGTTTCCACCTCTTTGAGGCAATGGCATGGTTGGTTATTTATTTTATGAATGGAGATGTGGTTTGGGGTTTTGTGGACGTTTGCGGGTGAATGAATGGATAATAGTTCTGAACGTTACTTCCCAACATTAATTTATTGGGATATTTTTAGTGGAAATTCTATGGACAATATTTTCTACGTACGTACAAATTATTTCCAGACTTTCAAAAGTACTAGAATAATTAGATGTAAAGAGGATTTACTGTCTGGGAAAAGTTTTTCGGTGTTGCGAATGAGAATAAAAGGGATGGTATGTAAGAGCAAGGGCGAAAACAAAATGCTCTTTTGCAAGGGCGAAAAAAAATTTGCTCTGAATAAAAAAATTTAAAAAAACATTAAAGTTTTATATATAGGTCTATTATGAACGTATTTCTTTGAGTTGCGTTACAAAAAAATTTTTCTTTAATTTTTCAAAAATCTTAATGGACAATTCTCTTTAGCATCTAAATTCAATTAAGAAACTTAAAAATTTTTTGTTATCAATAGAGCAAATGTTTATCCTTAATTCCATATTTCCTGAAGTCGTTTCGCTTTTGAAAGCAAGTAACCTTGAAACAAAATACCGGTGCAAATTTTAGTAAAAATGGCTATGTAAATCTCTGGAAATGCTCTTATTTGTTAAATCGGTTAATGCTTCATTTCCGCCAATTTCCGGAAGTCAATAACAAGCAAAGACTTGCATACAAGCATAGGCTTGAAATTGAAAGTAAAGTCTCCCTTCTTGCTCCTCTCTCTTCTACCGGTTCCAACACACCAAAGGGAACAAAACGGTAAAACAAAATTGAAAGAAAACAAAAACATAAAAAATTAAACTCAATCAATCGCTCGTAAGAAGCCGTCAGCAATTAAAACAACAAAGGAAATTGCTGTAACATTGACAACAACTACATCCACAAAGAGAAGAGGAATACTAAGAACAACAACAACAACAACAACGGCAAAAGCAACGATAACAAAAACAACACCAATAATAGTGTCTAAAGCAGCAAGAACATCGTACTATATGATAGGGCTGTACAACAACAACAACAAGCAACAGCAATAGCAATTTCACATAGCTTTTCAATGAGTTCGGATTTGGTTTATGCTTTCGCTGGCTCTTGCGCCTTTGGCATTTCAGTTTAAGGAAATTGTTGTCAAATCAAGTGTTAATACAACAAAAATAACACCAACAACATCACCAACTATAACAACAACATCAACAATGACAAAGACAAAAAATATTCAAAAAAAAAAAACGAAAAACAACTAGCAGCACAATTATCGTATAATGTCAGCAACAACAAAAGATCTAACATAGTAAAACAATAACAACGACGAATACGTAATTGACATTACTAACATCGACTACAAATTTAGTACGATAATAATGATGTTGTTGTCGTTGATGAAAAACTTTACCCAGCAGGATAATAGAATAATTAAAAAAATTGAACAAAATAGCAAATAATGTCACAACTAAGTCAGTTACATGACAGCAAGACCAGGAATATCAGCAACGGCAGCATCTGTGGCAGCATTGACATGAACTACTATGATTAAACTAATACAACAATAACAACAACAAAATCAACAAAGTACGTAATACAAAATCCACAACAAATTTTTAATTCGATAGAGAAGAGTCATCGATTCTGTAGCCTGTTTGAATTTGATTGAACTATTCGTTTTTTCTCTTTTAGCTATTTAGCTAAAAGGACATACAAACTCATACAAATTTTTGTATGGATGTAGGTTTGTTAACGTGTTTGCGTGAGCCCTATGCTTGTCGTGAGAAATATTTATCGAGAATTCCATCCGATGCTTTACTTCGTTACAATTACCTAAACCAATAACGATTTACAGACGGATCCTCATCTCGTTTGTTTCCGTCTCGTTTTTTAGGCTTCTCGAAAGAATTTTTTTAAAAATAATGCTGTTGCTGTTTTCAACTTTTTATACCCTACGCACAAATGAATAGGGTGTATCCATTTATTAAAACCGAGGTCGGAGTTTATGTAAATTATTTTCGTGATTACGAAATTATGCCGATTGGAGCGGGAATCGTCGCGGGTAACGTCGCAGTAGGGTGTTCCAAAGTTTTTAAAGCGGACGTTTTGTTCCACTGTTCATGATCCTGCGAAAGTAATCGGGCGATTGGTGTGTGTGAAACAGAGATTAAGAAACTTTCGAAGTATTGAGGTATTTAATTCGTAAGCATACTCGCGGGATTAATAATTCATATAAAATGTACCCAGCCCCACCCCCTGAATGTAGGATACGTCTCGGGACTATTACCCCTGAATGAAGGATAAGTCTTATCCTTCCATTTTCTTTTGATTTTCTATAAAATTCTTATTTTCTTTGGTAATCACCGTTCCCAATGTCATTGCCAATATTTAACCTATGGCACAGGTGTTTGATATATATTTCCGCCTAGATATTGCTTATATATAGCCTTTTCATACATTCAAGAATAGTTTTTTAAAAACAATGAATTGATAGAAAGTATTGATATTGATTAATAGATCCCACGTAAAATTTCAGTAAAAAATGGTAACAAAATGAAAACAAAAACGAAAAGGAAAAAGTTTCTTTTTTCGTTTTTGTGAGAACAATATTTCTTTGGCTGAATTGAAACGTTTCTCATCTTTATCGAAGCATATTTTTATTAAACAATTATTCACAGTTTTAATACTGGACCACTTTTTTAACTTGGTACATAAAAATTAAAAACATAGAGCGTGTAATATAAATATTTTAAAGCTCGAACGAATGAAACGAATGGATTTCATGCATTTCTTTTTTTGTTAATGGTTTTTTAAAAAATTTCCCAGCTGGATTTTGACAATTAAACCAGAGTGGCTTTGGTGCTGTACAATATTTTCCAAACTTTATTTACTTTTGTTTTGCCTTGATTTATTTCGGTTTGGTGTTGCCACTTTCAATTGATTCTTCGCCATGTTTTATATTTATATTTATTAAATTTTCTCGATTATTTCTGTTATTTGTGTTTATGAGCGGGAACGGTAAAATTGTGCGAAAGGGATTAAAATGGGAGTAGTGGGAAGGACGGAGTGTTCTGGATTACACACAAATAAATATCTCACTTAAATCCAAAAGTCTGCGTGTTAGTTTCAGGTGTGTCACATTTTTTCTCGTTAACTTTTTCGGGTTTTTTAGGAAAATTCTGGGAGAGCAAAAAATTATGTTTTTGTTATAGATTATATATGTCTAAACCTCCTCGAACCGTTCTCCCTTCTCGCGAATATTGTTTGAAAAAATCAGTAAATTTTACGTTTAAGCCTAAAATTGATGAAATTTTATTGAGTCATGTGTCTTTGAGAGAAAGGAGGGGAGGACGGAAAGCAGGGTGAGGCATTGGTCATGATTGACATACTGGCTCAAGGATACTCGTTCCTCAAGCCAATAAAAAGCAAAAGTTACAACAGTGTAAACGTAAAATATAATGATGTATCAGCTTGTGCTAAAGCTGCTGCTGTTCCCGATTGGGATGCTCGCCATGTTGATGACTATGATACTTTTCATAAATATTTAAATGACATGCACATATTCAGTGTAAATGAACACCTCTGACAATCTGTCTACTGTATATATATTTTTTTCATTTATTCAATTTTATCGTATTGCGGCTTTAAAATTGCAAAGTGTTTCGTAAGAAAATAAAAATTAAATAAATTCTCTACAAATAATAAAACGTGAGAAAAATTATTTTCTGTAAATTATTTATTATTAAATCAATTCGGAAATAATAATGATAATTTATTCTTTTACAAAAAGTGGAAACTCTTTAAATAAATTTGAATTTTGTGAATATATCCATTAATTTCGTCGCCTATTTTAGAATTAGAAACTCTTGCTATTACTATTTACTATAATATAGATGTTTAATAACCCAATGTCACCGATAAATGATAATAAATGCTTCAGCAGTTTGTATAATTTTTAAAAGTTGTTTTGACCTTTAAGTAAGTTTCAATAACAAAAATTTAGAAAAATATATAAAGAATAAATCTTTCATAAACAAAAAATTATTATTTAGGGATATGTATTTTTATATCATTGGCCCAAAAGGGAACAATCCAATTTCACTTTGTCGACATCGTTGGCAACACATGCCATAAACGAAACAAGGAAGGTATAGAAAAGTGTGTATATTCTGGCTCAGAATGCATATGGGGGCCTACGAATGTCCATCTATTTGTGCTCTCTGATTTCATGGGAACAAAAGGTAGTCATACAATTTATCACGAATTTGGAAGATGCCCAAAAGTGTAAATATGAATGCATTCTTGTTTATATTTTAATTTTTCAGATCTTGAAGTAAAGTGAATTCGTGATTACGTTGTCGAATAATGCAACGGCTTAAAAGAATTTCATAATAATTTACTTGACCCACTATGGACAAAAATAACGCGACTGACAGAAATATGGAGGAAGAACGAATCCCAAGTACTCTCATGAAATTTAGTAAGAATACTTTTCACTTTTTTGTGCCGCGCCTACTATTTAAGTGGCCTCAACTGATCGACAGTACTGAAACGTATTTTCTATTAAGATTTTATATTTCGCGTTCACCATTTAGGGCAATGGTATATACGCCGATCAGCATTAAATGTGGGCTCAGACGGATTACCTAAAAATAAATAATCTATTTCTTTCAGAAAGTCAATGTGCGATTGTAAATATTTTGTTCCGAACCATCTGACATTATAATCAAGAGTACAAATAAGTTCTGATTTTCTGGTCCCTAAACTTAGAAGTTCATTTAAATAAACCGATAAAGAACATCATAATCGAAGTATTAAAAGCTAATATTTTCTCAACCTCTTAGACAATTATGAAATTCCGTCTCGGAAAATCGATATGTCCTTTGTTTTAATCCAGTCTATATTTTGTATCCTCACGGGAAAATAGTTGCTGATGAGCGAGGTTGAGTGCCGTCAGTCAAACCAACTGATATTTAGAATGAGAAATGGCTGATGAATGAGGCAGAATGTCGTGGAGTAAGACATTATTTTGCTTCAAAATAACGTCGTATTCTCTCGTGCGATGTGTTGCGGCCTTCCAGCTTTCAACGCATTCTCAACTGCATCAATTTTATTCTTTAGTCATCTGCAAGTATTTCATTGGGCTCGACCAACTCGTTGTATACTATATCCATGGCATATTCTGGGAACTATATGTATTTGGTTTTGTTGTCGATGTTGAGACTTGACAGATTTTGTGCCTCCATTGACAGATTTTGTGTTATTCATTTTCCATTTTATTAAATCGTTCTTGAGTCAATTGTTCTCTTTGGAAAATTTTGTAGATCAACTCATAATTATTGTGCAAGTTCTTTTGTCTGACATGGGTCAATGTTGAAGCGAGATCTTCGTCTTCGATTTTTTAACAAAAATTGCTTGGCCCATTTCATCAGTATGAGACCGTTTTAGGAAAAGTGCAAAAAAAAAAAAAAAATAAAATGCTCGTATTTAAATTATTCTCTATAGAAACCGTGAGCCATATATTTTAAAGCTATAGGAGTTTTATTGCCAATTAATTGAATTGAATTAAAAGGAATATTAAAGCGAGACATTTTGTGACGATATGAGCTCATATGTATATTTTGCTGAGATTAATAAGGAACATTTCGTTCCTGCCTTCCTTTCGCCCTTAAGAAAGTAGCACACGAACACTCCCCTACTTATAAACACTGTCACGTACTTAATTACATTCGTGACATGGAAGATGGCGCTGCTATGGCGCAAATAATTATATGTCGTCTAAACTTAATAAACCACTGGTTTCATAATTTTGTAGCATCAATGACGAAAAAAATAAAAACAACAACTACTACCACTCCGACAAAAGCAATAGTAATGCTAGTCAAATCAGCTGTACCAATTACTTTGTTAAAATACCATAGGCTTTCGTACATATCACGACGATGCGATGGTCTTTAGCTAAAAATCTTGAAAGGTAAAACTACGCATTTGTTCTTTTTATATAAAGGTATATTTCAAAATGAAATCAACCTGGGAATATTTTGGGTGTTTCAAAAAACCTAATTAGTTGCTGGTTCCAAATTGGCTTTAGCACATTTTACATTTAGTGAATCCAAATTATTTTAATTTTTTATTATTTTATAAATTCATCTCAAAAAAAAAACAACTGACAAAAATAATTTAAAAAATTATGATAGAATTATACATTAGACTTTCTCTCGTGAGTCCATAAAGCGATGAAGTATTTATCTGAAGGGTTGAGAATCAGCGAATCGGATGATTATCTGTTAGGTTATCTGAAAGCATATAATTTCTAAAAAGTGCCTAAACTTTTTGAAAAGAAACGGTACATTTTTCAGGAGGCAATGTTATGATTTTGGATTAATTTCTCATAATAGTTCAATTATAAAAATGATTATTAAATAATCAAAGGTAGCTTTATTTCTGCATGGAAAAATTTACTTTTGTCATCTAATGGCAATTTCCTAAAATTGTTTCCAATTAGAATTTAGATGGTTTGCGAAAATTATGACAACAATTTGAATAATAACGGTGCTGTTTACTAATAAGGCGAACAGCAATTCAAAAAAATCAAGACCGTATAAAACTGTGTTCAAACGATCCGAAATATGGCCAAGAAATAGATTAAAATCGGTTGGAGGAAGGAATGTAGGAGTGCAGAAATATGAGCATTATAAATTGCGAATAAGGTACCCTTAAAAAAGGAGTCCTTAACAGGGAGGATCTTAAACTTAAAATAAAATTCTTGGGAATTATTTTTTAAGGAGAAATCCTAAAGTTAGGATATTAAAAGAAGCTGTCAGAGTCAGATAACAAAATCCGATAATAGCAACAGGTAAAAACATTAAATGGGAAGGCGAAAAAAGTCAGTTATATGAATTATGACTCAAGTAGGGAGCTTCAGTAGGTAAACTTTGGGGAGAAGTGACCGCTAAAATGTGAGTTTAGGGTCATTTTTAATAAGCGGAATGAGTTGACTCTACGAATATATTTTTAAGTGAATCTTATAGCGATCTCGTTAAAATACACGCGAAATTTCAACGAGTAAAATTAAACCATTATTGTTAAAAGATTACTTTAAGGGATGAATTTTTCGATTGTGACTTAGAAAGATTATTTTGCCTAAATATATGGACTAATATAATCACTGAGCGAAGCCATAGAAGGTAGGAACCATAACAGAATGAATCCGCAGAACAAAAGAGCGCGCCCAAGAATGCTGGAAATGGCAGACTTTAAAACCTTTAACTAAATTCTTTCATAACATATTATATAATGACCCCTCCTCATGCTTCACCCGGTTCTCGCCTTTACCGATTTCTGTCCTGCTGGACGATTATTTTAAATAATTAGTTAAACAACTTATAACGAAGTTCAGTTTTAATTGCACATTAATTTGACACATTTTATATTACTTTTCCTGGTGGTACGTGCGTGTTTTTTTTTTGTCGGGTGGAAACCCCTCATGGGCACTGATGCTAGGTCCTCTGAGCATCAGTAGTGTCAGACTCTTACTGACTAAAACCACCTCGTCTTCTGATCTACCCCCTCGCGGAACTGCCGATAAGCATTACATCGCGAAGGGGATGGCCTTATGTGGCAACTACTGATTCAATCTTCTTCTCTGCTCTAGCCTTCTCTGTTCCTTCATGATTAACGCAGTAAATCGCGCTACGGCTAGCCAGTTCTCGCGACTCTTCAACATAATATTTACTATTGTATTTGACGCCACATTCTCCCTAATATCAAGTTGTAACGCCGCCCTTGCATTCGAGTATCGAAGACAGTGGAAGAAGATATGCTCCACATTCTCCATAATCTCCATCCCACAGTACTCACAGAATGGATTGTTTTCATGGCCATATTTATGAAGATAGGCTTTGAAGCAGCCGTGGCCGGTCAATAACTGCGTTAGGTAGAAATCGACCTCCCCGTGTTTCCTGCTCAACCACGGCTCCAGGACAGGAATAAGCTTGTAGGTCCATCTGCCCTTCCTAGCACAGTCCCATCTCGACTGCCAGTCCTGCATAATCACAGAACGCGCTGTATCGCCCGCTCCAATTGCCCGAGTATTAGAGGGAAAGTCGTCGCTCAAAGCGCAACGTTTGGCCAGCAAATCTATAGGGTGCATACCACTTACTACAAGTGCAGCCTCTTCCGACACTGTTCGAAAAGCACTGCAGACCCGAAGGGCGCAAAGCCTATAAGTAGCTTTTACGTTGCGCGCATACGAACTTATCTGTAGAGCTTCTGACCACACCGTTGCCCCATACAGAATTATAGACTTAACAACGCCCGCCAGCAGTTGCCTTCGCCGTTGCTTGGGTCCTCTAGCATTTATCATCATCCTTGATAGCGCTACTGTCGCTTCTGCCGCTTTCCGGTGAACATAATCCAGGTGCGCCTTGAATGACAGACGATGGTCGAACATGATGCCTAGATACTTAATATACGGTTTTGTAGTTATAATAGTTTCTCCCACCGTAATCCTGACTGTCTCAACTTTCTTTCGGCTGCTTATTAGAACTGCTTCAGTCTTTTCCACAGCTAAACTCAGGCCTATTGAAGTCATCCAGCTCTGAATTATCCTCACTGAACAGTTTGCAGCATCTACGAGGTCTGCTAATTCCTTTGCTACCACTACGATAGAAACGTCGTCTGCGAAACCAACTACCTGAACCCCGTTTGGGACACTTAGTTCAAATACTCCATTATACATAATGTTCCATAAAGCAGGGGCTAACACAGAACCCTGGGGAACACCCCCACTCAAGGTATATATTTTCGAACCATCCGTGGTGTAGTAAAAAAGTAATCGCTCATCGAGATAGCTAGATACCATGTTGCACAGATAGCTGGGAACGTGGTAACGCTTAAGTGCTTTCAAGATTTCCCTCCAATTTGCCACATTGAAGGCATTTCTAACGTCTAGTGTGATAACCAAGCAGTACTTCTTGCTCCCCCCTCTCCATCGTGTGCCTTCCAACGCTTTAGAAGCAATATGCTTAACTAATTTTGCCGCGTGAATTGCTGAATGACCTTTCCTAAAACCAAATTGCATTGTAGAAAGTCTGCCTACCATTGCCATCTCCAATCTATCTTTTAGGATGTGCTCGAAAATTTTCCCAGCCGAATCTAACATACAAAGCGGGCGGTAATCAGCTGGCCGCAGTGGTACCGATTTCTTTGGTATCAGGACTAACCGCTGTACCTTCCATTGTCTCGGAAAGGATCCCTCTCTGAGGCAGATATTAAACACATCTTGGAACAGCTCTGTACGTCTCGCCACAGCTGACTTAATTGCTATGCCGGGTATCCCGTCCGGCCCAGGCGCTTTATTGCGTTTTAGCATATTCGCGGCTCTTAACACTTCGATCCCAGTTATTGGTGGAATACCGGACGGATCGTAGTCGGCCCACAAAATTCTTTGGAAACGCTGCTGATGCGGAAAAAGGTACTTAACAATTTCATATAGCTCCTGGGGCGAATACGGTTGCTCAGTACGCTTCAGTTTCTTGAAAACTAATTTATACGCCGCGCCGTAAGGGTTTACCTCCGCCTCATCGCACAATTCTAAGAAACATCTATTCTTGCTTTCACGGATAGCATTCTTAAGCAGCCTTCGATTATTTTTATATGTCTGCTTATCTCGATCATAGTTTGCCGTACTACTCGACCTCAGATAAATTCGTCTAGATCTTATGCAAATCGCGCGAAGCCTTGCAATTTCCGAGTTCCACCAATACACGGCTCTCCGAGAATCGCGGTTTGTATTTCTTATACGCGACATGGAGGCTGAACACGCTGTATTAATTTTGCACATTAGCCGCTCTACGGCCTCTTCCGCTGGTCCGTTTATAATTTCGGCGCTGAGTTCTTCGCTAAAAAGCTCTTCTTCAAAAGTTTCTGTTCTCCATTTCAGAGCATTTCTGGTTTTGGGCTGCCTTTGTAGTTTTGTCACTTCAATCAAAATCGCTCGATGATCACTGTACGTGTAGGCGGCGCTTAGGATCCAATTCGTCGACGAACATAATCCGCAACTAATGAAGGATAGGTCAATTATCGACCCTACTCCGTTTCTACTGAAAATATGCTCAGATCCTTCGTTCAGCAGCGATACGTCCATGCATGCCATAGCATCTAGTAGAGATCTCCCCCTCGGGTTTGTCCTAGTGCATCCCCATTCAGTTGCCCAGGCATTGAAATCACCGGCTATGAGAACTGGGTTTCTCAGACGTGCATCACTTATTAAAGCATCCAACACATAATTAAAACCGTCTAAGTCCATACTGGGTGGAATATAGCAGCTGTATACATACAGGCCATTAACCTTTGCACACACAAACCCGGGTTCAGCCTTGATAAATGACATCCGATAGCCTGAGCTGAAATTACAGATTGCTGCCTTTCTTGAAATATCAACCGCCCACTTTACGTCAGATATACAGATCACAAAGTATCGCGAGATCTACGCCAAGTTCCAGCACCGTTTGGTTTAGCAAATCTTGAGCAGCTTGGCAGTGATTGAGGTTAAGTTGCAAGCATTTCATGGCGTGACAATTCCTACTTCCTTCGTCGCTTTCACTGCGTTTTGATAGAATGGACATTTGAAACTTCCTGTACTGTGTCTTGGATCCTTGGCCCCATTTCTCTGGCACAGGATGCACATCGGATCACTATTGCATTGATTCGCGATATGACCTTGTCCACCGCACCGATAGCAGAGCCTTGAGCAGTCGTCAGCACAGGTGCATTTGCTGGCTACGTGCCCGAATTCTAAGCACTTGAAGCATCGTCGAATGCCCTCTTTCAATCGAATACGACAAACCAACCACCAACTTTACCCAATTTAAGTACACTGTTAGCTAGTGAAGATGGGAGAGTTAAGGTAGCCGTCTGAGTACCACCGTAAGCTTTCCTCATTGATCGGATTGCTGTTTTATTTATGGTCTCCTGCTGTAAACACTTATTCACGGACTCTACCACTTCTTCTTCCGTAGTGACCTCATCTATATCTTTTATTTCCAGCAGAATTGTCTGCGTCAAAGCACGCACATCCGCCGCATCACCTAGGGAGTTTTTAACTGCATTTTTAATTTCTTCAGCCTGACTCTCCCTATTCCTGCTGAGCTCTAACAAAAGTTCGCCTTTTTTTGTTTTCCTGATAGCTTTAACCATGTGCCGGATGCTTTCTAGCTTGGGATCCGCTTTAACTGAACGTAGAACTTCCACGTTTGTTTTACCCTCAGCTGCTTGAATTATTATAGCATCAGCTCTTGTTCTCTTTATTTGGGTGCTTTTAGACCGCACCTGTGTCCACTCTTCATTCGCTTTTGAAGATGCTCCCTTTGCTTTAGCAGCTACTTGGGCGTATGAAGAATAAGTGCCTACTTGGACAGAAGATACATCTCGCACCCTTGTATCAGCGGCCCTACCCTTTTTTGGAAGAGGAAATTCTCCTACGACTCCATCTCTACACCTTTTGTTCGGACCATCACCACTCACCGGTTTTATTAAGGGTGATGTTTGCGTAGACGAAGAAACTTGTATTTTTGTCGTATCATTAGAACGCAATCGAGATACGGCCTTTCTCTGCAAAGCAGCAATTTCTGCCACAAGATCTCTCATGAGCTGATTAATATTTCGTTTTCCGCCTCCCATCATGAGTACAAGCTCGTCTATTTTCCGACCAATTTCGACCAGTTCGCCCTCATCCCCTAATGGAGCAATTGGAATGTTCGCTGAACCTGCACCAGCGATAACTCGAACTTCATTTCCATCGGATAACGATGAACCTCGTTGATATATATGTTGATTTGAGCTCGGTAGAGCTGGAGGAGAAGACCTAGACCTTGCCTCCGCATACGCATGCTCTGATGTACCGAGCTTGTAGGCAACTACATCCTTGCTCGTATTTGGTGGCGACCGCTGCACCAATCTGCTTTTTTGAAACGGATTTTCCGCGTTCTGAGCCACCCTGTGATCCAGATCTCTAAACTTCGCCTACAAATATAATACAAATTTTAGATTTTTAGCACTAACCTCCCCGACTAATTCTCAGTCCGTGGTTCCCTCCCCGACCTCCCCGACAATTCGAACCATCCGTGGTGTAGTAAAAAAGTAATCGCTCATCGAGATAGCTAGATACCATGTTGCACAGATAGCTGGGAACGTGGTAACGCTTAAGTGCTTTCAAGATTTCCCTCCAATTTGCCACATTGAAGGCATTTCTAACGTCTAGTGTGATAACCAAGCAGTACTTCTTGCTCCCCCCTCTCCATCGTGTGCCTTCCAACGCTTTAGAAGCAATATGCTTAACTAATTTTGCCGCGTGAATTGCTGAATGACCTTTCCTAAAACCAAATTGCATTGTAGAAAGTCTGCCTACCATTGCCATCTCCAATCTATCTTTTAGGATGTGCTCGAAAATTTTCCCAGCCGAATCTAACATACAAAGCGGGCGGTAATCAGCTGGCCGCAGTGGTACCGATTTCTTTGGTATCAGGACTAACCGCTGTACCTTCCATTGTCTCGGAAAGGATCCCTCTCTGAGGCAGATATTAAACACATCTTGGAACAGCTCTGTACGTCTCGCCACAGCTGACTTAATTGCTATGCCGGGTATCCCGTCCGGCCCAGGCGCTTTATTGCGTTTTAGCATATTCGCGGCTCTTAACACTTCGATCCCAGTTATTGGTGGAATACCGGACGGATCGTAGTCGGCCCACAAAATTCTTTGGAAACGCTGCTGATGCGGAAAAAGGTACTTAACAATTTCATATAGCTCCTGGGGCGAATACGGTTGCTCAGTACGCTTCAGTTTCTTGAAAACTAATTTATACGCCGCGCCGTAAGGGTTTACCTCCGCCTCATCGCACAATTCTAAGAAACATCTATTCTTGCTTTCACGGATAGCATTCTTAAGCAGCCTTCGATTATTTTTATATGTCTGCTTATCTCGATCATAGTTTGCCGTACTACTCGACCTCAGATAAATTCGTCTAGATCTTATGCAAATCGCGCGAAGCCTTGCAATTTCCGAGTTCCACCAATACACGGCTCTCCGAGAATCGCGGTTTGTATTTCTTATACGCGACATGGAGGCTGAACACGCTGTATTAATTTTGCACATTAGCCGCTCTACGGCCTCTTCCGCTGGTCCGTTTATAATTTCGGCGCTGAGTTCTTCGCTAAAAAGCTCTTCTTCAAAAGTTTCTGTTCTCCATTTCAGAGCATTTCTGTTTTTGGGCTGCCTTTGTAGTTTTGTCACTTCAATCAAAATCGCTCGATGATCACTGTACGTGTAGGCGGCGCTTAGGATCCAATTCGTCGACGAACATAATCCGCAACTAATGAAGGATAGGTCAATTATCGACCCTACTCCGTTTCTACTGAAAGTATGCTCAGATCCTTCGTTCAGCAGCGATACGTCCATGCATGCCATAGCATCTAGTAGAGATCTTCCCCTCGGGTTTGTCCTAGTGCATCCCCATTCAGTTGCCCAGGCATTGAAATCACCGGCTATGAGAACTGGGTTTCTCAGACGTGCATCACTTATTAAAGCATCCAACACATAATTAAAACCGTCTAAGTCCATACTGGGTGGAATATAGCAGCTGTATACATACAGGCCATTAACCTTTGCACACACAAACCCGGGTTCAGCCTTGATAAATGACATCCGATAGCCTGAGCTGAAATTACAGATTGCTGCCTTTCTTGAAATATCAACCGCCCACTTTACGTCAGATATACAGATATACGGCTCACAAAGTATCGCGAGATCTACGCCAAGTTCCAGCACCGTTTGGTTTAGCAAATCTTGAGCAGCTTGGCAGTGATTGAGGTTAAGTTGCAAGCATTTCATGGCGTGACAATTCCTACTTCCTTCGTCGCTTTCACTGCGTTTTGATAGAATGGACATTTGAAACTTCCTGTACTGTGTCTTGGATCCTTGGCCCCATTTCTCTGGCACAGGATGCACATCGGATCACTATTGCATTGATTCGCGATATGACCTTGTCCACCGCACCGATAGCAGAGCCTTGAGCAGTCGTCAGCACAGGTGCATTTGCTGGCTACGTGCCCGAATTCTAAGCACTTGAAGCATCGTCGAATGCCCTCTTTCAATCGAATACGACAAACCAACCACCAACTTTACCCAATTTAAGTACACTGTTAGCTAGTGAAGATGGGAGAGTTAAGGTAGCCGTCTGAGTACCACCGTAAGCTTTCCTCATTGATCGGATTGCTGTTTTATTTATGGTCTCCTGCTGTAAACACTTATTCACGGACTCTACCACTTCTTCTTCCGTAGTGACCTCATCTATATCTTTTATTTCCAGCAGAATTGTCTGCGTCAAAGCACGCACATCCGCCGCATCACCTAGGGAGTTTTTAACTGCATTTTTAATTTCTTCAGCCTGACTCTCCCTATTCCTGCTGAGCTCTAACAAAAGTTCGCCTTTTCTTGTTTTCCTGATAGCTTTAACCATGTGCCGGATGCTTTCTAGCTTGGGATCCGCTTTAACTGAACGTAGAACTTCCACGTTTGTTTTACCCTCAGCTGCTTGAATTATTATAGCATCAGCTCTTGTTCTCTTTATTTGGGTGCTTTTAGACCGCACCTGTGTCCACTCTTCATTCGCTTTTGAAGATGCTCCCTTTGCTTTAGCAGCTACTTGGGCGTATGAAGAATAAGTGCCTACTTGGACAGAAGATACATCTCGCACCCTTGTATCAGCGGCCCTACCCTTTTTTGGAAGAGGAAATTCTCCTACGACTCCATCTCTACACCTTTTGTTCGGACCATCACCACTCACCGGTTTTATTAAGGGTGATGTTTGCGTAGACGAAGAAACTTGTATTTTTGTCGTATCATTAGAACGCAATCGAGATACGGCCTTTCTCTGCAAAGCAGCAATTTCTGCCACAAGATCTCTCATGAGCTGATTAATATTTCGTTTTCCGCCTCCCATCATGAGTACAAGCTCGTCTATTTTCCGACCAATTTCGACCAGTTCGCCCTCATCCCCTAATGGAGCAATTGGAATGTTCGCTGAACCTGCACCAGCGATAACTCGAACTTCATTTCCATCGGATAACGATGAACCTCGTTGATATATATGTTGATTTGAGCTCGGTAGAGCTGGAGGAGAAGACCTAGACCTTGCCTCCGCATACGCATGCTCTGATGTACCGAGCTTGTAGGCAACTACATCCTTGCTCGTATTTGGTGGCGACCGCTGCACCAATCTGCTTTTTTGAAACGGATTTTCCGCGTTCTGAGCCACCCTGTGATCCAGATCTCTAAACTTCGCCTACAAATATAATACAAATTTTAGATTTTTAGCACTAACCTCCCCGACTAATTCTCAGTCAGTTGATCAGCTGATTTGCGTCTATTTAAAATTTCAGAGATTTTGTTCCACAGATCTATATTTCGCGCGGGAAATCGCTTCTTTAAGAATCGAAAGCACAACGGAATAAGGTTTCGCCGAAATTTTAATTCTTTAAAACACCGACAGTGACCAAGCTAGCTGGCGCGAATATATTTATCGCACGCTTCACTTTCGCACTTAATTATCACTTTGTAAAATACAACTGAACCGCGATCGCGATCAATTTGAAAATTTCGAAAGCTAATTCAAAAACACGTCCGTCTCACTGACCGACCGACACACTTTTTTTTTGGTACGTGCGTGTGTGCGTGTGCGTGTGCGTGTGCGTGTGCATGTTTGTGTGCGTGAGCGTGTGCGTGGGCGTGTGCTTTGCGCATTAATTATCATCACATTATATTCCACCTTTTTTTAACTCAATGAAGTGCGATGAATTCGTTTTCGCTTAAATCAAAAGCGAAATTGCCTCACGCTGATACTCAAGCGACGTAAGGCACGCAAAAAACAACAACAACACCAGCCATAATTTGAGCACGAACACTCACACCTCTCTCGCGTTGTTGAACATTTGTTGCAATATTTCTCTCCAAAAGGGGTGAACATTTCTCTTCTCCCGCTTTCGTCACGCGCACACACACGCACACAATAAGCACAAGATTGCGCCCTCGTCAAAAGTTAAAATTCTAATTTTTTTCCTAATTGTTTGTGTAACAATTTGTTAAAAAATTTATGCGACCACACACACGCACATACATACATATTTGCTGCAAATAAATTCTGAAGTTTGGAGGGGATGAAGTTTGGACTGGGGGAAAATATCATTAAAATTTTACCAGTTTTTAACAAAACAAATATTTGTTGAACGCACCCACCATTGACGCCGTTATAACCGCACACAACGGGGGTAACCGAATATGATTATTAAATTCTTAGTTTCTCTTAAAAAAAACAAATTTTTAAGGACATATTTACGAGTTTTTAGCTGATTCAAATTTATAAAGTCGTTGCAAAGGAATAATTCTTGTAAGTAAAACCTTTCTGTAGAGACATGGTTCCGTGTCAAGAAAACCTTATGTCTGGCGCAAAATAAATAACAAAGAGTTAATCAAAGTATACGGAATGAATCTTTGTAACTCTGGAAGTTCTTGATTATTATAATTAATTTTCCACAGGAATTGCTTCGCCCCGTTTTCACAACACTGTTGTCATTATTACGAAATAAACTTCGACCCATTACGGCAGCTTGGAAAAAGGATTAATTAAATTCTTTCGCTTAAATTCACTCTTTCGCACGTGCTTTCTGTAGTAAAGTTGAAAGAGCTGACAAAAGGGAGAGAGATAGGAGGTTGAATGAAAAAAAGGTGAATGTAATTAATTTAAGATGCGACACGTGCAAATTGCAAAAAGACATGTGACCCTAATTATTTTAAAAAATGAAAAGAAAAACAAAAAAGAGGGTTGATAATCCGAAATAAAATACTTACTTTCTTAGAAAATGTTAAAGCCAATTTAAAGTGAGAGGCGTTGAAACATATTTTTAATATTCCAATTATAGAATCACTCAATTCTTCGATATTATTAATACTTCTTAAATAAAATTCGAACAGAGGCGACGGAATATCGACGGGATTGAGTCAAAAAAAAAGAACGATTATTCAACATCAAAGGCTTTTATCACCAAACACACGACTAAAAGATAGGCTCCTTTTTCATCATGAATAAATTGAAAAACGAAAGGAGTGCAAACGAGAACAAAAAAAAACGACTAAGATTTAGCGAATGCGAGAACACCACGAAAAGGATATCGACAACAGAAAAAATAAAGAATAAAACATGAGTCGATGCAACGTTCCTGAGATTTGGGTGACAAGTACGGTTAGGGCGGTGCAGCCACCTTCGGTGTAAATCGAATTCTGTTCAATTTCGTCGGCCACGTCGGGGTGTTATGCGCCAGACACGGCGATATCGAAAATAACGATAAGAGCTATAAAACCAACAACATCGACCGCAACAAAAACGTATCATAAAGCGCAACGAAACATGCAGGCATGCATTCAACAAAAACACGCACACAAACATATATATGTACATACACATATACTAAGAAGCATCCATTTAAATGGCACTTGGTGGCTCAAAAATTGCTTGGTACTCCGCAATCTCACCGCTTTACCGGAAGTTCACTTGTGGTGGATGCGCGTTTCCGTTTTTGAAAAATTTATCGATTCGTTTAAAAATGTTTTGCATGCAGGAGCAGCAGCAACAGAAGTGGAAGCAGGAGCATGAGCAAGAAACAGCAGCACAATGAATATTGTGTGCACCAGAGTACAAGACTGGTAACAAAAATGTGCGCTCACAAACACGCAATTTCGCACCCCCTCCCTCACCCAACCCGAACCCAAAAACGAAAAACGATTTGTGACCAAAGTTGAGCAATGTGTTGGTTAAGCAGAGGAACGATGATGGCAAACGGAAGCAGGCAGCAGGAAGCTTGAGCGCGCACATGGTATGCCATCATCCGAAACAATAGCAATCGGTAAACCGGCTAGCAAGAATAAAATTTCTACAATTCCTTTTATTATTTCCGGGAAAAAAACGAAGAAAGTATTTCCCGCCAATGCGTTGGGGACACTTTTAGACGTATAAGTATTAATGAAAACACATGCACCGGACCCATTTGGTGTAAACATGTATGTATGCGCGTGTGCGTGTGTGTGAATGAGTGTATGTATAAGTTCTTGTCTGTGAGTTTGGGCACGTGATTATGATGTTTGCCGCTATCATTCTCGCTGAGGTCTGCAGCTTTTCGGATTTTACTCTTGTTTTTTCCTTCTTGTGCTGTTTTAACTTTTTCTCAACTTCTTGCACTCATCGAGTTTCACGTGGGCCACCAATGCCACCATTACCGGGACACTATTTTGTCCTTCGCCTTTTTTCTCTGGGTGTGTCCTTTCTAACACTTTTCATTTCACAATCGTATCTAGGAATTATACTCGTATAATCAACATTTTTTATACACAGGACATCGTCTTTTGTGTGAGTGTTAAAGCTTGGCACTGCGTATGCATTCGTACATTCGTTTGTTTACGCATGTGTGCATGTTCAATATAAATAAATTCAATTTTGAATTCTACACTTTAAATTGAATGCAAAATGAGAATTTATGTTGGCATTTTTTAACCACCTCCCAACCCTTCTCTTTCTTTTTTACTCTTTGCTTTAACGCGATATGGCTTTAAATATACGCTTACTCCATTTTCACCTGTCTCACTCTTCAGTTTTCCACGTACCGTTCCCATCCGCAAAAAATATATAAAAGTTTTTCCTCTTTTGCAATACGTGTAAATTTCACGGGGGAAAACAATGAGAAATTGATTTATGATTTTGCACTGTGGAACAATTTACTTCTTTTTCTATTTACAAAATAAGCGAATTATTTATATTTTGTTGTAGTGAAATTATTTGTATTGAAACACAAAAAAGAGAAAATAAAACTTAAAAATAATTATTTTTTCTTGAAATATTGGCATTATGGTTTAGCTTTAATGTTGTGATACCACAAAATCACGCAAGTGATATCACAAATGCTTAAGTCCTATAAACCATTACCTGCCGTCCCGTCCTTATCCGTCCCCGGGGAGCAGAAAATGCGAATTGTTGCCTAGAAATTTCATGAGTTTTTCCGCGATAATATCATAAGAATTTATGGAAATTGTCTAGGTTTTTGAAGGCTTAGAAGTTTATTAATGATACTGCCACATCATTATTAATTTACATATGCATGAACGTTCAACAATACCACAAAAGTTACCAAAAGTTGACTGCTTTTTATTTTAGTTGTTTTACATAATTTATATTTTCTGCAATTAATGATAGACGGAGACAACAATACATTAATAAATTAACTTATCAAATGATTTTTGTAATGTAAACGGAAAACCTATAAGTGTAGTCCACAATTTTCTTACGTAAAACCATCACAAAATTAAGACGTTTACATTGAAACTTTGTTTAACAATACACTAACAATTGATCACAGTAAGTGTGGGCACTCCTTTTTTATTTGGCTTTACGAGTTTAACGTATGTTCGCGTCTTATCTCTTAAGGTTTATATTACATGCCTGCACACTTTTTCCTGCTTCTCCAACCTACTCGCTACTATTCCACTCAACATGATTGTCATTAATAATGACCTCTCTGAGTATTCTTTATTTATTCCCAAGGACGAACTGACGGAGAAATCAAAGAAAGGTATGTCAGGATTTTATCGACATTACAACGGATTGGTTTGCCAGATGAACGGTCGGTTGCTCGAGTAGCGCCAATAGCGCCAATAAACAAGCATCGTAATGATGCCAACAGACAACAAATCAGCTTTATTCCTCTTTGTTCCCCTTTTTTCTTTATTTATTATGAGTCGCACTTTTTTAAGAACTTCTGAACTTTTTACCTTTATATTCTTTCCAAAAAATCTTTTGCTGTCGCAAAGAAGAACCTTTTAAAAAGTTTCAGCTTAATGTCTTTTGTCACTTTTCGACCTTTTTCTTCTTTTATCTTCTATTGCTTACTATATAGCATTTTCCTACTTTGAACAGATTACCGTTAAGTTCTTAGTCAATTATTGTCACAGTCAGCAAAATAAGAATTAAGAAGAGTTTAATTAAATTAAAAGCCAGAGAGATATCACGATGCTTGCCAGAGATAAGACATTAAGCTAAATGAATATAAATTTACGAACTTTCACTTCGCGATTAATAAGAGACAATTAAAAGAAAAAAAAACAACCATTTTTGTCAAAAAAATGTATTTAAAAATAATTTTAAGATATTCCTCGAAAATTTCAATTAATTTTTCAAAGGAAATGCGTGGAATGTGCGGAATTTCAAAGTGTATTAACGGCTGTATTCTGGCTGTTAGCTTAAAGACGATTTGTTAACGATTCTTGTTAGTTACTTTGTTAAGTTCAGTTATTTTTGATATTCCGAAAATGTGTTAACAACACAGAAGATTTGTGAGTTACCCTTGTGGTGAAATTCTGAGTTATATATAACAGCTGTTATATTTAAGAGAGAATTGTTGAATTCACGTATTGAATTAATGTTTTGCAAAAAATTCATTTATAAAACTTTAGTCATACGCATTTGACTACCACTTTATCTTCAAGCACTTTGGGAAATATTTCATTTCCTTTTACGGGAATTGTTCATTTTGCTATCTCAAGCAAACTTCTCCAAAGGGGCGCTTGACCCCTTCATGAGTAGAACGCAGTGATTTCCAACATGTTTTTGAAAAGAGTCGTGCCTAAAGAAATAAAAAACCAAATTAAACAAATTCCTCCTTATTGTACCATGATAGTGTATTTTCAGTTTCCTGTTTCATTTTGAAACGATACAAAGACGCAAATAAAAGTCAGTTGGTTATTAAATTTTTTATTCACATCAAAAAGTAACACGTCTTAGGTCCGACTGCTTTTGTCACTGCTTGGAATGGCTGCTTCTATTCGAACGTGGGAAGAAAACTCATGAATCGAGCTAAATTCATAGCAAAAATTTCGCATAGCGCGTTTAACTACAGGATTTATCTGAAGCTCGTAACTTATTCGTTTAATTATTTATGTCGAGTTAAATCCACTTTATGTTAACGCCGCATAAGCCTAACTCACGTCTCCATGAGAGGCCTAAAGCCATTAAGAAGTCATTATCCATTCAGTCGATCTCTGAGACTAGACTATTAGAGTTTATGGTTTATTCGTATCCTTGCCACATTTTCGCTTTATCGCGTATCTACCTCTCAAAAGCAGTGAAGGAAAATTGCAGAATCCTTCAAGAAATCAACAAGACGTTAAGCAACATTATCAGATAAAAGTTAGATGTCCCCTTATTGTTCTTTAGTGAAGATTGATTACACAAAATCTCGCTTCGCTGATTGCGCTAAATACGATCGTATTGACGGAGTTGTTAAGATATTATTGATGTCGTCGTTTAAATGGGGTGTGACGGTACAGTCGTATTGTTGCCTCAATGAAAATAGCAAGGAGAAGAAGAAATAAAAGGTGATTACTTTATCTCATCACCAAAACAGTTTTATTACAAGCGGATTATACTTTTATTCTCTTTACTCTCCCAAGTCTTCAAGTATTATTTTCCTCTTAACAACTCTTAACCGCTAATGCTACCTCTTCATCATTTCGAATTCTCACCACACAATTCATTCACATAGCCTGACAGATAAGGAAAGTACCTGTAAGGGAGTTTGTTTGCATCAGAGGACAAATAGATATAAGGAAGGAGAGAGGGGAGGGACAGAAAGCAAATATTTGCTTGCAACTTTGTGTCGGTAATGACAAACGCGAATGTTTGACAGACGTTAGAAACAAGTTTATATTAAAACACGTTTGATATATAATTATATAAACTGAATTGTTTAGTTTCGTTTGAGCAGTGGGCTCACGCTAACCTACTGAAAGTTAACTTATATTATGAACAAATATTTACTTACTCATAAAAAGCAAGGAAATACAGAACTTACATCAGAAGCTGCAGAAATATCGAGGTACATAAGATAGCCAGTATATGGCTATCGTAAACCTGTCGAAAGCCATCAAGCACTCGTGGAACACCAATAGCATACCCGCGCTTTGAAGTTGTTATGGGTTTATAAGGAATCTGAAATTGGGTTAATGGGTTTAAAATATTAAATATGTTTTTTTTATTTTTAAATGTTGATTAGTATTATCCACAATGACAATAACGAGTCACATCATTCCTTCCACTTCACTATTTGGAAGGAATGGCAAAGCGTCCCCGTAGTTTTATAGGGATGAAAAGGGAACATTATTGCTGCTCCTTCACGTTTTTTCTAAAAATCCGATTATTCACGTGGTGAAAAATTACTACAATAAATTTTTAAACATGAAATCATTCTTTATTATTAAGTTTCTGTTAGTCGCACAAAATCAATACGAAATAATTGGTGCGTATTCAGAAAAGGTAATAAATACTCTTTTTCTCTTTCGCTTGCAAATGATTACATTCAAGTATTCAAAAACTCCTTTCATTAATGTCGCGTACTTTCAACAAGTGCAATAAAATTCCCCAAATGCAACAAAGTTGCTAAGTTTAAATTAAAAAAGTATGTATATAGAATGGTTATATGAATGAGAGGAGGTGGGGAGAGGGAGGTCCACTGCAGGTAATGCTCTTCGCATAAGCCAAATTTTAAATTGAAATGCTTTAGTTTGAAACACCCTGCTACCGGAGGAATACTCGAAGACTCGACGCGAAACTTAATTTAACCGAATTGAAGTTTTTGCAATGACTGCTAACATTACGTTTTATTCCCAATGCTCCGTCTCCTTGGAAAAGTTTTGTTGCTACTTCACATTTTGTCTCCCTAGCTTTGAGTTTCCTTATTTGCTTGGTTGTTGTTGTTGTCAGAACCGTTGCTCTTATTATGTATTGCTATTCGTTCATATGGTGTTGTAGTTGTTGTTGGGTGTTTGTTGTTTGCTATTCTTGTCAGTGCTAGAACAACTTTGTTGTTGTTGTTACTGTTTTTGTTGCCGTAGTTTCGCAGAAGTTGTGAAGCAGTGAATTGCAACTGATTTGTTGCAAATGCGATATTCTTGTTAAGTCGAGTGAATTTCAAGTTTTATTGCAACGAGCTCAACACGACATACAACATTCCGTAGCACTAGCGACTAAAAAACAACAACAACTACAATTGGAGTAATAGTAGTAGAAGTACTAGCAGTAGAAAAAGCAGAAACAATAATGACAATAGCGATAGCAGTACTAGTAGTCGTAATAGAAAACAACACCAAACCGACTAACATCGTAAACAATTGTCTTGCATTAGTATAAACGGCAACAAACGTACTGGACCGATCTGGCAAGCGGTAGTGGCACATGATGATGATGGATAGACGGATAGGATGGACGGATGGATAGATGAGAAAATAGCTAGTTGCAATGGGATCTAGGTAATTCAATGTAATTTTTTTGCCGGGAAAACACCCCCTGTAACTCCCTGTGCCCACGGGGGGGGACAGGAGCAAGGGTGTGACTTCAACAATATACAAGTCTATCTTAGGAATTCAATGTTTTCTGCACAAACCTGCAAAAAGGCACACGTACACGCAACGTAAGGACGCACACACGCACATAAACACAAACGCACATACACAGATACAAACGCATACGCACACACACACAAATCCGCACACACGGTCGATAATATCGCTACTTGTGCTTTCCATTATATTGATTTATTTCGTCATTTTTTGTCCATCCAATCATTCAAACAACCAACAATCTATTTATCAATACATTCATCAATTCATGAATCTTTTCGCTTTAGGGACCAAATCGTTGCTGTTGCGGTTATTTCTTATCATCAGTCGCGTATTAATCAAAACGTATTTATATTTCCGCCGTGTAGTCGAAACAGATCTATTCAGTTTTGTAGAAATAATTTTCTAAGAAACTAGACAATATTTTTCTAAAAATATCATTCGATCATTTATTATACGAATATGATTAATTTGATTTTGAAAGCTTTATTTTAATTTGTTACGAAGTCCATTATTGGGGAATTAGAAACGCTTTATTCTCCCACCCTACAGTGGAGCAAAATAGAAATTTGTCTTCCAAAATTCGATAACTCTTGGTCAGATAGAATTTGATTGGGAAATAGATTGGGAGATAGAATTTGTTCTCAAACAAAACTCATTTTCTCGCTTCCCACCAAGTGCTACAAAGAGAAATTTACCTTCCCTTATGCCGCTGGATCGCTTATACGTGATATCAATTTTATGCAGCTTAGCTTCTTAGATTTAAAGATACATTAATTTGACCTGGGCAGAATATCGAGGTACTGGCTATAAATGTAGAAATAAATGTTAATGAATGGAAGTAAATGTTAACTAAGGACAAGTTTGACGTCTAAGTCGATTCAGTATATGCGCCCGTGTTGGTAAGTCGAGTATTTGTAAAAGGTCACAACCAGGGAGATTCAAAAGAAAGGATTTTTAATTTTGCATTGAAAGTAGTGTTGGGAACTATTAACTAATTTCAACAATCGATAGTCAGTAACTGATTGGTTTTAACATCGAATGATTAGTTTCAAATGACCCATTTTTCTTCTTTGATTAATTGGGTATCGGTTTCTACTCCCTGAACCGTTTCGGTTTCTACTCTCAAAATGTTTCGAATATTGACCGATGGATTTCTATTTCGCCCCACTGCACTCCACGTCTCTCTTCCTATGTTCCGTCACTTCGTTCGTGTGCAGTGACAAAGGATGCAATAATATAGAAAACATTTAGGGGATATTTCTCTTTCAAAAATACAAACTACTCGAAACCTACTTTCGAAACCTACTTTTTGCTTTCTCGTACGAAAGGACGGCGTAGCATAATCACGGCAATATCTAATTGTCATCTAGTTGAGTATTTATTGAACATTAGAACAATGAAAGCTACATCAAATGTTGCACAAACCTGACATAATTTTGTATTCGACTACTTTGTATTCCCGTCCATCTCCCTCGGTTTGGCCATCTATTTGACACTCGTTGTCCGCTAGTTGATTCTGTGCTAGTCCGTTTCTCTTTGAGCCGCCCTGTCTGACTTTATGTCGGCCTGTTTACCACTTTGTTAGCTTATTGGTCTCTACGACGATTTGTTTATCATTTTGTGCGTCACTTTGTCTCTGTGTCGGTCGTCAGCTGGGCTGGTGTATATCATCGGGTTCATTAGTCGTTATCCTACTAAGTGGAAAATAGAACTTCAAAAACTTTGCGAAAAAAAACACAAATGGGAATGATATAACAAGAAACAAAATCGAAAAACAAAAGTTAGAAAATAATACCAGAACGAACTCGATGAAAAGTTCATTTTGTATTGCGACTTTGTAACTTTGTTGAGCTCGTATCGCTCTAAGTCCGAACAAAGGATGGAACAAAATGTAAAAATAAATATTAATCGGACAAACAAGCACACAAACATATACCTATACGCAATAGCATTCAATACAATACAGACCAGAGAAAAAAACAACAACACTCGTATCACATCATATCTGAAAATCAGGATAATTTGCTGCAGAAAGGACTAGCTCTCTCGAAAACTGTTTGCTGCAACAAAAGGCAATAACAAAGAATGTAAAGAAAATTGCAAAATTGAAAACAAAACATACATAGAAACGGGAGGGGGATAAGAGGGAGTATAAAAAAACATCAATAATAATAACAGCAACAGCAAACAGGGCGAGAGGCTCCACTCGAGGGTTTAACAAGTATGGCAAGGTACAAAAACTAAACAAAAGAAAGTGGAAAACTACAGCGTGAAAAACAATGCAAAACTAGAGAAAATGCAAAGGTTAAGCGTTGGGCACGTTGTCGACTTTATCGGCGGAGAAGAGAGAGTGGATATAGATGTCAGGGTGGGTGTGGACTTTTGTACGCAGTTGTCTGGGCGTATTGCTGAAGTTGTTCACAAAGTTAGCCCAAATTGCCCTGATAGAGCACAGACGGCCGGACGGTTGGAAAGGAATTCATGCCGGAAATGAAACCATAGAAGAATGAAATTCTTACTTAATTGCGAAATTGAAAACGACCAGCGCGCGGATGAAAGCAATAGAACCATAGAAGAACGAGACGAAGAAATTACTACAAAGCCATGTAAGATAGATTAGACTACTAGCACAAATCACAAAATCACAAATATCGCAGACAATTACTTTCTTTATAATTTTTTTCATTGATAATAAAGATACTTTGACTGATGAACCTCGCCAGAAATCAGCCAATATTATAATTTTTTTAAAATCTGTTTAATCGTTTTTTTACTAGAAAATATCCTTAACTCTTTATTCGATTAAAATGTTCACCTTCAAATGTAATTTTTTTTAAAATACCTGAAAACTTGTAAAAAAGTTTTACCAGTTTTCTTTTTCCACTTTTCATTATTTCTTTCTTAAGGTAAACTTTTTAAAACATTTTTTGTTTTAAAAACATAGTTTTTCTGTTCGAATTATAAATATGATTCTATTAGGACTATAAAAATATTGCTTCATTAAAATGATCATAAAATTTTCTCTTCATCGATTCTATTTTGTTTTTGCTTAATTCAATACATCAGGAATAGTAACTGTGTGTCCGTGCGCAAATAAAAATCAATAACTTTTAACGGGAACAAATTTTCCTATAATTGATTATTATTCCTCAATTTCAATTATACATTGCCAGGAGGAATTCTTTTTCGAATGGTGACATTTTGCAAGAATGAATTTTTAGTTAATTTTCCTAATAATTTTAATTGATTTCGAGAAAATCAGTAAATCAATTAATTTCCTATTTTGTTATGCTTTATTGGAAGATAGGCTTAAATATTAAAATGGCGATAATTTATATCAATACTCTTCATAAACATCCTTTAATTTGCTTCATCAATAATTTTGATATAATTTGATAATAATTGTTTTGATTTCGATTCAAACTTCGCTTTATATTTTTATAAAAATCAGCGAATTTTGACAGGGAATTATTTAGAATTTTTAATAGTTTTCAAAATAAATGAACATTCGTTGTTTTGCAAAAATATCAGAAGAAATATTTATTTATTCGCTCATACTTCTTCGCTCATTTAAGTTTATGTTTGATAAAAGTAA
Source organism: Physocephala rufipes (assembly GCA_963966595.1). Taxonomy (NCBI): domain Eukaryota; kingdom Metazoa; phylum Arthropoda; class Insecta; order Diptera; family Conopidae; genus Physocephala; species Physocephala rufipes. The sequence continues at coordinate 25,337,940 of OZ016502.1, forward strand.
TTTTGCAAAAAATTGCAGTCTTTACTCTTTTTACCGTTTTAGTGCCGAAGCTCCTTTACTCAGTTTGATAATGCCTACACTAATAATGATAATAGCGATTTTAATAATGATAATAGCATTTGACGATAATGATGATGTTAAAAATTCTGTGAGAAAATCTCTTTCAAGCGGGAGTATTCCTTGTTTTGTTGTAATTGATTTAGTTGAATAAACCAACACTAAAACAACAACAAGAATTAAATAAATTCACCCGTTTAACACGCGGGAAGACACTGGAAACTGGAAGGCTAGGAAGTAGAGTATTTCAAATTTTGTTGTTGTTTTATGTTTGTTAAATTTTTTATGGTTTTTTATGAAATTTTTTTATGAAATTGCAAGACGTTTTCTTAGAAATATAATAATTACTCGTTCATTTATTCGTTTGCTGTGACCGTTGCCAGAACACGCAAGTCCCGCGTCTTTTCTTACAAAAATTTTTGAGTGATGTCTCCTTTTTCGGACTATTTTTCTTTAGTGCGGCGTCTTCCATATTGTTTCATCATTAAGACACATTTTTTTTTTGAAAAAAAATCAACTTTGTAATTAAAAAACTACATCAAAATAATAAGAAAGTCAACTAGGAATCAATTCTGTAAAGATTTATTTTTGCTTGAAATATAAAAGTATATAACGTTTGTGAAGAGTTTAACTGTTTAAACGTTGATCGTTTTAAATATTCTTTTAAAAAACCCAATAAAGCATAAACAATTAATAAAAACAATTTAGTTAAAATGTTTGGCAGAAATAAAACAAATTTTTTTGGAAATCGCCGCCTGATTTTCGATTTGGAAGAATATAATGAATTATATTCAAGGTGAGTAAAATTGAGAGTAGAGGAAGAAGAAGAATAAGAAAAAAAGGAACAGTTACTCCGAACATTGGAAAAATATACATGAGGCAAATAAGAAGAAGAAAGATGAAAGGGGGCGCAATAAAAGTAATTTAAAAAGTTTTGACGTAAATTGTTCAAAGGTATTTCTATAGATTAAATATAAAATGTATTACAAAAAATCAGAAAAACAAGCACAGGAAGGAAGAGATTCAGAAAAATTTTGGTAAAATTTAAAAATTTTTAAATTCAAAAAATCTGTAAAATAAAATTGTAAAAAACATAAAAGAAAAAAAATTGTAAACAAAAATAAAAAATTTTAATAATATTAGAATTTATAAAACAATAGAAAGAAATGATTTTTAGTAGTAGATTTTAGTAGTAAAATCAATTTTTAGTAGTAAAGAAAGTAAGAAAGATTTTCTTTAGAATTTAAAAATTCTGATTATAAACAAAAGTTTTCTATCATTTTTTTTTCGATTTTTATGTCATTAGTTTATCAGTATCAGGAGTGAGAAAGAGATCGCATGAGAATGCAATTATATCTTTAGTAAACTTCTAACGGTATTTTACAAATTATTCTTTTATTATTTTAAAATTATTAAACAATTTGAAAATTATTTGTAGACAGTTTTCGAACTGTTAGAGGCAATTACTCGCACAAATTTATACTTTAAAAGAACTAAATTTGAAAATATATTTAATTTTATTTAAATAAATATAAAATGTACTTAAAATATATTAAATTAAATAAATTAAACAAAACTATACAATCTTCAGACAGAGCAGTATTTGATTTTTTTAATTGAAAATCATCCATTTCTCTCTCTTCCCCCTAACGTTCTCATTAATCTCATAAGAGACACTAGAATTAATATAAATTTTACTTTTCAAATACTGTTGTCGGTCACCCTGTACCCTCGATGGAGAACCAACACTAGATGCCATTATGATGATGATTTCCTTCCTGACAGTTTGATGGTGATGGCACTTTTATAGTTCGTCTTATCTAAAGCATTCCAGAAGGGACTACATGATGTTGCTTCATTTAAAAAATATGCAATAAATTAAAAATTACGACGACAAAATGCGAGAATGCGAGAAATTTTTAAAATTTAATAAATTTTTTGCAATTTCTACTACGAATTACGTCCATTTATTTTCATCATCGACCTTTCTTTCCCTCTTCCTTTTACTCTCCCTTCACGCATCACCTGGCGTTACCACGCTCTTACGTAGATTAAACGTGCTTGTTTTTGTTGTTATTGATGAGTCGCGTCGTAGCCTTGCTAATTTCTTGTATCCTTCATTTTCTCCTTCTTTTTCATTACAGTGCATTTGGTATGAACGAGAAGGGCATCATCATCCCGAATAACAGTTTCTCGCTGCATAGCCAACTTCACAGCAACAACTACAGCGGCAAAATATCGTTGCTGAACAACACCAATAACAACAACAACATTAATAACAACAGTGGGTGTTACAATAACACCAGCAGCGTTTCCAGTAGCAACAGCAACCCCAGTTTATGCAACAACAACAACAACAACAACAGTAGCATAAATAATTCAAGCAGTATGAAGAATAATAGCGTCGATAACGATACTAAGTGTATTGCAATGGACGCGCTTGTGCCGTATGAGAAGGAGCCCGATCCAGATAACATTAAAATGTTCGTTGGACAAGTTCCAAAATCTATGGATGAAGGTCAACTGCGAGAGATGTTCGAAGAGTTTGGACGTGTACATTCGATAAATGTATTACGCGATAAAGCGACCGGTATCAGTAAGGGTAAGTAAAATTGATGGTAAAGATAGGGGAGGGGGAGCGGAGATTGAGGACTTAAGAAGACAATTCTGATATTAGAGAAGGTGTTACTAAATTCCATGAAATGTTATAGATAATAATATTTTGAGGAATAATTGCCGTTGCTCATTGAAGTGTGTCACAGTATCCTTACAATCAATCCCACAAATCCGGTAGAGTCTGCCTTCCCGGCTAAGGCAAAGTTAGTTGAAATGCTCATAACAAGCTCCATGTTGGTTGGTACAGGAGATTTTAAGGATAGCGATTAACATAATTTTGTCCCCCTCTCTGCTGGCTAAAATATATTTTAAAAATCAGTAAAACAATCACAAGAAGGAAGACGCTCTGAAAAATTCTCCAAATAAAAAATTTGTGATAAATTCTACAAATTTTTAATTGATTAATAAATAAATTTGTAATACTTATGTGGCCTGAACCCCTGTTTTTTCTCTATTAGTAATCGTTTTTTATCAACAATTGGACCATACCAGTTTCTGGGAATAAATATATTTCAGGCAGTAGACTTGAATATAGAAGTTTTCAGTAAAAGCAGTAAAAACTGAGCAACTGGGTTGTGAGCACTGAAATACGCTTGTGGATATCTGTCAATTTCCTTTGTAAAGTTTTTCTTAATCTTGACGGCATAACTATCTCATAATTATTCCTTGAAATTCTTCAAAGGAACCAACGAAACCACTTTTCCAAATATTTTTAGATGGTCTTCGAACTATTAGTGATAACAATTTCTTTTCGAATTTTATAAATTTCAAACATGCCCTAAAAATCAGAGATTTATCTAAGTTAAATAATAATAATTTAAATAACCAAAAACAAAATAAAACAAATAAATTTAAAGAAGTATATTAAGAAAGTATTAGAATAAAAAATACATTAAAGAAAATACAATGCAAGACTTTGTTTTAACAAGTCATTTCGTATCAAAGACTCTTCGAGGACTTTTTATTTTACGTCAATCTCTAAATCCTCTATTGACGTTAACATTATCCTTCTATTACTTCTAACGAATACTCTTCAACTGAGCCCAATTACAATTACAATTTTTTCATGTTTAGTCGTTTACACACATTTCCTACCGCCTTCCTCTTGTTCTATTTACAACTACTTAAAGGTTTGGAAACAGATAAATTGCTTTTGCTAATTTGCATAAAGATTTTATTTCCGGTATTGAGGAGATCATCTCAATTGTCACCATAGTCTAGTTATGAAGCATTATTCAATGATAATGCTTGTTCTTCTTAATGTTGATATAATTTTAAAGTAATTCCGGAAATGACTTTAATGCAAATTAATGCAAAAGAGAAAAATGAAAATTGTTAGTGATACTTAAACCAAATCAAGTCATTTTATGCTTTAGAAAAATATGGACGAAGTGAAAGATAAGATAAGAATATTTTACGGAAGGATGTAGGAGAATTAAAGGGAAAGGAAGTATGGGAAATAAAGATAAAGAAAAATCGGAGGTATAGGAGTTAAAACAATAAGAGTGGTTCCCAACAGAATAACCAGTCACTAACAGAAACAACGGAAGTACATCACAATTCGAAAACCTGATTTATTTAAAAAGAAGGCGAAGTAAAGGGAAGCAAATAAAATAACAAGCATAAAAGTAAGAGCGCCGGCTCCGAGCTAGCGGAAGTACATATACCCTACATTCGTAATTCAAATTTATTTGAATTTTGATTTAAATTCAAAAAGTAGTGGACGCGACACGTATGTTTTTACATTACAGGCTAATTTTGATCTACCAATTCTACTAATTAACTAACCAACTACAGTTGTGTTGACTTTTCTCAAATTAGTCTTAGTTCATGTATGGTATAGTGATATTTATAAGGACCAACACTGCCACCTTGACTAAAACATACAGCTTCAAAGTATCAACGGAATCTGAGAAATGGGGTAATAGAATTTTATTTCGCAAAATGCTAGGCGTCGCACTAAGCCGTTTTTAAACATTTTCAATCCCAAAAAGGCTATTATGATAGAGAATATTCATACTAACTTTCATTTCGATACCTCCTTTCGTTCGGTTGCAATCGTGATCAATCAATCAATCGCAATCGGTTTTACAAACACACGCAGTGACGCACTTTTACAAAGGCACGTAGGCGAATAGACAGACAGGCAGACGGATGAACATGGCTTATTCGACTCAGGAAGTGATTATGAGCAGCCCATTTTAATGCGTTATAAACGTTAGCCCAAAATGAATATACTCTTTACCTTCGAGTGTAGGGTATAAAAATCGGTTCATTTTAGTTTTGGTTCTTATTGTGTTTGTTGTTGTCTTATTGTTGTTCTACTGGTGTAATTTATTGGGAAAGTTATTGAGCTTTATTTTTCTGAACGCGATACTACGGATTTTTATTCTATATCCTGGTTTTAATTTATTTTTTCCAATTCCGATGATTTTTTCTATTCCTATTCTTTTCTACGTTTATTTTTCTCTGATTATTCCTTAGTGTCTGTGGCCATTCTTGCTATTATTGTTGTAATTATTAGTACCATTGTTGTAGTAATGATTGTTCAGTCATTGCGGATGAATTTACTACTAGTTTCCTTCCATTCCAACCCTTTCTATTCCCCTTTAGCCTAGTTCCGGATTTTTTACTCTTCATTTTTAAAACACTTGGCATGTTGTTGAGAATTATTTCAATTATTGCAACTGCAACAAATACTAAAAACAACAATAACAACTACGCAATAACACTAACAACTACAACGAAAACAACAACAGCAATAAAATCTAAGTTACAAAGGAATAGAAGGGCCAAACAACAGCAAAAACAACCAAACCAAAATGGTAAAAATATCCTTTCGGTCTAGTTGGCTCGAATGCATAATAAAACGACATTTTAATGGCGGCTCATTAAAACAACCGTTACAGGATATTTCTTTATAAAAGTTAGTTGCAATTGTCTGAATATAAAATGTGTTTTTTAAGTTGGCTGGCATGGTGGGCACAGTAGGGGTACATGTTAATGACGGTGAAAGGAATTTAATTTGAAGCATTCGTTTTCTTTGATTTTATGTTTTAAATATTTTATGGTATAAAATAACATTTTAGTAATATTAAACAATTTTAATCAAACCTAAGCTAAGGAATTTAAACAGATGGGCTTAAAGAGAGATTCGGTTATAGTAATTGACTTTTTTAACACAAAATTTAACAAATTTTAATAGCTTTTGTTAAATTTTACCAAAAAATGTGTAAATGTATTTGATAAATTTTAATTGCTTGTCTTACATCTAAGGATAATAAAAAACATATTATCTTCTTTATATCTGTATATTTGTAGTCATATACTCTGTCATACATTTCAAACCCAATAACTGATAAATATTTTGTCTGTTTCGATGTAGATTTTTTCTCACTTTTGAATTTCTCCAATATATTTTTCGCTAGTTACTCAAATTATAATATTTTATTCGATGTAAGGTTCACGTTTTCTTTTAAGATTAAAATTTTTGAATACTAAAATTAACTACTAAAATTAACTGAGAAGTGCAAAAACTCGTTCCATTATTTTCAATTATCAAAGCGTCTAAAGTAAAAATTACCAAAAGAAAATTTCCCAGAAAAGATTTCAAAAAAATTCAGACACAAAAGATGAATTTTAGCTGCGACATTGATTAATATATTTCATTAAAAAACTGTTTACGTCAGTATAAAGTGGAGTTCTATTAAACTGCTTTCAATTAAAAATGTTCTATAGAAAAGATTTGAGCTGTTGTTTTTTCCGCCAGAAGTATTTCCGAATTTTAGGAAGATAATTGTCGAAATTTTGTTAGGGAACAAAAACCAAGATTTACTAACGAATTTCTAGAAGGGAAAATATTAGATATTCATTTATTGCGGAAAAGTCCTTTCATTAATGTAAGGTATTCCTAAAATGTTCTTTAATTTTGAATATACATTTTTCTGTATGAAAAAGTTAAACCTTCCGTTAAATTATACGCAAAATATTAACAAAATTACTTTAAGTGCATATGTTTATTAATTTAAATATCCGTATATAACTGATATAATTCAGTAGTGGCTAGCCGTGGAATATTGAATCCTTGTATCTAGAAATATTTTCACATCTACCTGTAAACTGGATTTGTGCGGTTTGTGAACTATCTAAATAAACTTAAGTATTCCCTACGCTGCGCTATAAGACCCAGTTCGCTCAGTCTAGTCCTTTTAGTTCTTTTAATTTTAGTTCTTTCGAGCTCATTTGGTTTTTTAGTTCACTCATTTCTATAGTTCAATAGCTCTGTCCTCATTCGTTCATAATTTCCTTATGAGTGAAGGAAATCTTTACTTAAAATACCGAATGAAGTATGTATAAAGTGAAGTATGTGCTAAATTGAGAACTAAGTTCACCAACTAGTCAATAGTCAACAAATAGTCAACAATAGAAAATTTTAAACAATACTTTTATCGTAGAACCTTTGCGATTTTTCATATAACTAAAAAATAGTTCGTCTTAGAAAGTTGGTATTTTATATGTTTAATTTCAAAAACATCTTTATCCAATTTGTTTGTAATCAGTTCTGTCGAAGGAGACTTCTTTTAAATCACTCTTAAAATTTCGCCTAGAATTCATTACGGATAATAATCATGTATGGTGGAGATCATGTTTTGTTTGCATCAGATTTTTGGGTTTTGGCTGAAAGAATGTTTTGTCAAAAAAGATTAAAGAGAAAATTCTTTAAAGTAATAAAAATTAGAATTAATTTGTTTCAAAGCTCGCAAGTAAAAAGGTTTTTTAATGGTCAGAAAAAGAATGGATAGAATGAATATTGCGTGACTATTAGAGTATTACCGTTATTTTATTTTTTAATGATAAACGAAACCAATCGCAATTTTATAGTCTGTTATTTTGCCATTTTGTATCAATCCCATTTCGGCGCAAATTAAAAAGGATTATGTAGCGTGACATGAACGAATTTTTCCATTTGATTTCATTTTGGGCATTTAAACCTTGAAATTTAATTGTCAATTTTGGTCGCAACCTTTTCGTATTTTAATTAATTTATATCGCATGACTGAAGTGGGCCGTTCTCTGCTTTAAAATCGTTTAGTTTTTGTTTAAATCGGTAAACGGTTCGTATAGTTACAGCTGGGTGGTTAGTTGTTGGCGGTGTGTTGACGCTGTTATCATTATTTTGTATAAAATATATGGGAACGATTTTAGGATATCAATGCAGCAACCTTTATAATGTCGGAAATAATCAAATTCTGTCTACAGCAATGTTAGGTCTTTGTGGGAAAATCCTGCATGTATTGTATTATATTTACATGAGTAGTCAGTTAAATTATATCGTCTTCGATGCCTGTGTAAAATATCGTATGACAGTATATTTCAAAAATAAACGTTATAGCGCCGAAAGTAGGTTTAACCGGTTTTTCAAAAGCTGTGTTGCGTTTTCTTCGACTACTTTATATATTACAACGGTTTCATTTCAGTATTTAGGTTATCTTTAATTTAATAATACAATAAAAACGGAACTCCCGATTACGGTCTGTAAAAAGTTTTACTAAAAAAATTAAAAGAAAAACCATTAAAATTTAAGAGAATTTCACCAAACCTCATAATTTTAGCTGATTCGACAACTCCTCAAAAAAGGGTTCTCAGAAACTGTAAAACGTAGTCACACTTTTCTTGACCTCTCCTTTTTCTTTCTTTATCGTTTTTATCATTTTCATAATAATATTGCCATAAAAAATACTCGATAACAAATGTTTGTAGGTAATTTTTATGGCACCACGCTTACGCCGGATTCACGCTTTCCTTCGATTGTAAAATATGGCAATAATATTTTATCATTTCTGAAAACTATAAAAACTTAATTTGAAAATTCTACCAATTGTTCTTGGCCTTCTTCTTCTTCTTCGATTTATTTCAGCAATTTTGTTTATCAGTTCAGATCATTGAGAAAGAAAGAAAAGATGGAAAAGGAAGGATGAAAATTAAAAAAGAATTTAACTTGTGGCGCTCAGAACGATATAAGTGTTAGCGATATGTTGATTGTTTTCACATTTACGCAAACAATAAGTCATAAGAGAAGAAATAGAGGTGGGCGGTGAAGAGTTATGAACCAATTAAGGCCTAAAAAAGTTGAAGACTGAGTGGTTTTCATTATCAAACCACAATTGTTTTAATTATTGTTGAGGTTGGCTTTGTAATATATCTTCTCATACCTTTGTATTTCTCTTCATCCCTTTCCCACAACCCGTTTCTGGCTCAAAGCCTGCCATTTGCCAATGAAACTGAACAATAAATGAGAAAGATATATCATTCAGAACCTACAAAAATGTTCTCGAAAAGAAATATATTGTCTTTTCGTTCATACGTTTTTTATTCCATACTTTCAGGGGTCGAAGCAATAAAAATATTGCTTCAAGCTGCTTGTTTTATGTCTCTTTGTCTGTCCTTTTTTCACACCCCGGTCATTCTAAGTGTATTCCTTGTATATGATGATATCAAGCGGCAATGAGTGGATGGCTGAATGGATGGATGGATGGATGGATGAATGTGTTTTATTTTTTTCTTTTTGGAAAATGACAAAGGATATATGCAGATGACAAGGGAGGCAGGCAATTGTTAGACAGCTCACGGCTTTCAAAAGAGCTGAGATGGTTGTTTGTGTTCGAATGTGTAAGAAAGCGTGACCTTAGATAAGGTCACACAAATAATACAAAAGTTTTATGAGAGCGAACTTTTCAAATTTTGAAGCATATCACAAAATCAAAATGTGAAACGAATTGATTTGTTATGTTGCATTTTTTATTTTCCACGAAGTAATTAAAACAAAACAAAGACAAAAAAAAATAGATAAATAAAGTATGTGGGTTTAAGAATGTTATATATTTCTAAGGAAGTTTTTGGAAGAAAGAAATGAACCAAATAAGAAAACTCTGTTTAGGCTAAATTGAAAAGTTTATAACAAGATTTATTTGTTTGTGAAAGGAGCACCATCAGCGACCGAAAAAGGACTGCAAATATATACGATTTATTAAAGTAAATTTAAAAATCTCAATCTCAACGTTTAGGGCATCAGAATGTAAGATTAAATTAATTTGTAGGGTACTTTTAAGAGAATATTTATCTAATATTTTTAGAAATTATATAGAGCCGTTCGTGATATAAAACATTAATGAGCTTAAAATGTTTAACATAAACCAGTCAAAAAATGCATAACAAACATTGTATAAAATTAAGTTTTATAAAATAAGAAAAATTAAATACAAATAAATAACAACTGAATAGGAAGGACGTTCAATGTATTCTTGCAAACAATAATAAATAGAAGCGTTCGTAAACGTTTCATATTATTTTTGTTTTTCAATATAGTTTATATACATTTGTTTAATCCGGGGTTAATTTTTGAGTAACTTGCAAAAAATTTTCATTCTTCGCTGAAAAATGAGCGTTAATTTTCGTATTCAGCTTCTAGTTAGGTTTAGTTGTTAGGGAATTAATTTGCGAATCCAAGACTATTATTGTGATCATGAAGAAGGAATAACTAATCTTCTTGTTGTCACACCACGATGCTATTTTATTTTATAGGCTATGAATAAACCGGTTAAAATGGCGACGCCAAGAAATTATTCACCTATGCTGAAAATATTTAATTTTTTGGCGATTTTGTCGCTCACTTCTATAAATACCACAATCATTTCTTAAAAAATATTACCTCAACCCAGTCAGGTGAGGTTCTGTTTTTAATAAACCGACAGTTTTTGAAATGTATTTGGAGACAACAAGTAAGCCATCATATTAAAATAATTTTAGGTCAACTGATAAAAAAGGAAGGCAAATATTTTGTTTTCCTTTTTTGTTTTTTTCTTGCTTTGAACTTTTATGGCAGTCATTAAGTTTTTATTTTTTTAAAAGCAAAGAAAAGTCTCGTAAAATAAAATCCTAATAAGAGTTAACAATAAAATGAAATCCATTGGTGCTTGAAAAATATGAAGGATGCTTGAAAAAATATAAAATCAAAATGCAAGCAATTTTTTCGAGTTTGCGACGAAGCGGTGTAATAGATGCCCGGACCCGTGTTGGAACAAATCCACACAAAAAACACACAGATGTATAGCCACATAGATCCATACATTCACACACACACATCCATCCACACATTGATACGTACACATATTCGCCACCCACGCGCACATATACTCATATATATATATTCTAAAAGTCATTTTTCACTGGTTTCTTTTCCGTTTTCGAAAGCACTGCAGTCCTCTTTCAAAAACACTACTAACAACTTAGTGGTTGTCTATAATTTCGACTATTGTTGTTATTGTATCTTTATCGTTGAATGCTACTGCATTTTTATATCCTTTACAATAGCATAAAATTTAAATTTTATTATCGAAATTTGAATCGGAAAGTACTCAATAAACAAATGAGATAATTAAAGAATTTTTATGTGGTATTGATGAAGACATTGAAAACAGCAATAAAAAAGTGCATGCATGCAAGCTTTGGCTTCTCGAAAACGTATTCACAAAAGTAATTGAGGCTGTCATTTCACTAAAAAACCTTTTTCGTGTTTAAAAATTTTATGGTTCATTATACCCTACCCCCAAGAGGGTGGGAGATGTATAGTGACATTGTTCTTTCGTTTGAAATGCATTAAAACAGGCGTGGAAAGTACAGAAAAATAATCAGCTTATGATTTCCTGATTTTTTATTTTACTCATTTTAAAAAAATATATATTGGCGTACTGATTGTCACGGCTGGAATGATTTTTAAGGGCATGGCGTAATGATTATTGGCGATGTTATTGGCACGAACAATAAAAACTTATTTTATTATCGGAGAAAAGTTGAATAATTCGCTCAGAATTCCTATAGAGTTTCACTTGCAGTGGGTTGCATTGCATTAAAAGTGTTATAAAAATCTTATAAAAAGAGGTCGTAAAAATTGTTGTATATGTTGTATAAATCCGTAGCATTCTGCTGGGTTTAACAAAAGTCACGATAATGTCATCAGGAATTAATGTCAAAAGTTTAAAGTTGCTGAATCGTTAAAGGCATGATTGAAGGAAACGCTGAAATATCCTTTGACAGAATCATTGAAAGAATCATTAAATGGAAAAAGCTATTTCGCCAAATTTTTTTGAAATTTTACGATAGAATAATGAATATTAATGTTTTTATTTGTTGTCATTTATCTTCATTATTGTTTGACATCTTTGTCTAAATTTTCAACACAAACATTTTATTAAAATATACCATCAATGGTTTTGTTTGGTTTTGTTTCTTTATGTTTTCAACTAACTATAATTTCGGCCCATACTTTGTTATGGTTTGTCACACCCTTTTTCGTAATCAATTTTCTCTGTGAATTAAACAAAACTTTCCTCAAAGAATCTGTTCAATTTCATAAAGGTAACGAAATATATATTTAGAGTAAGCTTTTTCTTATTACAGTATTTTATGTATTGTATGTATTTTTCATAAATTTCGTTAAATTTGTCTGTGTCAAGAGATCGATCTACTTGTTCGTTTGCATGCAGAAACATCAATATATTAAAAACAAAAATGAGATAAATATTTTCGATGAAGTACACAAAAGTTCACTTTAGTGTGTGCTGGTAGTGCTTATGTTTGTTTCTTCCTTTTTACCATTTTAATGCCTCGAAGCCTCCTCCACATCAGCATCTCGTCCCGCAATGACTCATGGTATTTTCAACTTTTATCATTTCGGTTGGCTGACATATACAGGGTGACCTTATTTTCAACGAAACATTTTTTCAGTATTATTTCGGTTTTATTCCTTTACAATTTCCTTCGCATTCTCTTGCTTGCTGCTTTTTATCTGTTTAAATATAATTCGAACACATTTGTTTCCCCTTCCGATTTAATCCATTACTTCCTCTGTTTTATTTTCACTTTTCACTTTTCACAACTTTTCTCCTCTTCTCTTCACCCGCATTCAAACAGAGATACGTATGTCCTTTTCGGCTTCCTGCAAAGTGACACAAACGGAACTTATCTGAACGCAAGTTGGTGACATTGATTTATTTAAGTTCGATTAATTCGTTTCCTTTTCGCATGTGCATCCATTCTATTCGTATCCGTTCGTTTCTGTTCGCTAAGGTGACGGTTGCAAAGGAACCGAAAGTCGCATCATGGGTTTGGTGGAACTTTGACCTGTATCATGGCAGAATCTTTGATTCTGCAGCAGCACAGAATTAGATGGTTTTGTAAGTTTGTCGTAAGGAAACGTGACTCTTTTGTGAAATTTTGTTGTTTAATTCTTTGTTTCGGGCGTGAGCATGTATGATGTACGTGATAAATCTCTTTGGGTTTGGGGTATCGGAATGTACTATTTTTCGATGCCTGAGTCATTCCTCTAAATTGTGCGGTCATCGATTTTGTACAAAGCCATGACGAAGCCGCACGATATCAAAATTTTATTTGTTGTAGCGGTGTTTTTTTATTTTTAAGAAAAGGCTATTTCTCTTTGAGATTTGTCTCTAACCTACATTTGATCTTGATGGTAATTGTTTTGTTGGTTGTTCTGAAACTTAATAAACATAAGATTTCAGATTTTAAAATTTATATAAATTGAATCATTAAAATTTCTGTTAAAATCTGTTAAAAATGCTTCAAAATTTTTATAATGATTCGATGATTTTAGTTTTCACTAAAATTTAGATTTCACGAAGACCGAATACTGAAGTCGTATATTCTTGAGTACAGGGAACTAAACAGCTAGTGAAAAAAACGAAAGAAAGACACCGTTTGCTCGGGGAACATCTTCTTATGCCGCACTCACACGTCCCCAGTGTGTTTGTCTCGGGACACGTCAAATTTGTTGTTGTGTTTACCAGCAAAACTACGAATTGAACAGTGGACTATGAACGAATGAGTTTGTCCCCTGTGCGGCACTTGTGTCCCTTGATATTTACTGGGGACACCAAACAACTGGGTTGTTTTTGTTTTTGTATCGACAAAACAGAATATTACGACTGCAGTCGGGCATGCATTTTCACATCAATGTTGCGGGAGATTTGTTCGATCAAGGTTGTTGCTAGGACTGTAAAACATAAAGTACATTATTTTTGTTGAAATTTTTTGAGAAAATCTTATTATATTATATATTAGAACTATTCACTCTACTATATTGTTTTACTAATTTCGATGCCTTCTGCATTAAAATACTGTGTTTACAAATATTTGCACTTTATGTGCATTCTTTTAGGTAAGGAATCGAACAGTCCACCAAATTCTAAGGCAAACCTAACATTAAACTATATAAAAATAAAAATTAAAAAATAGCTAATTAAAAATTACTAAGAAACTAATAACGTAAAATAATAACAGTAATTTAAAAATGACTAAGAATGTTGTCGACAACTTGGCTTGGTATTCCATGCTTTAGAAGGACTCTCCTGTGGCTAAATATCACAAGGTTACGGTCAGCTATTCTCATATTTCTCATATTCTCAACATTTCTCATATATGTCACCCTTCTGCAAATCGGTTTGGACCAAATTTAGATAATCTGCAAATCGGTTTGGACCAAATTTTCTCACACAATATGCCACGTAACATGATTAATGTCTGTTAGTCATTAATTGACGTTACGCATAAATATAAAATCACAATATCTTGCACAATTCGGCAACTAAACTACACACTTATGCCCTCCCAAAACATTCGTATAAAGGATAATTATACTTTTTTATAATATACAAAGGTGACTCGAGTAAACAATTACTGCATACATCGAAAGTCTCGATCATTTCAATCATTTCAATATCTGATCAAGATCTTGAGATCAAATCAAATCAAATCAAAATCTACGAGATTCCTTTGAGAGCCCCGTTCGTGCCAAAGCAAGAAAACGACTATATTCCGAGTTAGAGCCAGAGATTTCGTTACTTTTAACCAAAGTAAAGTAGATTACTTAAAGTAATTAAAGATAAGTGAGTGCACAAAAACCGAAACCTTGCAACATTACGCCAAAATATTATGAAGATAAAGAATAATAACGAAGATAAGGTTCGTCTCGATTAATATTTGAAAAACGACTTAAAGATGTTTTATGCAATGTCCGACTATACTAAATAAGTGTATATATATACTCCTTAATTCAAATATAAGCATGCAATAGATTCTCTTCATGGCCAATTTGGAGAGGTGAAGGTTTGGCAAGGATGGAAACGGAGCCAAACGATATTCTTGGGGTGTCTTTATGCAAAAAATAGAAGAGAGTGGGGAATAGAGAGGTAATTAAAATTAAATTTAATACATTTGTGCTGTATAATACCCTCAAATATAATCATTCCATAAGTTTTAAATAAATTACTTAATTTCCAAAAATGTTCAGAATTGATATATTCAAATGTTCAAAATATGATGATAAAGAAGATGTTGAAGTATATAATAAAGATATAATATGATGAAGAAGATGTAAGATCCATAGATAATACAATGCAAAAATCTGAAATATTTTTAGCGTTGTAGAAGTTAACTGTGATTTATATTTTAGTATTAACACCTTTAAATAAAAAAGGCAAGACCGGTGTTATAACTGCCCCTGTCGAAATATTCTCGGCAATATAATTCGTCATTGAAAGCCGGCATACCCTTGGAAACTTTACTGTTCTTATTGTTGTTCTGGCGTATTTAATCAGAGAACTAATTAGGACGGCTACGGATCCATAAAATTGAGCAATTAAATTTCATCTGAATTTCTAACTCACTCTTTTTATATCTTTCCCTTTCCCTAACACAGACTTTGCCTATCTATTACACTTCCCTCTCTTCGTAAAATCCATCCACCGTCTTCTTCGTTCTTCCTGTGCTCATTAAATATCAAACATGCCCATAAATAGCTAGCACGCATTTTCCCCAAAAATTCCAGATAAAATTAATATTTCAAAAGCATTTTACGAAATCTGTGGCTACATCGAAATTGGATTTATCGCATCGTAGCTCATAGTGTGGTCTGTAAGCCCTGTTTAGGGGTGAGAGGTGTGGGTGGTGTGGGCGGGGTTGTAGTGCTATGGGGACGGGGACTCAGTCACTCTTAGCGCATAGAAAATAAGCAAACGCTCATGGTTCAATACACGTTTTCACATAACTTCTGCATGATGTGCTTTTGGATTACCCTCATTAAAACCCAGTGGTTTGAGGGCATGAATAAGCGCTCCAGAGAATGCGTAAGTCCGCATTATTGTCTCGTTTAAACCTATTAGGATTTCTCATATTGTTCTAAGTAAAAAACAAAACTGACTCCCTTTTAAATTATAATTATGATTCTTTCATTACGTCTCACTCATTTACTCATTTCTTCTTTTTTTCTTTTCATCTTGTATCTATTTATAGGTTGCTGTTTTGTTACATTTTACACACGCCGAGCTGCCTTAAAAGCACAGGATGCTCTACACAATGTGAAGACCTTAAATGGGGTAAGTAACGTAAAGATGATGGAGCGGAGCGAAGTGAAAAACTGAGCTACATATATTTTTATAGCTTCCTATACTTTAAATTTTGTTAAGAGTATGCCTTGTTGTTGTGGGTTCTTACAAATACTATCAGTATTGTTGGGAAACCAAACAAAATTTATAATTCATGATAATGCGGGGTGGGGTTTTGACAAGCTTACAAAAAGGGGTTCGCTTAAAAACGTTCGAAAAGCCTTCGACGGATGACTGATAAATGACAGTGGGTAATGTTTGCAAATGAAGTGCGGGAGCTCAAGCCTTCGAGCAGATCCTCAAAATTGGAAAATTATTGATTTCGAGATTCTACTGCTAGTAAGCAGAATAATATAATATTTTTTTAAATTTAAGGTTTAATTAAAATTTTGTTTAAGGTTTAACATTCTAAAATTCTAAAATTATTTAATTAAAAAAGATTTGGTTGAGAGCGCTAATCACACTTTCAAAACTCTTTCAATGCTTACATTTCGAACCCTTCAAAATTTTTCTCACAAAAACGGTCTATCAGGATTTACAGGATTTAATGGTTCACCAACTGAACCGAATGAACCGAACCGAATGCGCAACATTTTCCTCAAATCACTTAATCGCCTTTGAAAAATGCACACGGCCATTTAAAGACGTGACGATTAATTTTCGGCTTAAGCGCAATTTATACATGCCCATTTTCTCTTGCGTTTCGTTGAATCGCGAACGGAGTAACTATTTTCCATCCATGATCAAACCGTAGAATTTATTTCGCTGAATTCCCTTGGGAGGGAGTGGGGTGACTCGAAGGAAAGGGCGAGTGAAAGATTGAAAGAAAGCGAGCAACAAGGCGTTGTATAGTTTTAACTCTATCTCTATCTCTTCCACTCCTTGCCGTTTTTCTCTTTCATCGACTAGCATTCCAATCCTTTTAAAATCCTGAAAAACTCACTGTACATTTTTTTATCGCCTCGTGACACTTGTAAATTTTTTACACATTTTTCTGTAATTTATCCCCTCACCTCGACCAAAACAGGACGGTGTGTTAGTGACTGTGCATTTCGCAAGAGTCATTGCTATCGAAGTTTCATTTTATGGTTTCGCATATTTTCAATGCTTCCTAATTAAACTAAGCTTAAAGTGACCGAAACGCTGGCAGGCTGAAGCAAATAAATGCAATAGCGTTGATTTATTGCGAGAGATATGGCAGCGACGTTCGAGGCTTATGCTATATGCGAGTATATTTCACTTATTGTTGCGTGAGACGTGCCACAACATAAAGTAAAAAGGAAGTGCGGTGCTGCACCCTGAATGCAATATACTAAAGTTTGTTGTGTGTTTTGCCGCAGAGCACGGTTTTTGCTCTTGATGCAAGGGTGACGCGGTGTAGGGCGTTATGGCCTCGTCATAAGTCACGTTATAAAACATTTTTAATATTTTGTAAATAAAACGAGCAAGCTTTTTCTAATGGTTGACTCTTATGCACGCAGCTCTTTCTAGGAAACGTAGCGAAAACAAGAGGAATAGGAAACCCTTAACACGCGCATAGCCGTACCGGATGTATTAAACACTTTGCAAGGAATTTTTTAACACTTTGATAGTAATTTTGTGAAAGAGAAGGAAGCATTTCTTTAGGGCCGAATTGTTTGCGTAATGATCTTATAAATTTCTTTTATGGGAATGGAAATTGCAAGGATAGTAAGAAGTAGAACGAAAGAAATAGTGAGGAGAAGAATAAGAAAGGAAATGCGGGCATAAACTTTTATTGACCTTACTGACATACCGGAAGTGCAATGACATTAAAACGTGCTCCTTCCCACAATAACTTCTTGTTCTAAATATTTAACTTGTCGTTTTATTAACGATGATGTCTCTAGACTATTCTTATCTTCTCGGATATTTCTTTTATTCTCTCCAAATGACATTTGCGATGTCCAAATACTGTGGAATCTATTTTGCGATTATATTATTATAAATTTTAATATCTTGATTAGCTCTTTAGCAACATTGAACTTCTTTTATTTCATTTTATTGCTTTTCTAATTTTTAATTTATATTTGCTAACTCATTTGTGTTTATTATATAGTGTCTATGCATTATTATTATTAATCTACATTTAATAATAATAATAATTTTTAATATCTTATTTTGGTTACTAATATTTCTTATATTTAGAGCATTATAATTATTATCATATATAGCAATATTTTCTTATTTTTTATTTCGTTAAATAATTTTTTATTAGTATTTAAGAATCTTCGTCAGTATGATTTCAACAATAATTTCTTCCTATCAATTTATCTTTAATTTAACCTTTGTGTTTATTACTTTTTTCTTATTATTATTGAATTTGTTTAATATATAATATTTTGTTGTTATTATATTCTTTTATCAATTAGTAATTTAACTTAGGCTTTTTATTTTCTTTTATCGCATTATATTTAGCAATTTTTATAACGTTTTTATGCGCTAATTTGTTATTGCTTTATTTCAGTAATATATTTTACTTTTTTAAGTTTAGTCAATTAGATTTTAAAATTTGTTTGTTCTAAAGGTTAATGGCTTAAAAGTTATCGCCACTTATGGCTGATTTGGTCAGATTGTATGTAAATTTTAATAATTTCAATAATTTTATCTTAAAATTTACGCTCTAAGAAAACTCTAAGTTCTAAGAAATTCTAAGTGATTAGAATAATTTCTTTTATTACTTATGCATTGAATTATTTTCTGTTTACTATTTTTTATACTTTCAATTTAATTTTATTACCACAATATTGTGTTAACTATTACTATCAATAGTACGAATTAATTTTTTCAAATTAATACCACTTCAAATACAAGAACAAAATTCAAAAACAAATACCACTTCATACAATTTATTTTTTTTTTGTATTTGTATTCATATTTACAATACTAATGTGTGCCTTGTTTTATTAATATATAAAAAATTTCACACTAATTTCACACTGTTTTCAAAACTCTCGAGTGTTAAATAAATTCTGAAAATCTTAAAATATCGATCGTACACCATATGCATGAAACTATCCTAAAGCCCAAAATCCGATTACTGAAAACCGAATTAATAGTTAAGGAAACGTGTTAGCGTAAGTAACGCAGAATCCAGATTTATAAAAAATATGTAATGGTCCTTCGAAAATGAGAAAAAACTTAATCCAAGAGATTTTCCTTTATATATTTATATGTAGTTGTATCAAATCATGTACACCGGAGGTTGGGGTGCGATTGAATTTAATTATGAAATATTTAGGCAATTGTACTAATTGAACTATTGAATATTTCCTGCTCTTTCATATTTCAGTAAGTAAGAACAAGAGTAGAATTTTTATCTTTTGATCAAAGTCCTTCAAAATTTATCCTTGATGAAAGAACTATTTACTTTTTTGAAAACGGAAAAAAATTTTCAATCCTAAAAACTGAAAAAAAGAAATAAAGTTAATCAAGTCTATTGAGTTTTACATCAAAACTTTCATTGGACACATTCGTTGAGTCTCATTCATTAAGCTCTCGTTTCTGTTACCACTACTTAAATGACTTCATTCATTCATTGAATTGGTTATCATCATCTTTTTTATCACGAGTTATCTACATTAAAACATTTTTTGTCACATGAAGATACATCACATGACTTCACATGAATACCAATGACAAGTTGGAATTCTTGTTTTAATTGAAACTATTTTCCCCCAACATCCACAACATTCACATCTGTAACATCAGTTTATTTGAAAAATAAATTTCTCCTTGACAGCCGTTAACCCCCTCCTTTTATGATGGAATTATTAACATGACACAAAATTAAAACCAACAGCTAAACTAAAAAACAACGATAACAATTTTTAAAAAACATAAATGAAATTGTGACAAGTAGGAACTGTAACTTCTGATGGCAAGTAGGAACTGACTGAAGCTTGTATACCCTATACCTATATCATAAATTCAGAATTTGATCTTAATAATCACTGAGTAGTCCACGCCCATTTCTTTGTAGTATGTTGAAACCCTAAAGGGTAATCTTGGTTATGAAATTTTATCTTTAAAGATGCATTATCAGATGGGAGATCTTGATAAAGGCATTCCTAATTTTGAGTTTTTTTCTAAAACTTCGCAGTTAGACGATATTCTTCATTTCTGCCATCGACTATCTACTGTTGGGAGAGAACACCCTCGCCTTCAAAACGATTACCGGATATCGTGGTTCATTTTTGACAAATAGGCGTAGCTCATTCGTCCATTTCCATTTCCAAACTATTTTGACAGAAAATATTCGTGCTAAATTTCATATCGACACATCTTTCCATTCGGCTGTAATCGTGATTTCCCCAAACAGACACACAGACACACAACAAGACAGAGAGACAGGCGGACGCACTTCGCTAATCGACTCATGAGGTGATCCTAAACTAGATTATATATACTTTTCCATGAAAAATGCGTTATACCTTTTCATTTCTCTCAATGCGTTTAAAACAGGAGCACAAATGAATATACATACTATTTACCCGGGTGTAGGGTATACAAATAGAAGATTTATTTTCATTGCATAACTTTTTCAACTCTCGAAATGTCATGCATGAAGTACTGCATGCAAATTTATTTCCATGCTTTTTAGCAAAGTTTGCAAAAATCACTTTGAAATCGTCGAATGTCTGACAAGCGTATAAATTTTGGAATTTGTGCAATTTTTGTTTATAGAGAATTACATATATGAGAACTGAATGAGAAGCTGGTTAGGATGGGAAGTGATAGATGGGTAGAGGAAAAAGAAGGCACAGAGCCGGTAATATAAGGCGGGGTGGGGTAGTCGAGTATGGCCAAAGTTGAAATGAAATATGGGAAAAATTAACAGCGTCGTTGGGGAGAGCGGTGATAGTTTCACTGTGAAGAGCATTGGAAATGGGCCAAGGTTCAGAGTTAATACAAACGCAGCAGATAGGGGAGGTTAGGATTTTCGAATGATGTCAGAGAGTCAATGAAATTTTTACAGAGTTTGCAAAACTGTTGAATGGAAATTGACAGCAAGAAGGCAGAAGGCTCACATTCAATTTAGAATGAAACATTTCTTCCTCTTCCTTTTTTTTGAGGGATTAGTTGTCAAACCGAACTCAGTTATCGAAATCGCGATTAGTTTATTGAAAGCGATCGAATAGGCTACCATTTTCTGCTTCAGTCTAGTAGTTGAACGTATGCAAAAACAATTGCTACTGCTCTTTACACGGATAAAATTAAGCTTTAAAATTTTTGCTGCAGAATTTTAGGGGTTACGTAGTTTACTCAATCCAAACTTAGCTGTAAAGAATTCCCGACTATGTTTAATGAAATTTTTTTTCTTTTTTAATAATCTAATGTAAATTTCTCTAAGACTCAATAAAATTAACTTAACTTAACTTAGCTGTAAAGAAATTTAGTTCGATGTTTTTTGATATCAGATTTATAGTCAGACGAGAAAGATTGCTATAAATATATTATACAGGTCAAATAATCCTTCATTAATGTTTCTTTATTAACCTCCCATTTTTCACACTGCGCACTTTCACTTTTTTGACTGAACGCTTTATTGTTATAACCTTTTATTAACCATTTTAAAAATGTTTGCATACGTCCTCTGTCACAGTCAGATCTTTAAAAAGTTGATAAGTTTTTTTACACTACTACTCTAATTATATTTTCCTTTTCTATCTTCTTTCTTCAGATGTACCATCCCATTCAGATGAAACCGGCGGACAGTGAAAATCGCAATGGTGAGTTATAAAATTTTATTTTCACACTTCGTCGTATTATTTAATGGATATTCTCAAAAATTATCATAGTTGAGCAAAAATCTTATTCTGACCGGCGCCTAAAAATATGCTTATCGAATATTTAACCACAACGATTTACAATTCACACCTCGTCTGCATAGCGTGGCCAGTTTCATTGGCCAACGTTTTTGCTGCTTTTCACATTTTTGTTATCTTTTTTCTGTCGTCCTTATTTTTGCTGTTCATGGTCTTATTTTATTTATTATCATACAATAAAAAATTGCAGAGTATGCTGATTTTGGTCTCGGTCTTCCTGTCTTTTCTTATACTCCTCTGGCCTAGGCTGTATTCTTTTGTTTTCTCCAACGTTTAGACTGATCGGTACTGAACTGGTCTGAGGGATGGGCTGACGAACTAAGATATTGGCTATTGGTCGGCAAACGAACCACAATGCGCTTAAAGTGCGAGAAATAAAATTGTCTGACCCGTTAAATGTTAACCATTTTCTAAAAGATTAGAAAAGAATATTTGTAGTACGACTCTTGTGTTTACAAGATTTTTGGTGAGCATGGTTTTGAGAACCAAACTAAATAAAGGCAAAAATCGATGAATGCAAAGAGAAATAATGAGCCGAGTGAAAAATTCGATAATTGCCTAAAAACCTCTATTAAGATAATTTTCAGTTGAAAATCTATACGATTATAGAAAATATCGATGGTGTATTCAAAATATTTCCAAAGCGTACTATTAATTATTTTTTGAAAAATCTTAGTTAAACGGTTTCAAGTGAATTCACTTCCAAATCCAAAATGTGTTACATATTAATTTCCACAAGAGCTTCTTTATGGAAAGTTCTGAAAGTGGTAAAAATTATCCCATCTGCTCGAGTTATCGGCTGAAAAATATGCACCCCATTTTATGTAACCATATTCTTTTGTCTCTTTGTCCCTCACTCTTTTCCCTTTTCATTTATTGATGCATTTATGCTGTTTTTCAAGTTGAGGGAAACGAGATTTAAAATTTGAAGAGGAAAAGGAAAACTCATTGAAGCATAACCGAAAATAAACCAATTTGACATGCATTCACTGAAGTAGACAATAGGAATTCATGGCGCGACACAAATTGTCAATTTTAATGCGCCAAAGAATATGTTTTGCAGGCGCCTGCAAAAATTTTGAAACTATTTTTTGTAAATGCTAGAAAGCTTATTTTGTTGGTTTTTTTTTTTTGGAAAGTATCCAAAATATGAAATCAAGAAAGACTTGCTGCCATTCTGATGTCTTTGCAGCAATAGCAGAAGCAATCATAATGACAGTGTCAGCAAAGACAATAATTGAATAAGAAAACAAATATGACAACAAAAACAACTGTGGCAACATTCGCAAATATGACATGAAAAGCAAAAACATAACATCGCTTATCAATTTACGGGAAAAAACAACAAATTTAGTAAAAATGGTTGCCAAAAATAACAAAAGCAACAGGATCAGAATCAGCAATACCAGTAGTAGATGCATCAGCAATGGCGCAAATAGAATAATCACTAAGAGAAAAACGAAACTGACAACAAGTAGACGAATATAAAAACCGACAGTGTCACAAATAGAATGTGACAAAAATTTTGCAGGTACAATTTTTATTCATATATATTTTCGTTGCTTGTCGAGGTTTTTCTTGTCGTCTAAAAGTAATGTTCAAAATCGATTTCAATCAATTTTAAAAAACTTGTTTATATTTAGTTTTAAGGAATTCAACCCAGCACGTGACTAAGTCTAACTCTAACTCTCTTAACTCAAAGAATATATTCCTCGTTTTAAATAATTAACCCTCTAATTCGAAAAAAATATTAAAGTTAAATTTCCGTAGTCGTATCATAGCGGTCGCTTTAGTGTAAAAAAAATGTGAGAAACTATGAAACAATATTTATGAAATGTAAAATCTCTCAAGGGTCATTAAAATAATGCGATCAACAGAATAATTGAAACCAAGAGAAATAAATTTTCGTTCGGAACTGAAATCAATCAAATTAATGAATATTTTCGAACTGAAATCAAGTCATGTATTATAATATTTTACTAAGCCTACAGAAGTGGGGGGTAATTACTGGTTATAGGCTAGTAACAAGAAATAACAGTGAAAACAACAATAACAACACTAGTAATAACAACAACGTCGTCATCAAAAATCGCGAAGACGTAAGAGGATGGTCGTACGTAAGAGAAATAAACGCAAGTAAAACGGATGAAAGCGATGGGTGGCAATTTAATAAAATGCTTGAGCGAGCCAATTCAAGTATTGCATATATTTGGGCGCATTTCTGATATTGGACACGATGATGATGAAGTAAATAGTGGCGATAGCAATGAAGCATTTTGCCATCCTGAGGTAACAGTGGAGATAACAGTAAAGCTAATGAATGTTGGAAGTTGTTATTATTGTTTCCGTTCGGTGGTTTCATTGTTGTTATTGTTGTAATAGGTTTAATAATACTATCATAAAGGTAATCTGCCTGCTGGTACACTAAATGGCAATGATATTTATGATGATGACGATGATGATGGACTCAACTTTCGTTACCAGTGAAACAGTCAAAAATTCATTATGACGAAACGATTTTCCCGATTAACGCAATAAGTAATAAACATGTAAACTCTTGATTAAGCTGTGTGGTGGGAAGAGGGACAAAAACAGCGAGGAATAAGCAACAAGTCCTTATAGTTCAATGTGAAGGTTCATCAAAGAGCATTACGAAATGTCACTAAAGGTCAATATAAATTAACCATTCAATTATGTCATGAATTATTTTGTTGGCCGATAGGTCCTTTGAGCAATTGGTCGACTCATCAAATGAACAACAACAATCCCCGGTGGGTCAAACAAAAAATAAATTCTTTGTCACTTTGCTTGCCAGATGGAACGGTAATGTATTTGTTTATTACTCTCCATCGTCTTTTTCATCGCCTCTTTCTGTCATATACTGACATTACTGTCAGTAACTGTCATAACTGACAAAACATTCGTTGGAATGGATTTGAATCCTAGGTTTTTAGAATGAAATGTACATTGACGAAACACTCGTACATAAATAGGCTTATAATAAAAATTTAATGGAATGTAAATTGTTTTATGATTACATACTACCAGACAAACAAAGAATTGTTTTGGCAAGCAGTAAGCAACTACCATATTTGGTAACTACTCGTTCAGAAGCGTTCAGAATTTGTTAATTATGCGTTAAATTTAGCTCATCAAAAAGGTAATTATAATAAATGTGGCAGCTGCAATGAATAAAGCAATAACAAGGCGAAGAAATATATTATTCCTCTAAACAAAACACTGTCTTACATTTACAACCTTCTACAACCTCCTAAGGGTGGCAAGGAAAATTGGTGACCTAAAAATGCACCCCCTTTATAAATACGTCACCCTATTTTATTATTATCTATAAATAAAAGGTAAAATTTGTTGGGAGGGGGTGGGCAAGAAACAGAGAAATCAAATAAAAACTGCTTCTGCTGGAATTACTGGTTTGATACTTTATAAGATAATGTGTATCAAAGGAGAAGGGGAGGGATGTAATGAGAGACGAAGTGCTGTGCTATCAAATATAAGTCGAACTGAGTAGTGAAAAAGTAGTATGATCTAAAAAATCCGTAAACAAACGAATCGAATTTTGTGGTCTTGGATCGTGTTGTTAAACTTCAAACCGACTTAAACCAAATTCCAATTCCAGTCAATTTCATTCAGGACATGAAATATTTTGACTTCTGCACCTTAACTTCTCAGGATATTTCTCCATCAAACCGCTACCAAGCAAACGAACTATTGAATGACGGACCGACCAAACGACTTAAAAGGATGACTGGCTTAACGACCGAATAACCGGTCGAGTGGAAAACAAAACGACCGACCAAGCAAAATGCATTCGAAACTTTTATATTTTCGTAATAAAGGAAATAAATATAAATGTAGAGGAAGAGAGAGAGAAATATAGAGTAAGAAAAGGGGAGAATAGAAAGAATTGAGATAATAGTCGGTATAAGAGTTGAAAAATATTTTACTCTTCTGAACTTTACATTTCGCTTCCGATGTATTTTCGCAAGGAAAAAGAATAAAAAAAAGGAATTATTGCTATTCATACTTTCCCAAGACTCGTGGTAACGTCTGCCCACATGGCACTGAACCTAAAGGATAGGGCGGGTGGAAAGGTGCTATACATTCAAACCACAAAATTTACAGTCATAAAAATTAAACTAATTTAACCACTAGTTGAGGTAATAAAATTTTTTATTGCCCATTCGATGCGATTTTGCAACTGTAAAGGGTTCTTCGACTTTGTATATCAAAGCTCTTTTGAAGTTTTTTTCTTTACTAAAAGTGAAAAAATCAATCTATTTGGATTTCTTTCCTTTAAGACACGTAAACCTTTTTAAGAAATTATAATTTAGTGTTGTTAAATATATTACTTCAAACGATTAATTTATTAATTTAGTCAAATTTGAGAACGAGAATGATTTAATCTAAAAACTTTAAACTTCCCAAATGCATGCTCGTAAATATTTCCCCTACGAATACTTTCACAATAAACACCTCAAAATAGATTCCCAATAACCTAAGGCTTTTTGTATATAACGCTATATCATTCTATATTACGATATTCTTGTACATACTAGGATAGCATATAAATATTTACTGAAAAATGTTTACATTTTCAAAAAATAAATCAATGCGCTATCCATCAATGTATTATTTATCCGTCGGGTATTTGAGGACATGCTTATGTCAGTAATAGTATTTCAATTTTGAAGTCGTCGCAAGAACGTCTCTTAGGAAGTCCCTGACTTTTAACAAACAAGCTTTAGAGGTTATATCTGAACTCGGCGATAGCTGGCTGATTTCCTTAGTAGTATTGCATAGTATCTGCGCAGGTTATTACGCTGATTGGATTGACCTCTTTCCTAAACTCCGGCAATAATTTCTTTGTAGTTTCTTTGAGTCAAGAAAATAAATTTCCACGATCGAAGAAGTTAGTTTGAATAGCTTGGAGGCATTGAGTATCCTTCTTGTACTTCTTGTGTCATTGCATGGACTCTTGTTTGCCTTGAAGGCTGTAATTATGAACTAATGTTTTATTTCCAGTGGAAATCCTTAATCTTCACCACCGGTCTTCAGAAACTCTACGCAATGCACCATATGCTTCAGTATTATTGCGTTAGTCATTCAAAACTATGTTCTCTATTTAGAAACCCAAATAATGTAATTAATAAAATGTTTAGTCGTTACCCAAATTTTCAATGAATACTTCGAATACCAAGAAAGCACAGAAAACTCACAGTTCGTGTTGCATCAATTTGATGATTTGTATGTAATCTTCTGAAATATATTGATGGGCAAATTCTGCCCCATGCCGAGACAATATTATATATATTTTTTTAAGCGTAATCTATTTGGTTTGTTCTTTATGAATGATAATCAATGGCATCGATGAACCAGTCACATCGGACACAAAATGTTTATCTACATATATAAATCATACATATATAAATTATAGATATTTAACCTTTTTATGTAATATTATATTTATTAAAGCGATATTACTTGATAGTGAGGTTGTAGCGAACAATTAGCTCATGGAAATTAACACTGGTCTTAGCCTAGATTAATGTCTTAGCAAACGTAGGTGCGAAGAAAATAAACAAACATAAAAAGATATTAGAAGAGACATAATTCTAGAAATTAAAAAAAATATATATAAAAGAAAATAAAACAAAACAAAAAGAATAGCAAAACGAGTGTGAGATGGAATTATGAGGTTTGCTTTAAAGAGATAATTCAAATTAAATCAAACAAACGACAGATCGCAAGCGGCAGCATCGTCAGTAACAGACTAAGCGTTCACAAGATAAGCCTCACTCCCGGCATTTGCGCAAACAGAACTCAGAGCAGTAACAAAAAAAGAATTGCAGTTATGAAACCATAATTGAAAGAAGAATATCGTAAATCATAGTTAAAAGAAGAAACCGTAGAAGCTAACTAATACTGTTGTGCGCAATTAAAAAACTTATTTATAATATATAATACGAAGAGAAACAAAATTAATATTAAACGTTATATTAATAATTCTGAAAGTTGTAAAAACTAAATAAATTTAATTTAGTCTAATTTTTCTATAAAAGTAACTCAATGAAGAAGAAGCAGAGGAGGAGCGAATATGTCTATACGTTAAATATTTAATTTTAAGTAAAAAAACAGAAACCCTTTAAATTATTTAGTGTTTATTCCTGCCTTTTTCCTACACTAATTGACATTATTTCTGTAAAAGAATTTCGCGTGTGTCGTTTATTTGTGTTTTCCAATTTTCTTAGTAGGGCCGTTTTAAATAGTTTTAAAAATACGTTCAGTGCAAAGCATTACAGTCTCATTGGCATTTAATTAACTTATGTGAAGTGCATTATATTGAATTAAATTGAAAAAAACACAATTACTTGATCATTCGTATTGATGTGTTTTGAAAAATCTATTTAAAAACAAGAAGCAATAATAAAAAATGTGAAAATTATATACTGGGTAATGGAAATAAAGTCCTGAATCTTAAAAAAATTGTTTATTTCGCAAAAGAACAAAATTGAAGGAAATAATTTTCTTAAAACACTAAGAGGTCGAAAAAATACAAACGGTTTTTAAAGAAAGTTAAAAGAAAGTTAAAAACAAAATTGATTTTTAAGAAAAGAGTAAATAATTCTACTTATTTTTTTTAATACGAAAACAATTATTTTCAATTCGAAATGGATATTTCTCACACAGATTAAAAAGGTAACTATAATAGCAATTAAAAGAAAATAACGATTTATACTTTTATATATCATAATTCTGCAAATGAAATCTGATTTAATTCAAAGACATTACGAGAGAGGATCACAATGTTTTTCTTTGTAACTAAACACCATTAAGATTTTAACATAAAGATTTTTATTTGAATATTTTGCCGCATCTTAATAATAAAATATCTTGTCCGCCATAAACAATCGATTCATTTTACGGCCCTAAATTTTGTAAAATGAAATTAACAAATTTAAGAAAGAGTTGAGAGTCGTCAAAAAGTTTTTGTATTTTTAGATATATCTTTGAAATTATATCTTATGTCCATTTAAAGCCAATATGCGATTTTCAAGGGTAAGGGAAATGTTTAAGTAAAACTACAAATTGAGCACTAGTTTCCTAAGCACAATTACAATCATTTGCCGATACTTGTATTTTTCACTTTCTTCCCTCTAGTGAGTATACACATCTATGAAGCAATACGGTCTCGTCCCTAAATGGAAATTCAGGTATAACCCACTAAGTTCATATTTGCTGCACCCACGTCGCAACTGATCTTGATACGAAATTAACTTTAACATGCACTGCAGTAAGGGGAAAATAGATTTACTTGACAAAGCAAAAGTAAATTTCATCTACCATGTGAAGCAATAAAAACAAATGCGCTATTAGCTCAAAGATATATTCTTCCCTCTGAACCACGTTCCAAAGGTCACTATCCTCTCTTATTTGTTGTGATAAATTACTAATTAAGTCTTAAATAAAACTTTGCGTTGCGAAGTTTTCATAATATCCTGCCACTTGCACCATTCCCATTCCGGTGATGAAATAAGATCACGATAGGGATTAGAGGCGGGATATCATCTATTACTATATTTTATTCTCAGGTTTCTTTTAAGCAAGTCTTTTTACTGTCAAGTTATTGTTAAACGGAAATTTCTGGATGATATGTTTAAATCCTTCTTTTATAAAAGTCTCTTAACCTTGCATCTCATTAATTTATTAAAAAATTATTAAAAATTATTAAACCATCTATGAATTAAAATAAATTCGATGATTTATTTCCCCCCTGGGAGGTTTCTAAGGTGTTCATTATAGACCCAATCATTTTTTCTATAAATGTGTGCCTTCCTTCCTTCTCTAGCGTTGCTTCCGCCTTGCTTAATTCCCTATCTCCTTCCTTTTCGCCTGCTTCAATAGTTCCTTCTTGGATTATTTTACTCTGATCTATACGTTAGCACCCTGTTTATCTTCGGTTTCGTTGCTTTGTCTTTGTTTTGGTGTGATTTCAGTTGCCGCTAAAGAATTTCAATCAGCATAAGCGGCCACAATTGACATTTAACACATTAAATACTTCAAAATACTTCGGCGATGATATTTTTAGTAATGAAATTAACTTAAGAGAATATATTACGTTCGTTTGTTACAAACCAAAAAGCAAGAAAAGGAAATTAAAACAAAGAGAGTTTAAAAAATTAGCTACGAGTCGTCGCGCTATTATACAAATTCAATTGATTGCTTCATTTCACCGAAAGCCATCAGCGACAACATCATCATTATTGTCGTCGCCTTCGATTCCGACGTCAGCGCCTTCTTCTTATTCTTCTTCCTATCATTACTTGCACATCTATTTCTAATTTCATTCTTCGATAGATCTGAAGTGTAGAAGTTTTTCGCTTCTCGTTCGTTTAATTTACATTTCAAATCTAGTGATTATGTTGTCGATATTTGTTAATTGTTTTATTTAAAAAAAGGAAGTGTTTTTCGACTAATTAAAATTTAAAAGTTCGGGTTCATAAAAATCAGTAGTAGTAAAAATTTTAAAATATTTAGAAAAGGAAATAAAAAATAATTGAAACCCAAAACCTTAAAACTCAAACGTATAGAATATATAAAGAAATTTAAAATTTACATAATTAAAAAAATTTAACTGTGTGAAAGAATTTTACAATTAAAATTTAGAAATTTAGAAACATAAAATACAAAAATTTTTTCTCTGAAAATTTTAAAATTCAGTAATTCAAAGAATTTTAAAAATTTCGAAATTTTATAAAATATTCGTTTTACCAATGTGTTATCTGTTATCTGTTTTCCAACTTTCTGTAGCTTCTAGAAGAAAAAATTGCTAAAAGGGGTGACATTATTAACTGTTTTGTATGTGGCTAAAAAGAGCAAATGAAAAAAAAGGAAAAAATAAAATAACAACAAAATTTCTGTGTTAAATTGCAACCAACCTAAGTGTTTTCCTATTTTAAGTGTTTATTAGAAAATATTAAAAGAAAAAGTTGCGCAACTTTCTGTTTTTCGCTTCCTCATTCTTTCCCTTTTCATCTACTTTTCTGTCGGTCTTTCTGATTGTGTTCCTGCGACGATATTACTACGGACAATCTTCATCATTTTGCTTTTCTCTTTTTTTGTTATTTTCTCGTAAAAAATTGCAATGTTAAGTAATTGTGTCACGTCGATTGGCAGTACTGGCAGTAGTGGAAGAAATAGCTTCATTCCCTACATTAACAGCTCCAGCCTCAGCAGCAGCAATAAAACTCCTATTGCTGTCAACTTTTTGAAGTGCCCCAACATCGGTTACGATTACATTGACAATAGCATTGCCTGTAGTAGCAGCGCCAGCACTACCAACAGCAGCTGCATTACTGCCAAAACCCAATTAAAAACGTTGGCTACAAATCTCACCAGCGGCAGCAGTAACGATTTATCTTCAGGGAAATTATTGACCGTTGCGTTGCCAGGAACGGCCACTTCAGCACGAAAAACTGTTGCTTCCACTACCATTGGCGCCGCCATCACTGTCGCTGCGGCTGTAAATGCTGACACTTCTACTGCATCATTCACCAAATCTTATCCGTCAATATCTACGACCTATTGGCAACCATCACCGTATCCATCGCCATATGTCGTGCCAGGTATGTCGATAAAAAATACCGTCGTCATCGTCAAAATCGTCGGAGTTTTTTGAAAAAACCTTCCTGTCTATCTCCTCCTCATTCGTTCCTTTCGTCCAATCCTTCACACCCACTTCCGTCTCTTCACAACAATTGAAGTTTAATGCGTGCGACGTTTATAGGCCATTCGCGAAATACGGTATTTATATGCTTCCGTTGTTGTTGTTGTTATCGTAGTTGTTATAGCAGTACGATAGATTTCACGCTGTTACTGTTGTTGTCGTTGTTACTGTTTGCTCGCTATCGACAATAAATTGTTGCACCATGAGGAATGCACTAGTCTTTATTATCGCTGCGTCGCCTGAATTAACAATGCCCGAGCGGTATTTTGAATGTACTTAATGACGGTGATTGATCTGACAGGCGAAATGTCACGTCACATTCATAGTCTGTAACGACAGCGTAAAATGGTTCACCCCAGTTTCTCCATCCATCGAACTGTGTGAGATTTTAGGTGAATTTAAATGATGCTCGTTCTATTAGACAAATTAATTGGCCGAGGAATGATGATGTTGATGATTGTAGTGGTGCTAACAATAATGATGCTGACAATAATGATGATAGAGAAACAAAAAATCAGGAGTTTCGGCTTTAACATCAATTCGGCCGGTGTACATATAAACTACACCCGCAGTTATCCACGCGATAACGTTGTGATCGTCGTTGTTATCCTCCCTCACTTGTACCAAGTTTCCTTCCTCAATTTGAAATTCATTTAAATGCTTTTTAAATGTGCACACATTCAATGAACTCGATAATAAAATTGTATCTTTAAAATCGTGCTGCAATCTGGCGAATACAGTTATCAGAACGCCTTTTTCAAATCGGGTCATATGAAAGCATAGGCCAGGAAATAAAAGTTCATCTTAAGGTTAATTCTGCAAACTAAAAAATCAACGAAAAACTGAGATAAAGTCGAGTTGTAAAAATAACAGCGGCAATAGTTCGATTTTACAAATTTTTAAAAGCTATCTGATTAACAATTTGCAATTACAAGAAATATTATTTTCTATTTTGTGGAAATAGTTTTTTATGACCTACACATTCAATTCTACTACTAAATCTTCAAAAATTATACAAAAGCAAGAAGATTAATAAGAAATTATTGAAAATTTTTGAAATTATAGAATGACATTTTCTATTTATGTAATTAAAACAAAACTTTTTAAAAAACAGTACTTTTAAAAACGCGTCCAGTAAATTCAAATTAACGCCAATTAAGTTTGGAAAAACCCATTTCCCGCGGAGAAGGATCCAGGGCAATCTAGGGTGAAATATGGCGATTTGGGTGGTTAGGCGGACTTATGTTGGACTGCATCGACTAAATTAATAAATTTTTATCAATCACCATTTTTCTATTAAACGAATACTCGCCTTAATCGATTGATTACTCGATTAATCAACCCTCTACTCGCATTGTCATCAATCGTGGAAATGTGTCATAAAATCGAAAGAGCGAGATAGGAGACTGAACTGAAACTGAACAGCGTTGGGGTGTTATGCGAGAATTAATGTTTGAAAATGTTTTTTATTTTTTCACGCGCAATTTTTATGAGCGTGAGCATACTCACGTCTGGCTTTATTACAGGCGACGATCGTACAAAAGAGAGGCGTGACAGAGTATATTTTATTATAGCTTTCGCTATTTTCCTTGTTTTTTTTTTTTACTTTTTGTCAGAGCGTTCATGATTACTTACTATTATTTATTTAATAAATATCCATTATAGTTTGCTCACTGTAATATTTTGTGTGCTGCATGTGAACAACATACTGTGTTTTGTTGACTCATAAAATTATTACTTAAAAACATCATCGTTCACACCAACATACCGCTAGATGAAGAGCTATACCCTGTCGTTAATTCTTTTCCATTCCTTTTCTGTTTAGCGATGTGATGTGGAAAGCAACAATATATCGACTATATGAACCTGAACCGACTCTATATCTGACACCGAACACGAACTCAATTAATCCACGCACAGGAAACACGCACAGGTACAGACACAGACACAGCCACACTCATTTTCGGTCGGGACAAATATTTCATACCCTAATCCCCAAAGGTTATGAATGCATACGCTTCATGCTCCCGCTTGTACCGCGCTAAAGCAGTAAAAGTGTATACGTTTTGTATCAGAATCACTCACTGATCCGTTTTACTGGATTAATAATTTCTATTACTGAAGAAAGAATAAAGATATTGACTTAAAATTTGTCATGAATATTATTGGTGATCCTAAGCTATTTTGAATTGAAAATAGGAGAAACCAGTGGCAGTCACATTTTTTCAAAGTTATTTTGATTTTATCATTGTTCAAACCTAAATTTCTCAGTCCTTAGAATGAGTTTGAAAGCAGTTTTAGGACGGAGTTCTAAAAATAAATATTACGGGTCTGCAGAAAATTGCCCGTCTGAAGAAAAAATATTATACGCAAAATGAACGTGGTTCACCTAGTGTTATAACAAATATTACGTTTTGACAGTCTGGGCTATCCATTGCTAAAACTTGGAGAAATCTAACTAATTCAGCTCCTACTTATTGGAGATAATGTAGATTTACCGATGCTCATAGCTCAATTTCTCAATTTGTGCAAAAAATTTCAGCCACAAACGTATGGTAAATCTAGCGTTTAAGGAAAAGATATCTTCACAAAAAATTGATATGATCCACCTTCAGAATTAAATAATAAATTTGTATAGCGGGTGTAGGGCAATTCTCCTTCGGCCAGGCAGAAACTTGTTTTCGCTACATTTTTTTTACTGCTTGTTTTCTTACTTGTTTTCGCTAAAAAACGCAAAGGCAACTTCAAACTATTTATGTATAAACTAGTACGTATATGGCAGTGGCAATAATTGTAACTATTATAACAACAAAAATAGTATCTACGAAATTGACTTTATTGCATTTTATTAAATATTTATATTTTCCATAACAAAATCGAAAATTGACCATACCAAACGTCGATGCAACTATCCGTCAGGGAGTAACTAAAAAATGTCCTGAACATGCATTGCAGTGTCGATGTCAGTTATTCTGAAATTATTCGAATCAACAAAAAAAAAAAACGTTAACGTCGGGGCGGCCGAAGCTCATATACCCTACACTCGTAATATAAATATTTATGGTTTGAATTCAAGAACCAAGAGGCGGTTATTGGATACGCGTATAATTATTATATTTATACATTTATACTTTCTTGATTAACTGAGGTCTCGAACATCATCTTTAATAGATTGTAGATAATACCTCAATCTCGGCTGTAAAACCTCAACAGCAAAATTCCTTTTAAAGCTCTTCAATTTTCATTTCATAAAAAGTAGGCGTGCCACTAGTTAAATTTTACCTATTTCTAATAGCTCTTAGCTATCAGACAGACAGACATTCGGATGGACATGGATAAATTTACTCATTATTAGCAAGAATAATATACTTTTCTACACTTGCCACGTCTCCCTTAACGCATTACGAACATAAGAATAAAGTGAATATACCCTCAACCCCTAGTGTGTAGGGTGTAAAAAAAGACGAAAGGGTCGAAAATGTCAAAGATGACAGCGTTGATTTTCGAAAAGTAAAGTGTAAATAAAATGACAGTGACATAATCGATATATTTTGAACATAATGAAAAAGAAGGAAAGAGTTGGGTGGTGGGTGATATTGGAAGACAAGTATAGGGAGGGAGGGAGAAGCTTTCAAGTTTAACAATTCGGTTTAAATTTTCACCACGAAATGCATGAAATATAAATTCAATTTCATTTATAATGACTACTGGGCGGTCCATGCGAATTCCTTTGTGATAGAAATATTCCCAGACCTCAAATTTTCGTCACGAGTGTGTAAATTGAGTCCAGCACCTTATTCGTTCTATGACTACCCCTATCTTCTTTCTATTCTACACTCCGTATCTGTACGTTCTGTATCTAATTCTAAAATCTATCCCACTTATACACCTCTTATAATGCACTACCAACAGAACCCCATAGGTAGCCGCTTATCTAAGTATACCGTATACTAAAGTATGCAATTTGACTTTAGGTTAATAAATATACGAAATTACACTGAAATTTTATAACAATTGGCATTATCCCAATAGGATAACACGGCCTAATGAAATAGCGCATGAATGAAACAGTGATTTTTGTTATCATTATTATCTCATCTTCGAAATAAAACGCTCAAAGTGTTGAGAATTGTGTTGATGTTGATTTTAATCGAAATAAATCGGTTAAAAGAGAGTTTCGGTGATGAAAGCTTTGTGGCAAATAAATGTTTGGCATTACGCAAGCAAAGCCTTAAAAGCTGTAGGAATTTAAATATCGCATTTACCGAAATGATTCAATGGCCAACAATAGCCACTGTTAGAAGCCCTAGAAAGCCAAGTTCTGCGAAAGTATCTTAAAACTTTCGTAAAACCAGCGTAAAATAACTAAAGCTATTTTACTCTGGGGTCTTAGGGAGAAGATAGAAGCACATAAAAGTTTTAGGATCAAATAGGTGTGACATTGAATTAATTTCAAAGTTTCGTAATATGAAATAAAGTACAAAATAGTTTTATTTCTTTTTATTTTACTTTATTTTTAATAATTTATTTATTTATTTATTTATTTATTATTTTTCTTGTAAGCCTCGTCCATTTCCGCAAAGCTAAATTAAGGTCTTAATTGCATAGAAATTAAATAAAATTTTTTAAAAATATCCAAATTTAATTTTTCACACAAAAGCTATTTATTTAAAATTGTGTCTGACTCTATGATGACATTTTTGTTTATTAGCGTAACCGTATGAGGCCACCCTCGCCCCCCCTTTGCACCTATTATTTGCTGTTGGTTATAATTCTGGTTTAAAGAAAAATAAAGCAATCTTTTTTCTCTTATTCGTTATTGCTCTACTTTGGTGTGGTGATGATGGTCACGATGACAGCCTTGTTAACAATCACTCCGAGCGAAAAAGGGGGTAAGACAGAATTGGAAAGGCGGGAAGAGGCGAATACGAAAGGGGATACCTCTAGTGTAGTTCTGCAAATGGAGCATTCCTACCGCAAACTGTAACCCTCAAATATTCCTACAGACTATCATTCTATGAAGTGTGCAGTATGTTAGTTTGTTTGTTTGTTTGGCGTGACCAAGTTAAAGGGTATTGTACATTCAAAAAGGAACCAACACCGACACTCCATCAGTTTACCAACAAAGAAGAAGGGGAAGGACGAAAGAGAGGAAGCCAATTGGTGCGAAAATGCTTACTAGAAATGAATTCTCATTCATTTGCATTTTGGTACAGAAGCGCAACGAATGCAGATGATAATCAAGCTGCGACCGACTGACTTTTAGTAGATCGTAGCAAGTCAAGCGGCAACCGAATCCGACATTAGCTCATTCTAAAAACGATATGACACTTTCCTTTCACTTTTCTGCCCTTACTACTACTCCCTTTCTGCTCTCATTGTCCTTCCTCCCATCCTATATAATTTCGGCCTTCCTCTCAAAATGCGATTGGATGGCAATTTGGCTAAATATTGCCAACTAAAGGAAACGCGGTGAAGTGAAAGTGTTTTGCAAGTGCAAAATTTTAATAATGCCATTTCTATGATATTCAGGTACGCCTTCCATGTCCTTTAAATATGGGCAAAAATTATGCCATCGGGCTTCGATAGAAAGGAGAGAAGCAGTCGGTGTGCTTTTTTCGTGCTTTCAAACGTTGCATTTTTCTTGTTTTAATATCTCTTAATTTTTTCTCTTTTTGTGGCTTTCTTTCTCATGAAAAAATATAATGAATTAAATTTGAGGTTATTTAATTTTTTTAAGTTTGCTTTTCATTCATTTCTTTCTTTTTCCTTTAATTTATTTCGTAATTTTTTAATGACTTTTATTTGCATCTCAAAGGAATGTTTCTGAATTCCCTTCCTCTTTTCTGATTCTATAAAACTTTTCCCAGGCGGTTTGGCTTTGAGAACTAGTTAAATCGTTTCTGTCTCACCTATTCTTAAAAAATTATATGAATATATGCATTCTTAAAGCGCAACTTCTCGCCTTTTAGTGCGCATTTGGAGTCAGACGTTTTCATTGGAATGAAACAGAAAACATAAATGTACACCATACTGACAACCAAGGGCACAGTATATAGGATATATAATTTTTGGCCAGACCCGATGAATTTGTCTTAATTTATTAAGAAGTACTTAATTTATTGTTTAATTTAGTTTTTCAGGTTTTTAATTTTTTCTAATTTTAATTTAATTTTTAATTTAATTTAATTTCGTTTATTATTTTTAATAATTTTTTTAATTAATTTTATTGGACGTTTGATTTTTTTTGTAATCCTGAAAAATCCTTTTTCAAGATAATAATTTTCATTTCTATGTCCTTTAAAAGAGCTTAATATTTTCTAAAAATGTTGTCAACATTTGAATTATTAGCAATGATGACAATGATGAGTTTTTACCATAAATGTGTATTTATGATTTTGACAGCGATGTTAGCTGCAGCAATTAAGTTTTTGATATAAGTTTTTATATAATATCAGATTCAGCCTAAGGTTCATTCGTACAGGAACTTATTTAATGCTCTCTGGGATTCATATTGCTCCTCTTAAAGGCCTCTAACTGTTTTTTAACTGTTGTTACTCTCCCTCTGGAGGCTTCTTCATATAAGACTCTCATTTCAATACATTATCTCTCATTTTAAGTACATATAGTTGTGCATGATAAATACGTGGTTCTCAAAATAGTGTTCAACTTTGCAGCACTCATAAAACGTATGACACTAAATAAGAATCTCTGCATGAAGGGTAGTGTCGTCATAATTAAATTAAAACAGTACATTCATTTCGTCAGTCTTTATTTCTGTTTCTAGGTTCGTTAAAAGAGTATTAAATAATTAGGGCAAGTAGAAAGTGAGGACGGATGACGGTGGAAAAGACTTCATAACTATTCTCAATTTTCGAAATTTTCTTTAATTCATTTTGATTCGCGTCTAGACTCTTAGATACACATCTTGTCTAGATGATGATCTTTGGATTACATGATTTATTTGATAGAATCCTAATTTTCAAAAGCGCATTCAATTAATGAATTTATGGAAGCGATATTCATGGCTACGTTTTGAAATATCGATGATTTTAAATTTTACAGTTTCTTTACTTTAACTAAATTTTCCACTTTTTTTGTTAATGAACGCCCAAAAAAAACGCTATTGTTGTCGCCGTAAGCATTATCACGCTGCAATTACTCTAATTCTAATTGAGCTCATTTGTGCCAACTTAATTAGGATAAATATAATATTACAGATTGTTTCACATAAAACGACCTTTCCTCCATCCTGCTTCGTCCGTGTCCAGTCCGCGTAAGCAAAACTTTTCAAGCGGAACTTTTTAATTATATTTAGAGAAATTATTTGAAACAGCATTCGATTAAGTTCGATTCAGTGCAATTCTATACGATTCGATTTTTTGCAAAATCCCATTGATGGTCAGCAACATTCGAATCGCAGCAGCATATATTCGTGTAGCAAAATCTGCCACATTTTACGTAGTTTTTGTTGCTTTCTTTTTTTGGTTAGAAATTTATTGTTGCGAAGCTTTTAATTAATTACTTAATATGGAGTATGATAATTAATTATGTAATTGCTCTACAAATATTAAAATGTTTTTCTCATTAGATTAAAATTTAAAATTCAAATCTGAGAAAAGTATTGCATTCCGCTGCTCAATTAGTAAAAATTTGATGCAAAAAGATGGAAACATATTCACAGTATCCTACCTACATCGTACCTACAACTATGCCCAATTTATTAATCGCAAGTAGGAAAGCAAGAGCGGGGCGCTATCGCTGAGGTAGTGTTTTTTAAGAAATTTAACGTATTATTACAAGCCCCTATACGTGTCTCTTTTTAGTGTTGATTTCTTGGAATTAACATGACAATAGCTGTTAATAATATTCACATAATATTTGCTCCTTCGTATGTCTCACAATAAAAATCTAACCCTTTTCTCCCCCCTTAGAAATTTTTTAAAAATTTATTTCCATCATTGTAATTCAGAATTCTCAACACGAATAAATCAGTATTTAAAAATTTCCCTGCAACATCTGAACGAGAAGTTTCATATAAGTTTGATAACAACTAGCCTCATCATATCGTGCTGGTCTCTAAATTATATGAGTTTAGATATGGCTTCTATTGATGTCACAACGCGAGGGCACACCTGATCTCTCATTGCAATACCACTACCTTCCCTTTGTTGTTGGATCAGCTTTTACTGGTGCTCTACGATAACTGGTGAACCTTGTTCGATACCAAAATGAAGAAAAATTATGTCATTCAGCGTTTGAAGAAGCTCGAGTGTTGGATCGAAATAGTTTGTTCATCACTTGTATAGACCCATTCATTTTCTCTATAAATCTCTCTCGCACTATCTCTCTCGATGTCTCTCTCTCTTCATATCTCTTTATCCCTCTCTACCAACACTTCCCTCCATTCCTAGGTTAATATTATTTTCTTTCTTAACTCGTACATCACGCCACATTCGTGTGACCACGAAAATTCAGTATAATTATCGTAGTTTGCCTTAAAGACCTTCCGCATATGTTGCATATATTCATTTACTAATTTTTTTGTATTAACTGGAGCTGCACTTGAGGGCGGCCGTGAAATTGCAGAGAATTGCTGTTGCTGATGGTGATGATCTACAACAATAAACCGAGCATGCTTCACGCTCGAATTAAATTTCAGTTTTACTTTATTTCATCTATTCAAATGATGACTTTCAATTATCTGAATATAATTCTTTGCCCTTGCTATTTTTCTAGCTAAGTATGTATTTTTACAGATCTTGCATTTATCAATTTTTCCCCATTTGCTGTTTTTGAATATCCCGTTAATTTAGTATTGACCTTTCTCATTATTTGTTATTAATATTTACCTATACACCCAATACCTAAAGGGTGAAAGGAATGTTAAACTCGTTTTGCTAGAGGATGGAAGATATTGAGGAGGAAGGAGGAGTGCAAGTATATATATCCAGGCTCAGAATCGAAAAACCCTTTCCAAAACCAATTTCTCAGTTTCTATGTAACCTGACTCCTAATTATGATGGACGTTGCACGCCTCTTTTATCATGTGTGCTCCGCTTTAAATAAGGATGTGATGAAAATGATTTAGTAGAACTCAATTATCATTCTATACCCGCGTATTTTCGGGATTCTTTTTCAGTTTTTCTCCCGCTTTCTTATGCCTTATCAATTCTAACCCTTAACTTCTTTTTCCATTTCAGAACGAAAATTGTTTGTGGGCATGCTGAATAAGAAATTGAACGAGAACGACGTGAGGAAACTGTTTGAAGTTTACGGAGTCATTGAAGAGTGTACCGTTCTGCGTGACCAAAACAGCCAGAGCAAAGGTTGTGCCTTCGTGACGTTTGCAACAAAACACGCAGCGATTTCAGCGATTAAAGTGGTAATAAAATTCAATTTGCTTCCTCTTGCACTCTATATTCTAGTAGCGTATTTATTTTATAATAAACTGAGTCATCATATAAAATTGTTGGTATACATTCTTTCTTTTATAATACTTTGTGAACAAAATGTGATCTGCTTTTGTATTTCTTGAAAGGAATAATTTTAACCTTCCTCATTTTCTTTGCTTTGTTTCCCTGCTTCTCTCACTGTTCATAGACCTTGAATCAGAACAAAATTATGGAAGGCTGTACCTCGCCACTTGTTGTTAAATTCGCCGACACCCAAAAGGAGAAGGAGCAAAAGAAGATTCAGCAAATTCATACGAATCTTTGGAATTTGGCAACAAACTTGAATATTCCCCTGGGTCAAACGGCGACTACAATTTCGAATGCAATAATGCCCAGCACGCCGCAGCAGGCAAGTCCGGTTCTTGCCTCAGAGGCGATAACGCCTACTTCATTGCAATTACTGCAGCAATTGCAGGCTGTTGGATTGCAACAACATTTACTGCAAGGTAAATTGGGTAAACTTATGATACACAATGTTTAAATTGCTGAGCACGTGATAAATACATCGA
The DNA here is from genome assembly GCA_963966595.1 of Physocephala rufipes. Classification (NCBI taxonomy): domain Eukaryota; kingdom Metazoa; phylum Arthropoda; class Insecta; order Diptera; family Conopidae; genus Physocephala; species Physocephala rufipes. The sequence continues at coordinate 25,379,625 of OZ016502.1, forward strand.
CGCAACTCACTCTCCCCCCGCCTTGTTATTATTATCGCTTTTATTGCAGGTTTCGGGGCACAAACAAATAGCGTTGAAACCGCCGCCGCTACAGCTGCTGCCGCTGCTGCTGCCGGCCTTCTACCTCCGATGTCTGTACAAAATTTGGCCGCTCTTGCCGCAATGACCCAACCATCACTAACTAGCGCTGCCACGAACCCAGGATCCGCTCAACTAACAAATACGGCCGCGTTATTGTGTGAGTATAGTTTGTATTATTTTAATGTTCAAATGCACGCGAACGTGTGTCCGTGTGTGTGAGTGTGTAGGTGTGTGTGTGGGTGTGGGTGTGTGTGGGTGCGTAGGTGTGTGTATGTGTGTATCTGTGTGTTCGTGTGTGGGTGTGTTCGTGTGTGCGTGAGGATTTCATATGAAGATATAAATTCGATAATCTGTTTACTCGACCGGGAACAATCTGAATATGACTCAAAAAGTGTTTGTTGCTTTAACTTGTGGTTTTGTGACCCTAAAACATAAATGTCTGACCGACTTTAACTGAAAAGAGCTAAACTAATAATCTCAAAAAATAAATTTCTTCCTTGTTCTTAAATTTTTCGATAACATTGAAGGGGAAATATTAGAGATTCTATATAAAACATGGACAATGTTATCATAGTCATCAAGTATTGTCTATGAAACCCTGTAACCATAAATTTAGCAGAGACAAAGCTCACAAAAAGGCTTTCAAAAAATTTGGTATTGATTACCAACACTACCTGCCACCCCCTCCAAAATGAAATCAAAAATATTTTGGATACTATTTCACTTGAAGAAATTGTAAAAGTATTACCAAAGAAGAAAAGGAATTTTCTAGAGTAAAACGACTACATTCTAGAGTTCTAAAGCTTTCGGTACGACTAGGCTGCAAAAAATTTCCTGGAACTTTTCCCTAGAACGAAAATTAAATAAAACAGAAAATTTAACGAAACTATTTCTTCAGATAAAAAATAAGGCTATGTTCTATCTGGGGATAATTTAGGAAGGAGAGTGTTTTTAACTGACATCGTTATTCCTTCCAACAATCAAGCTATATTTTTAAATATAATCGATACGAATTCGGTTGCGGGTGAAACGATTAAAATTTCCAATGAAAAATTTCATTAATTTCGGAAAGCGAACGTATAATTTAAAGCAATTTTAAATTTCCCAGAAAGTAATTACTAGATGAGAAAAGCAATAATTTTTAATTTCCTAAATTCCGTTTTTCCTGCACATGAGTATAAAACAAATTAGGAGGTTTCGACACCCTACCGAGTGTTCGTTTGTTGCGAAACGTTCATGAAGACGTGTTTTCGTCCTATTTATTTCACGGAAAAATCAATAGCAATAAATATTTAAGGAACAATATACTACATGTGCAACGTGTGTGGATGTATGTGTGCTTGGGTACATCTGTTTGTGTGTCTTTAGAAAGGAAACGGTTATGTTCAAAGTTTCTAATATATCTTCAAGAAAATATATACGAGTTCAAGTAAAGTTTAAGTTCATGCACGCATCGTCGTGCATGAAAAATCATCTCTAGATAAGTGATAATAAAAATTAAATCATAATGTTTTTTTGATGAAAAATAAACATATATGGCACCACAAAACTGATTCGCGTAGGAATTTTTATATTCAACTACAAAGAAGTTGAAATCGAAAGATGACAGATTTTATGAATACTTTTTAATCTTCATCGTCCAATAATTGGATTTTTTTATAAATAACGCAGACATAATATTACTTTCTTCGAAAGGAAAAATCAAACAAATAACAAAATTAAAACGAAAACGAGTTAATATTATGAATTTGCTTGATAATCGATAATCATATTTTATCATCATGAACGATTCATAAACAACTTTTCGTAAATGAATAATTATTAAACTACAGTAGGTGCAAGATATTGTGTGTGTGTGCTAGACGCATCCAAATGGATAAAGTGTGTGTTTTTTGGTGTGTGGTTGGTTGGTTCCGTTCCTTGCCTTCTGTATAGTTGTTTATGTGCGCGCGTGCGTGGGTTTGTTTGGATTTGGTGATAAATTAGCCCAATATATGGCAGTTTATGTGCTTGTGGCTGTGTTTCCTATCTGTCACTTTAATGAACATGTCGAGATAATTCGAAATTAATTACTTATTGATTCAATGGATTAGTTGATACTTTTTGTAAATTAAAAAAAAGTTGAAGAAAACAAAAAGACATTTATAACCGAGACAAAGGAATTAATTGTTTTCTTTAATTTTTCTCTTTCCCCATCTCCTTCTCCTTTTTGCTCTTTTTATCTTTTTCTTTATCGTACTAAAACATAATTACTTTTCATGCGTACTGTTGGTTTTTATTTCCGCGATTTTTAACAGGGCACTTAAGAAGGTCTTACAGATCAGGTGAGAAATTATATGGAAATATTTTATTCTACCTGTTGGCTTTACAATTGTTTCCATCAAACTAGATGTCCCGTACTTTTAATTGTCAATCGCTATTATAAATAAATAGAAATGACCAAGTTTCGTATGCCGCTTAATATTTGTGTATGATGTGATTATTTTTGTGTTGTTTCTGAACATTTAAAGAAAAATGTCCCCTTCCGTGCTTGTATGGCAATTCCTTCTTTTATTTTCTAGTGTTCAATCCCGGATTCCTATTTTTATTAGCTTCGTATCCACTTGCTTGCTATATCGCTGCCTTTAATCCCTTTGGTAGATCCCATATTTTTGAACTAAGTATACGATAATAATATAAATATAAGTATTTGAAAAGAATCGAAGTGTGTTCGTAGACAATAATTAAGCCCGCTAGGGAAATGCATATTTTAGAAATGAATTTGAGGGTCTCTAATTAATTCTAAAAATTAAGGTAATAATAACCGATTGTAAGTACCATAATCGATATTTGTTTTGTGGCGAATATGTTTTTGTATTAAGTAAATATAAATGACAGTACACATATAAGTATATAGGGAATAAGTTATTACGTTATCACGTTGACCCGATTGGTGTCTTAGGTCAGATTGGGCTCATATGGGGGTGAAATGTGGGGCATTTAATATCTTATGTATTTATTTGATACATATTTGCTCTACATTTTATTGATCCATATATTAATTCTCAAAAATTTTGCTATTCTCTGTTAACATACAGTATGTTAAATTGTGACGGATGCATGACATTCTTGGAAGTAATTTTTCCTTTTTACTATTCGAAATATCTTTTTTTTTGTTCGTTATTTTATTCAACATTTCCGTAATTCCGATTGATTTTCCAAAAATAAAGCCTACCCACTATTGTTTACGTATGGTGAAAATTATATAAATATAGAAACTGATCAAAAATGTTTTCAACACGCTCGATTGCAAATATGGCGTGATAATCGTTAGCAAACGCACAGCAAACTGTAACGACATCGGATTAGTTCTCATACATTGTGTCCATGAATTTAACAGACCATAAGAAATGGCCAACGAGTGCCTATCTCTTTATCTCTGTTAATAGCTTTAGTAAGGAGACAGGAAGCCATAGCCTTTCATTGTCCGGAAGGAAGATTTTCACTCTCTTCAATGAATTTGATTTTATTGACGCACCGTTGTAGAAATGGGGATAGAAAATTGCTTATCTCATTTTATATTATTCTACTTAAAAACCAGATAATTTGGAAAGAAAGGGAATTATAAATTTGAAGAAAATTTTACCTCTGCGAAAATTATTTAACGAGCCACATGAAGAGCGCAATTATTTTAAGAATAAAAGTGTGCACAAAAACCAATAAAAAATAAAACTTGCTAAAAGCAAATAAAAACAATCACAAATAAAAATAAAAACTATTAAAAGCAAAAAGGAATAAAAATCAAATACGATACAATTATTAATGTTACGCTTAACGTGCTCACGTTAACGTTGATACGAAAACTTACGCAATGAAACGACGGTCTTCGGTCTGTTGATTTTACGAGAGTTGTGGGGCAAATAAAAGGAAAATTCTATTGTACGATAAAATGCGGTAACGCAATTTCCGTGCAAATAAAGAGAAACCACAATAACTGCAAAAATAACAACAACAACAACGATAAACGAACTAACAAAACGTAACCAGTTACTAGTTGCACTTTTATGAAATTAACAACGCGAAACTTATAGCATTTAGAGTAGCAATATAAACTTTAACCCATTCAGGGTTCGTAGCAGCACTATGACCTCATACACTCATCCCACTCATACAAATTAGCTAACTTGCTGGCATTTCGCAGGCAACGCATTAAAGAAGGGAGTAACATTCAAGGCAGGGAATAAAGGAGGAATAAGAGAAAAACAGAAATAATAATAATAGAAATAATAGAACTAGAAGAAGAGAATTATGAGGAATATTAAAGCGAGACGACGGCGGAGCCCGAGTAATTTCGGTGTTTCCCTTGATTGTAGGAAGACAGATTTATGGAAGTGTATTGTATACCCCACACACAAGCGCGTACGCGCAACCAAGCATACACATGCAGACAAATCTGTAAAATACTATAGACAGATATTGCCAACTTCAACTTTCTCTGCTTCATAAAACTGTGAAAAAGTTAAGGAAAGGAAAAGAGCATCAGTAGTAGGTCGGTAGTGGGTTAAACGAAGCGAAAGCGACCAAGAAATAAAATCTGTAGAAATAAAAAGAATCATTATCTAGTTGTATCAAGTACCAAACTCAGTCGGACCTAAAACTTTTATAAATTTCTCAGTTGAATTACTGTCATCATTATTAGAGACGCAGCAATGAGGTGACACAAACGCTGTAAATTCAATGTTAGAAGTTTTAATTCCTTAAATAGAAGACACAAGAAAAAAAATATTAAAGGAATAAGTAATTCCATTTCAAATATCGGGTGTATATAATTTTGAGCCCCGCCGTCTTTTCATGAACAAATTATTTGCCACTTTTTGATTATACGGGAAACCGTTGCTTTGTGGCAGTGACAGTGAATGCTGACAACGTGACGTGTGTCAATGTGTAAGCGAATGTGCGCGATAAATTCAATTTTTAAATGACGCGCAGTGTCTCGTCTCTTGTTTATTCTTCAGTTATGTATCTAAATTAATATCTAAATTAAAACAACAATAAATTATAAATAATAAAAAAATAGTTTAGGAGATGGCAATACTTTGGCTTATATTATAATGGTGCCCGTATAAAGCAAATGGTCTTTTCAAAAAGTGTAGTACATTTTAGAGGAAAACAACAAGACAACAACAATCGTTAATGGGTCTGCACCCCCAAGCAAACTTCAGGATTTCCTAAAGAAATTGGTCAATTTTTTCCTGTTTTTGCCAAAAAAGATTCTTTTGGTCAATCTCCTAAACTCCCAAAAAGTTATTTAAATCGCTACTGCAAATGTCAAAAAATAAGTTTTGCAAAATTCTAAAACATTTTCTAAAAGGCTTTGACCTTCAAAGGTCACACGAAATTTACTGCGCTAACATTTTTATGGTCCGTTTCGTGTCCTTAATGTCCAGAAACCTTTTTTCCCCCACTTTAATTTATTTTTATATGTTGACAATCCTAGAATTCTCCCAAGGATGCCGAGGAAATCTGAACATGATTGTGGTAATAAATTTCTTAACTCCTTTCTAGCGATTTCTCCCCTCAGTCTTCCTCACCACCGCGCTATCCTAAATCGCTTGAAGCAGAACATAAATTATCATTATTAACCTACTTTTAAATATATATAAAAATTTATTCTAGCAAATAAATTTTTCTATTATTGTTTCCCCTCACTTCCTCCCTCTCTGCTTTCTTTTCTTTCTACCTCTTCACTTTTTGTAAGCTCTCATCGGTTAAGTAGTTTGTAATAATAAATGTTTCTTTCTTTTATAAAATTTATTTTGGTTTCTCATTTAGTTTTCCTTAGTATTTATTCACGGCAATTTTTTTTTCTTTATCCTCCGCAATGGGATGCATAAACAGTTTAATCCGACAGAAAATTAAGTGAAAGAAAAGGAAAATATTAAAACGAAAAACAGATGATGAAAGTTTAGCTTTATCCTATTCGTAAAAAAGAGTTTATTATTGATTATTATGGTTAGGAAAGTAAGGAAAGCAAGATGAGGGGAGGGGGGTCTGAGAGAAGCGTCAGAGATATTTACATATTTCACATTTCCATATTTCTTTCAATAGGCTGCAAATAAAGCCAGGAATGACAGTTAGGAACTGTCATTAAAAATGAAGGGGAAAGGGGTGAGAGAAAGAGAGAAGAAGGAAAGAAGGAAAGAAAATATCTGTAACAATATCCCAGGGAGTTAGTTCTTTAGGAATGGTAAACTTTCTAAGAGCAGCTAAATTTTTATTATGACACTTCTCAAGTTGTTTAATTTCAATCTTAATTTTCTCTATATCTCACTGTCCTTTCCAGATCTCCATTCGCTGGGTCATTTTCTTGTATATAGATGTTATATTATTCCGAATATTTTGATGTGTTTTTATGGGTTTTTATTTATCAATATTTCTTTAAAAATATGTCAAGCGTTCCGCAAGGCGCTAAGGCTAAATTTTTGTTCGTTTTTAGTTTTTCCTTCTCAACTTTCTATACCCTACACCACGAGGATAGTGTATATTCACTTACTTCTGTTTGTAATGCATTCAAGAGGAGGAATAGTAGGTATAGAAGGTATAGAGTATAATAGGTATAAAGTAATGGTAGGTATAGAAATTTTTGCATATTTTTGCTCATCATTATTGCTCCTAATTTGAGTCAGCCATGCCCATCCATTTGTCTTTTAATCTGTCTGGAAAAATCACGATTATAGCCGAATGGAAAGAGATATCCACGCGAATATCGGCACGAATATTCTTTGTCATTATATGTTGTTTGGGATTATAAATGGGCAAAACCTAATTACACGCCTACTTCTTTATGAAACATACTTTTGAAAGTACATTTTAATTGTACATCTCAATTTGTCTCAGAGTTTTGTTAACTATTTAATTTTGTCAACTATTCAAATTGTTAACTAAAAAACGGTCGGGCGTAAAAATTCGTACGTTGTACGTGTATTTGCAACTGCTTAAGCATTTCCGTTATTTAAATAAATAAAATGTGATTTATAATCGGTTTTGCGATCAGTCCACATTTCTCAAAGGGTGTTGACGTAAGCTAAGTTGCCAATGTATTATGTTCCTTTTTTAACTTCTTTATTTACTTAAATTCTAGGTCAAAAATATTTTAGTTTGAATTATTATTAATTCGGGCTTTTCAAATGAAAAGTATAAGTCCTGCTTTTCTGGTTGTTTATCATATTTTCTGTAGGACTTTCTGGAATTATTGCCTTGGCGGTCTATTTACCTCGTCTCTATCTGAAAATTTTGCACAATAAAAACTTTTGTCATCTAAATTGTTGCATTATTCCGAAGACTTTCTAACAAATAAATGAATAGATAAATAAATGAAATAAAAGAAGACGTGTCATCGAGAAATGAAGCATTACCAAATGATTTTATTTTAGACTTATTTTATTACTTGGTATTATTAGTAAATTTCATTAAACAGAATGATCTGTTTTTCAGAGCTTGCTTAAATTAATTTTTAAAAATTAAAGAAAACTGAAATAAATTGTTTAAGTTGCAGAAAGCCCGTTTAAACGCAATCGAATATCATTCAAAATTATCTTCTTTGAAAACATAATTTTACAGAATTATATAAGGGTTTGTATCAAATACTTGGATAAAAATTGGGGATTATTTTTATTGTCGAATATCGTCAATAAACCACTAAAATGTGTGTAACTTAACGAAGACATAAACTGAATAGCGTAATCACTTTCAGTGCGCCTGAATTGAGCAGAAGCAGTGGAAAAATATGCGGTGTGACGGTTATATAAAGTGATCTACGAGAAGCGATAGGAGACGTGAAAAGAAGCTGCGAAGTAGTGAAGTAGCTGTGAAGTAGGGTAATGGGGATAAGCTTCCAGCTTAGTAATTGACAGTCAGGGTTTACTCTTGGTTTCTTTGCATGAACCAAATATACAGTCAGTCGAGTCGATTGGTGAGTCGTTTTCTTGGTCGACTGGCTACTTCTTGGTTAGTTGTATCAGACTTTCTCACCGGTAATTTACCACTGAGTCAGTACATGAAGGAATCGGTAATTTTCTCAAATTAATGATAGATTCGATCCCAAAGACCATAAAAAAACAATCCATCGTCTGTGTGAATTCGACCGCAAATCATAAGAGGGATCTCATTCGCCGCATGTATTGCATTCCAATGACGAAATCGATGTTTCTGTTTGTGTGCGTGTGCGGTAAAGTCATGGGGAAGGTCGAACGAAGACCGAGATAAAATGTACCAAACTTCTGCAAGTAGATTCGTCCGTAACGGAGAAACATAACCATTTAGAAACAACACGGGTAGGACCAAACGGAAAATATTCAGAATATTAGATATTTTTATGGGACAATCGGTCTGAGTCACAGTGATAATGGTAACGGTGATGATTATGATGATAATGATGACGATGACTATAGTAATGATAACGACTGAATATTGTTGGTTGGAAATTGATGGATCCTTTAAGAAGGAAACAAATAATTAAATTTGTTAAATCGAATTTTGTGAGATGAAGAATTGAGACGCAATATAAAAATTTAACGACGAGTAAAACATAATTGTAATTAATTATTATTATAATTAATAATATAAATATACAATTAATTTTCAAGGCAAAATATTGCTTTTAATTTTTCCCCCTAAAGACGAAGTTTAATCTCTTAATACCGGCTTCATAATTTCCAATTAAAGACCAACAAAAACATAATAGAAGAATATTAACATTAAATTAAAATGTGAGAGCCCTTCTGTGGCAGATATCAAGAGGAAAGTGGCTCCAATTACGAAATTTAATTAAGTATAGGAATGGAAGTGGTTAAGGAGAGCGACGGACTGACGAACCAAACTGAACTGGATCAACTCTTATGATCTACAAAAAGAAATAAACGCAAACTTCTTCTTCTTTCTCTGACGTCTCTCAAACCTTCCCACTTCTGTTCAATATTCCGTTGTATCTGTTGTACCTTTTCTGTAAATTTTTCAAACTATTTTTTTCACCAAGTATTTTTCATTCGCGGACAAAACTTTTATCAAATTTCATTAAAAAACTTTATTCGGCAGCACTAATATTTAATTGTAATTCGAACATTGACTTCAGGATCTTACCTCTATTTACCCAATTGGGCTTTCAAAATATGGTTTTCATTCATACCGCCCTGCATTAATGACGATCAAATGACTAATATTGTGGTATAATTTTTTAAAAATAAAACTTCATAATTTATCACACATACGTTCATAAACTAATGCGCTTCGACTATAATCTCCAAAATTCCGCTGACAAATTAGGGGTAAAATAGTTTTTCTACACAAACGCTGCGACAATCCTTACGATCCTCACCACTTTTGTGGAAGATTGAACACAAAGAAGAAGAAGCATGCGATAAAATACTAAAACATTAAAACTTTCCTACTCATAACAGCTGTTAAAGGAAGGTTTGATGCTTGTAATAATTTTTATTGCCCCTCTTTGATGTTTACGTACATGCCAAGCTTCTTTTGCCCAATATTCCTTATTTAATTCTATGATATCCTTTCTATGTTTCCTATTCTTTACTTTGTATCCACAAAGTTTATTTACAATGGATTGTAAAATTTTAATAAGGTGACGCAAACGAATTAAATGTAAAAGTGTCAGAATGTAACAAAGTCTCCTTAACGATTAAAATACAAAGAGATAGGATAGTCAAGCATTGTTCAAGTTGTCAACTGACTGAGAAAACCCTTTTTGGTTTGGCAACGAAATCTACCATATGGTTTTCTAAGTAGGATAATTCGAGACACTTTTGTAAGCCAACTTGTCTCATTAAACATTAAAGACATAGAAAGAGCTATTTTGGGTCATGTGCGGCGTGCCGACAAATGGTGTTATGAACATAACGTGATGTTGAAAACAAGCGGTATTGAAGAACGACGAAAGAGGATGAAGCCAATGACTGTAGCAATCACACGCGAACTAAATTGCACGGAAGGAGAGAACAATAGGCTTTCCACTGTTTTTCCTTTTGCTTATTGATCTATATTTTCGAAAAGGCTTATATCTCTATAACTTCTCTTTTCTTAGATCAATGGCAACCAGTATTTACTTAAAAATAAATCAAAATTCAAACTCATTCGGATTTAGAAGATGACAACTTTGACAACATGTCTTCTGTTCCTACAGGTGCCGCGTATTTTCGTAGCAAAGAGCATTTTTTGTTGGACGGTAAACTGCAATGTAATGTAGAATTTTTGCATCTCAAGCATTTCAACATAACTTGTTTGCATCCCTTTTACAAAGCAACCCGTTTTTCCTTATCTCCTGCCCTTCTCTCTTTAGTCTTTTTTCCATCACCACAACCGTCTTTAAATTAACGCCTTCAACGACCGTCCAACTATAAAAAGTTGCTGCATTTTCTCGACCTGCAATAATATTTTCGATTGGAATTTTAGTTATGTTGCGATGAAAAGAGAGAGACACGGAGATAGAGAGAGAAACATAGTGCGAAGGAGAAGGAGAAGAGAAAACAGAATGAATAACAGAAATAGCTAAATACGCAAGGATGAGTAAATATCCAGAGTAAAGAAATCTTAATTTCGTTCATTTACTATTACTTTATTTACGTAAAACATACGCTAGTAAGTGCTAGGTTGGAAGGATATAGCATGGATACGATTCCTGATGAAAGGATAGACAAGATACGATTAATTAACAAGAAAGTGGGCATGGGTTAAAAATACCTCGGGCGAAATCTTAATCAAAGTTTTAGGATTTTCCCTCACTTTTTAGTTTTCGACTCATGAGCTAGCGGGGTTATACGAACGTCTTTCACCATCCTCACAATATTCATTAGTAGAGTATATGTACAGTCCGACTTCCCATGCATTTTTGTTTGAAGAGAGACATGAATGTATAAACTGCTTTCAGACGTTAGGTGCGTCGCTTGGAGTTCGTATAAAAATGCTTTCAGACTTAAGAAGAAAACTTATGCTTTAAGACTTACAAAACAAGCGAGGTTGATGAAGTTTTCTTTGGGTAACGTTTCCTTTTTAAACACGATGCATCAAGCTCGTTCGTAACGAAGTAAATATGAAGTTTCTTGAAAATATTATTAAATAAAATAGAAACGTATGAAATTCTAAGAAATTACAACTTAACTAAAAGTAGTTGCGCTAATTTTACTCCGTTTATTAGCGCTATCCTTGGGCGAGATCGTATCCTTATCCTGATGGATCCGACCTGTAATTTTAGTATTTTTTTCTTTTTATTTTTCTTCCTCTTTTCGAACGTCCCGCACTAACCTTTTAGTCGTGGCATTCCCTTCGCACTTAGTCCACCAAGCTCTCTGATCCGCCTTAAAACTTCAGCACGCAGCTACGTGATTACAAAATAGGCTTCGTAATAAATCTTTCACAGTGTATAGACTATAGTATGGAGTATAGAGTAGAGTGCAGAATTGTATGCATAACAGCTGTTTATTTTGAAAAATTTTTTGAGTTTGATACTTTTGGTGAGCGTCTTTAATGATCGTTCAAAAACAATATTATTTAAAATATTGTCTAATTAAAAAAATCCCAATCGCCTAATTAATATGTTAAAAATAATCTTGTGAATTCATTGACCGTAAAAAGCATAATTGTAACAAAAATTTTGTAGACTTTTGGTTTCTATTTCATTCCTTTATAGGCGAATCTTTGGCGTAAACACGCTTTAACAAAAATTTAATGTGAATTTATAAAAATATAATATATTTTAATAAAAGATATTGTATTGGACGTATATTTTTCGAAAATTTTCGTAATGAAACTTTAGGAAATTTCTGAAATTTTAATTTTGCATAAATATCGGGTGGTGAAAGGAAAATGAGCATATTTCCGTCTTCTTCGCTATCATTTAAGGTTTTTAACAGAATAAATTATAGATGTTCAAATAAAGATTAAAACTAATTTCGAAGTCGGCTAATTTACCAATTTCCGTCACTTGAGGCGTTCAATTGAGAATTGAGAAACTATAAAATTTTATTTGACTGAAACGGCAAGCAGTCAAAGGAAATGTTTAAATTACAAAAAATTTCAAAGTCAAATAATTACATTAATTAATAATTTTAAAATTTTAATATATTCAAGGTTTTTCAATATATTAAACACGACTATGAAGATAAAGGTTTCTGAATCGAACGCCTTAAATGAATGAAAAAATTGACTTGAACAAATGGATCACCAAAAACTTTTTCTTTCGTTTTTTTCGGTATTTTGATCAACATCTTTTAAAATACAGACATTTGTTAAAAACTAATAATCCGCAATTTTTATTTGCATTCATCATAGTGTATAATTATTTGCATGTAGTTTTCGCCAGACGAACGTGAAAGAAAGTTTTTTTTTTAAATTTTGAAAAAACTTTTGAAAAAACTGGGCCTAAGAAAAGTTTCCCTCAATCTTTAAGTTTTTCCCCAAAAGAAAAGTATTATATTTGATTATGACAACTTATTCTAGCTATTCTTAATGAAAAAAACCACTTCAGTGAAATAAAGCTTGCTTTTGAAAACAAAGATTCTGAAACCGTTAATTTAGATTTGGTTTCGTTAGCGAATGGAACATAAAAACTTGAAATTATCAGGTTATCTCTAACGAAACCGATTTCCCTCACAGTGGTCTTCGAAATTCGTCTTGTGGGTGACCCAGATCATTTTCAAGAGATAAATGTTAATCATATCTTTTTCCTTGGTTATTTCTCTCAAATTACGCATAGTCATGCGAGCTTTGGGTTTTATATTTATTGTGTCAATGTATCAAGAAAACACTGTGGCCATGGGTTTACCAGCTGAAGGACCAGTCTCGAAATCCCAAGGACGTCAATACTTCTTTTACGCTGCTGCATCGAATTTTGTTTGCCTCCATGACCAGAATGATAAACTTATGTCCTATGTTCAGTAACAATACGATTACGCATCCTAATGATGCTTCACCAAGGGACCGTCTTAACAGTAAAAATACTGTGAGAGTTCGAAGTTACTGCCAATAGGAAGATTGCAATTTGATGGTAACAACCAAATGAAATTTTATATCCCGTTTCTCCGACCCTCGCAGTCAACGTGGTAATTAATTAAATCTCCCACATTATCACCGCAATATCGAAAATACGTTGCACATTCCTCATACTACGAGTATTAATTGTGACATCAGTCAAATTAAGGAATCTATTTTGTAGAGAATTGTGTAATTCGAAGACCATTTGCGGAATAAACAAATGATTTGCAGACAATGGATTCAACTCCAATGTCCCGGCTGACAAAACTTCGAAGAAGGCAAAATTAGAGATAGCATAGCGAGAAATAATTCTAATACGAGAAGTCGGTATACAAGAATACTGTTCAATAAAGTATGAAAATTGCATGCGTGAATCTCGGCATTTGTCGTGATTTCGTTCGAATTTTTGTTCGGTTTTATCATTTCGGGATTTTGTTTCCAAGCCTAAGGAAAGAAATTATTTAAAAATTATAAAATTGAAAGAAATAAGAGAATATAGTACGCAAAAATATATGATTTAGTTAATAACATAAGCTTACATTTAAACGTTCCTCCATTTTATATTAGGGTATATACCACCGACTACTCTCAGTGAGAAAAGGGGGAGAGGGCTTATACAAATATATTACTTTATTTACAGAAGAATATATTATTTTAGATGTATTAATATTAATGTATCGTATTGCAGAAATAAGTGAATAAATTATATATAAGTATGTGTGAGTGTCCGTTTGTTTATTTTATAAATTACCTTTGCGCACTTAATTAATTAACTGTAACATTTTGAAGTGATTTAACTTAAACGCTGTTTTTGGCACGAAAACAAAAATCGAATTTTCCAGTAAAAATTTTACTAATTTAATTTCTCTCTTTTCTTGTGTCTCTTTATCTCTCTCTCTCTCTCTCCTTCTGTGTGTTACCTTCTCGAGCAGGGTCTGATCCTAATCCATTAGCGTCAGCATATATGTCCACAGCCGCTGGTTTACCGCACTTTGGAAGCGCCGCTGCGCTGTCGGCTTCACCACTAGCCAGTGTCGCATTGAGTTCGGCAGCAGTTGCCGCCGCAGGCAAACAAATAGAAGGTAAGTGCACTATATATGGTAGGTATGCTCCTTGATGTGAGTTGAGTGGAAACTGTGTGTTTGTGTGTCTCTCTGTGTGTGTGAATGTGAAGTGGATGTGACATGAACACAAAGAAGTGAATGAATGAGAAGTCATGCCGGCTGAACTATTGATTTCATCCATAACATTAAATATTTAGTCCAACTTTCAGTCGTGTTTGGTAGCACGTCAGTCATTCTGCCAAAACTCCGGCAACGTTTTGCTTATTTGTTGTGCGGTTTTATAGAATTTATGCATTTTTCATTATGTTCGGGTTATATTTCGTTATAATAAACAAGCTTGCTGTTATTATTTTTTATGAATAGTTTATCTGGGTGTATGTGGGTTGTGTTGTGTGTCTCTCGTTTTAATGTTTGATGTACTGCGTTTCTCAAATGGAGTTTTTACTATAATCGTATGACCATGATAAATTAATAAAACGATATTCAAATGACAAAGCGCCAGCAGTGGTACGAGTTCATACTTTTACCACATTTCCGTTTTTCCTCCTCGCTTGACACGTCACGTGAGGAAATAACATGTTTTCGATGTTTTTTCAGTATAAACGCCATTATCGCTTTATTCGTCGAAGTTCAATGACTCCCACAACAATTTATTCACTTGGCGTCCATCAAGTTTGCGCCCGTTTATTTAGTACCGTTTCAAACATTATTTTCTATATATAAAAATTTTAAATTTCCGGTGGTCGCGTATGAAATATAGATTGGCATTATCGAATACAGTTATCGACTTCAGTTAACATCGATTGAATTTGTGTATTTCCGAAGAGGTAAGGTTATGTCATGCGTGCATCAGACCGCATGTACTTGACTGGTTGTGCGGCTGTTAATTGGTTTTTATACAAAATTCCAAAAATTTTTTAAGATCAATGTCCTTTCGCTGCAATCGAACGGAGGTATAGAGTTAGATGCTAAAGCGGCCCAAAATAAAAGACGCTAATTTTCTATGATTGGCAGTTTATTAAATATGTATATGTAAAATTACACACAATCCTATCCTAAAAATATCCCCATACACATAACCATTTTTAGAAAAACAAAAATAAAAAAGGTTGTCAAAACTACTTTGAATAAAAAATTTACAAGTTCAGCGAGAAATGCACAATTATGTACAAATCGGTATTGCACGTATCATGATAAAACAATTCAAAATGTATTCAATAAAAATTATATATATCCATAATTATATATTTCCATCTCACTTTACTCCATAAAGGGATGTAAAAGCACCGCAGATTCAATACTGGTGCAATGTTTGTGTTTCCTAAAAGCTTTTTTGAAAGAACTCAAATTCTTTCATATCTGCTAAACACCGTACAAAAATTATCCCCTAAAAACTTTAACATTTTACATTATTATTTTAAAGTAACAAGTTTAATATTTGTTACTCTTTAAAAATTTAAAAGCTTTCCTAAAATGTCTGAAATGTTCGTTTTATCCAAAATACTCGAGAGTCATATCGTCCTATAAATTCCATCATAATTTGCTTTAATAAATTTTCAAAAGGGATTTATATTTTTTGTCTCTTTTTGTGTATTTATTCAAAACAATAAAACTATTTTTGTTGATTGTGAAATGTTTTTATTTGCCATTTTTAAAGTATTTGAAGAGTTTCCATACGATTTTTAAATAGTTCGATTTCTTTACGCCTTTAAAATTATTTGTAAAAATTTTTGTTTTTTGTTTTTAGTATAATTTTTTCTGAAATCGTGTGCATTCATTAAACCGGTTTGAATAAATTTATATATTTCAATAATTAATTAACATTCGACTTGAACACAAACAATTCTAAAAAAAGTTGAAACATTTTTGTTGTTCTTTAAGCAATGTTGGTCCTTTCTAGACGAAAGACTTTTTAACTAATTTGAAATATTCCGATTATAGAGTTCGTATTATTTAAAGAATTCCGGATTCATCTGTCTGCGGTTAATAATGACATAAGTCCTGCTCAGATATAAATCAACAAGATATTCATTGATATTGAACGTATTTTGAGACATTAGGGAACTATTCTTTAACCTTTTTGGAGACTTCATACATGGTCATTTAGTTTCTCGTTTTCAGTGTGAGGTAGAAAAAAATATTCGTAACGTGCTTATAAAAAACTCATTATTATCATCATAATGATTGGCCCGAACATAAGCTGATCGAAGAGATTCTCCCGTTCTTCATGAAAAAATATACCATTGGTGAACTTTTTTTAACTTTATAACATACAAGTATTTTGTTGTCAATGAAGAAAATCTTTCATACGACTAACTTCCTGGTGACTCCCTTTCTCTTTCAATTTTAAACTTCAATCATGTTCTCTCCTTTAACCATTTTCTTTTGTATCCTTTTTCTCATTTTTCATTTTCTCTTTTATTGAAATACTTCCTGTATATGATTTCCTTTATTACAATTTCCCTTTCCGTCTGGTAGAATGGTGCATGTGGTTGAATGCATATGCCCCACGCATTGACTCACTCAGAGAAACATATGATAGGTAGGAATGTTGTGACAACGTAAAAGAATGTGTGCGCATGTAAGTGCTTTGTACGCTGCGAATAAAGTATATTACTGCTCTTTACTTCCTTTTTCGCTATTCGTACTCGGATTCTATTTCTAGCTGCTTTGGCAACTTTGTAAACTACCCCACTTCTACAACCACCCACATCGTAGTATTTATTAGTGGGTCATGATGAAAGATGAGGAGGAAATTTCAGGGGTGGGGACTGAAATGAAAAAGAGATTAAAGCAACGGTAACAGAAAGAAAAATTGAGAAAAAGGGTATTTAAAAGAATCGATGTTGTCATTTTCTATTTATCGATTGCCTTTTTGTTTCCTTTCATGCTTTCTGAACCAGGTTTCATCTCATTTCTTAGTTCGTCCCGAAATTCAATTTATGATAAAAATATTAGAATGACCCCTTTCTCGAAAATTCGTAATTGAGATTTCTAATTTAGAATGGTTTGATCAAAGAAATTTTAATCATGCATGACTAACTCACGCAGAACTAACCGCACGCAGAACTCTCCTGTTTTAATGAAAAAATTGTGGAAACAGCTGCTGGTATGGAGTCATCATGATAACAACTTCTTTTTTCCCCTAAGTTTGTCCTTTCTTTCGAACAATTCTCTCGAATCTCTTTAATTTCAGCGATATTTTTTAATTTATGAGATGCAAAGCTTTGGCTGTGTGGTAGATTTAAGAATATATCTTGTGCTTACATTTTGATATAACATAATTATCATCACAAGTTTAATGCATTCAAATTTGAACACATTTTCGCTAATCTACACAAACAAATGCATATACACACATACATACACACATACACGCACATATATTTACGCACATATACACCTCCCTGCATCTTATGGATACCACATAAATGGCACCTTTCTATTGAAAGCACCTCCAATTAAATTTAATTCCCGAAAGGACATCCCGCTAAAACTTAATCCAAACTTAATTGATTTTGTTGCTGAACGGCAACGGCAGCTGTAGCCACAGTAGCATCAGCAGGTGATAACAGTAGGGAGCGTTGGGAATAACAGAGAGAAGCATGGTAGAAAGAAAATGAGAAAGGCGATGACAATAACAATGAAATATAGAAACCATGCATCATCAACATTACCATCGCTGACTAATCCAACGTGTGCATGCATCGAACAGATAAGAAATTTAGCTTAAGCAGCGCTTTGTAGAACATTTCCAAGACAAATAAACTAGAGAAAGTTTTTAGAACAAGAAGTTTTAATCGCATCAAACAAAACTGAGAAGAACAAAAGTAAAGGAGCAGGAATGGGCGCGGAACGTGGAGGGATGGGAAGGGAAGGGAAGGGAGGAGGAGAATTAAGATTAGGAGAAGAATGTATTAAGAGCGACACATAATAATAATAAAGCTTCTCTACTGATGCAATACCGTAAATAATATGATGGCTATACCAGACACAAAGCCGGAACAATAGAGGAAGAAAGACAGAGAGAAGGAAAGGAAAAGAAGACATAAACAGCCATTGACAACGGCGTCAATTTCAATTACGTTAAATACATGCACATAATGTTACGCTTATAAACACTTACAAACACGTGCACCACACACAAACACACGCATACGTTCACACACATTTTGCAGGCGCTCGCTATTTCGTCACTCATTTTGATAATGGGAAAGACATTAACATTTGCCGTATCTTATATCATACATGCATTTCTCACTTTAATTACAATAACTATCGAAGCTAACCTACCCATCATCATCATCTACGCCTCACTTTATCAACACGCCCGTTTTCTTCTTTGAAAATGGTACAACTACCTAGAGGAGCCCTCGTTTTTCTCACCTTACCATCACTTCCAATGGGTTTACTCTGTACATATTATTAAGCTTGAGATATTCATTTAAGAGTTCGTTTCAGTTTTATATATAATACGGTACAATGTAGTAATGATAACAATTGCATGACATACATCAACTATAACGACAAAACACAATCAACAAATATTTTTACATTTAAATATTTATTAAAAAGTTATAAAGCATTTTTGCTAAAAAATTATTTAAGAGTTTACATTATATTACACAAAAGAAGAATAAGAAGAAAGAGAGAGAAAATAAAAAGGGAATGGCATAAATCCACTCATCTCTGTCCCGATGTAAGATTCATTAACTTCATCATCCCGCCCGGTAGTGCCTGTTTTAAATAAATGTGAAAAAACGATTATTTTTTCTTACAAATCTTTTGTTAAACACATTAATGTTAAGATCATCATTGCATTCACTTAAGAAACACTTAAACTGTTGTAAATTGTGTCACTATTGTTGCATCAGAGAAAAGTTGAGAGCTTTGGGAAACTGTCATTGCTTTTAAATAAGAATGGTGTTATTATTCATGGTCCATTCATTTAATTTTTAAGTTCTTATATCAGATTTTTTTCCAAACAATTCTTTAAAATTGTGCCTTAGAGAGATGGCACAAGTTCTAAACGTATTCAAGCTATTCCTTCGCTTGTTTTCGCGACAATAAAATAAAGTAATTTGCTGTCATTCTGCATTGAAACGCCATGAATGACAATGAATATCAATAAATGACGATGGGCTACAATGGACCAGTAAGTGAACGGATCAAACAAACTAATGCCGCTCGCGCAGAATAAATGGAATCCCTTTAATATCGAGTTCGAAAAGAGATGATTTTTTAGTTAAAAATTCTCTTAAATTGCTCAAAAGGTAAATTCATTTAAAAACAAAACAAAAATCGAATCATGGCATTCGATACTGCTTGATTGTTTGCCGTTTTGTTGTGTCGCGTACATTGCGCTAATTTTAGGCTAACGTCTTCCTTCAGTTGTCAATGTATCTTTAATTGATTAGAATCAAAACGCTATTATGACTTTAGATTTTATGTAATAATTAAAAACTCAATAAGCGGAGGACAAAATAAGGTTAAAGACTTTCAGTACATTCGTCAAACATTATGGATCAAAAATCAAATTTAGTCGGAAATTCAGTCAAATAATTGAAGACAATTTTCTGGTTGGCATAACGTCCTTCTGAAGTAATGGAACGATCGATAGATTCGCGCAGGTGAATTCGGTACGATAATTGATCGTGAAGGTGGAAAATCCGTTAAAAATTCTAGATTTAAATGGTGTTTAATTTCTAGAAGAACTGTAGGTAAATTGCAAATAAAAGATACGTAACACGAACACACTCCTCCCCGCACCGCTATTCGCTAAATTCAGACAAAAGCTTGAATGAGAAACTCCTTAAATATTAAATTCTCCAAACCTCATCAAAAGTAATCGCCACAATATCGGTTATAAAATTAAACGGGCTAATTATATTTTGGACTTGAGAATCCAAGGTTTATTTGAGTTCGGAGAGACATTAATTCACAGGTCGTGCTTCAGGCCGGGCCACTCAAATTTCAAAACTACCGGCTCCCTAATCTACCCTCTTCGCCCTTTCGCACCTCCTACAAACCTTGGTGTTATTCAAAGAACCATGGAAGAAGGTGCAAGGGCGGGGTGATATTAAGGGGATGCATTAAATTAAATTAGTTACCGGAGACCAAGGAAACCAAACATTCATTCGCTAGGACGACGGGTGTGGGTACATACCCTATCGGTTTCCAGATGTCTTTTTGCTTATTTAGTACCATCGCCAGATTGTTGTTGTTGTTCTCAACAACTTTAAAAGCACTTCGTAAGCTCTCAAACACACAAACGCTCACATACGTCCGAGTCGTACCGGATCGCCTACAATATCGCGGGAGCCTTCAATGTGGAAAGCCTTAAGTGGAAACATAACACGCCTTCACATCAAAACATGTTCACAGGCAGCGGGCTTCAATTAATGCGGAAAACGGATACTCCACGGGATGTACGGGACAAAAAAATATGTTCATCACACGCGTACACACGCACGCCTACTTACGGACATAAGCAGGAACTTAGGCAGGAGCTCACGAAAACAAAACAAGGAGTATGAAAATAAACAGAAGAGAATCAGAAAAGAACAAGTGAAGGAAGGGGGTGGGGAGGAGGATGAGTAACTACAAAACTAAAAACATTCAAAAAGAACGTAACTGGAAGACACGTAACTGTTAAAGTGACGCGAACGACGCGACGTCATGCTTTGGTACGTCGTCGGCTCAGAACAATACGTTAATGTCGGCGTTCAGTGGCGGTAGAACCGGATATGCCATCATAATCAAGCATATTGTTATGTTAAACGAATGAATGACTAAATGAAACAGAATGGACGTAGGGGCGGTCTAGGAAGCAAAGCGGCATGCGAATTAATGGCATTACGAGCGGTTTCGAAGGTTGATAAAAGGCAGGTCTGAAAGAACAGTAGCCGCTTTTGTCAGTTCTTCCGGCTAATACCAGATCACCATCATCATTGTCATTATCATCATTATCGTGGTCTGGCCGGCACGAAGCAGAAGTTTTCTCTGATTTTTGTGAGTCTCTTTGCTGCTGCGGTTACCAAATTACGGAAGAGTTTAGAAACATTTTTGCTAACTCGATGATTTTTAAGCACGTCGTTAACTGTGGAAAGCACGTGGGGAAATGCGGGGTGGTAAGATTTGAAGCTGACTACACAAATGTGGTTTCTGTCAATAAGGTTGCCAACGTCAAATGATTTATTTTTTATATTCAAATATTTTCATTCTAAATGTTCAGAATTTTATTGACTTTTTTAAAATTTTATTATTAAGCGTAAATGTTTCTAAAATACTAAACGAAAATATAATCAAAATTTTTAATGTAATTATTTTTGCGTTTATTAAAAATGTTGTTATTAAATTCATCTACTGAATTTGCTTTAGAGTAGTCGCATACTTAACATAATTATCGTCATGATGATCATCATTTGTATGTGCGTGAATGGGAGTGTGGATGTTTTGGAGTCTGTGGGTTTATTAGTGTAAATTTACACGATAAGGAGGAGCAAACAATTTTGATGGCATGCTTAACAACACAGAGAAAATTGAGCAAAACTCTTGCGGTTTCTCTGATGACGGCGGTGGACGGTCGTCATGTTGGTTCTACGACTTCAGCGACTACGATGAAAAGATCATTAACAAGTGAATTAGTAAATTTGGAAATTGCGGTGCGGATGATTATTGCTCCGACTAACTTATTCAAGCAGATTTTATTTGATATCGGTTTCCTTCAATTGTTCTTGCTTTTGCTTTCATTCTTGTTGTTTTGTTTTGGTTTTATGGTATTAGAGAAACACGATTTACGTCAATTATTTAGCAGACAGTAAGCGTTTATACATGTATAAATGTATACGTACGTACGTTTGTTTGTGCTTGCATGCGTCCTTTCGTCTCAAAAAGGCTCACGTCAACCTAATGTATTCTCAATATTGCAAAAGGCTGTCATTCCGACGGAAGCTTAAAATTTAAAAACGAATGCCATGAGAGCTGGCCAGATATGTTTTGTTTTAATATTTCATAAGTTCAATCCATAAAACTTATAAAATTGTGTAAAATAAAATTCATGACCGCAAAATGCGGGTTTTAATTTATAATCGAATTTTAACGACATTTTTCCTTCCCAATCGATTTTCGAAATACCATGGATTTTCGTGCTCATAAGTCGAAGGTTTTTACTGTTTCTAAGCTTTTGTTACCGCTACGAAGTTACTTAAGGCAATCCAAAATTTACCTCTGGAAACATTAAAACCACTAAATCTAATAAAACTTCATCTAAAATGCATAAATCTTAAAATACCTTCAGCCAATTTTTAGCAGTGTACCGAGCCAATGGCCGATGTTTACATATTTTTAGTGTCCACCGAAATTCGATTACCAAAAAATATTCTGTCCATTTTTTACTTCGTTTTTATAAATTTTTTAATGCTCTGTTTCTTCTTGGTATTCTTTTGATTCGTATTACTCTTTTTCGTATTACACTCTTTAAAATTTTCTTCTCTATCAATTTCTTTTCAGGACCTGAAGGCTGTAACCTATTCATCTATCATTTGCCGCAGGAATTCACTGATACCGATTTGGCATCGACGTTTTTGCCATTCGGTAATGTAATCTCCGCTAAAGTTTTCATCGACAAGCTGACAAACCTTTCGAAATGTTTCGGTTTTGTGTCCTTCGATAATTCGGAATCGGCGCAGGCAGCCATTAAAGCAATGAATGGATTTCAGGTCGGAACAAAACGTTTGAAGGTACAGCTTAAGAAGCCCAAGGATTCCTCGAAGCCATACTAGCATTTAATGATCATAAACGTTGGTTTCAAAGAGGAAGAGAGCGAGAATGAGGCGGGGCTAAGGAGAAAGTGTGTTCTTAAGTATAAAGAGAAGAAATTTAGAAACTATGAATCCAATCATAGTGGAGAGGAGCGTAATAAGGCGGAAGCGGAGCGGAATAGACCATACTGGAAAGAAATTCTTTATAAGCAAGCGCTAAAATGGCGAACACAACAACAACAAATGACAACAATAGCGGCTTAATGAAGACAACATAATTGTAACATATTTTTGATGTTGTTGTTGGGTGTGCGGAATAAAATGGAACGGTTATGAGGTAGGCCAACGCATACTGTAAAGCCAAGCTTGGTTGGACTTAGAAAGCCAACAAATAAACAATAAAAAAGCACAATCTCTGAACTCAAGACGGCACTAAAATGCTTTAAACGCAGGACTATTTAATAGCTTTTCTCATAATTGTTCTTCGTAGGATGATACGTTAACAATTTTTTTAATTTCTTTCTCGTTCATTACTATTATACTTATTTAATTATCATTATCGTTATATTATTATTAATTACAATTACTGCTATTATCGTTATTATATTGAGTGACACAATGAACACATTATTTTGAATTTGTTGAAATTGAATTTGTAGTTGTAAGTGCTTTTTATCCGCCCTTAAATCGCAGCGTGTTCATTTTAAAACATGTTTCAAATTGTATTTTGTTTAGGTTTAGACCTAACTCTTACGAAATCATATAAATTGTTTTTGCAAATCCACACACATCTGCACACATAGAATCAAAAGAGCAAACCTGTTAATTATTTTTTAAAAGTTTAATCAAAATTACGCATTTTTCGACCTTTTATGGGTTCCAGTAATTTCGCCCCTAACAAGGCAATTACTGAGTACTAAACACATCCATTTAAAAAAAAATTTATTGTAAAAAGTTTTTGAAATATTTAATTGTCAAAGGCGGTAACATTTTTGTCAACATACATCATTAAAAAAAATCGAATGTCTGCATTTTGTATGAATTGGTAGAGATTGTTTCTTGTTGAGATCTTTGAATATTTCTTTTTTCTATTACAATTTTGTTCCGTGTGACATTTGTCACTTGTAAAGTAACGTCAGAATTATAACAATATATAATTGCCTTCAATATTTGTAAATGTTTGAAATATTCGCAATATCTGGAAATATGTTTGACTATTTTGAAAACTACTGTTTCCCGCTTTTCCATCATGTTTCAAAAATAAGTCGTGTTGAAATCCATGCAATTGTTTCAAGATATCTAAAAATGTGTAATAACAACATTACAAATATACGCTTATGCCAACATGAGGTTTCTTAAAGTTTCAATTTAACCATAATTAAAGGTCGGTTCAAAACAATGGACGTTTGTCCAAACATATTAAATTACAGTTGAAAAAGTTGTATAAAATTGTATGCCAATAATATCATTCAAACATCTTAAATGTTTTCCCAAACATATTGAGATATTGCTTTCAAACTTTTGAAATAATTTTCTCAAGCATCAAGGACAAACATGTTTATTTACATAATTGTTTGAAAATAAATATATAAAGTATAGTCAAAACATAGAAGACCAAACATTCAGATTCGTAAATAACGTAAGGTTCCTTTAAATTCTTAAATGTATAAAATACATTTATACATTTAATATTTTCGACATACTTGAAATGTATGTTTTAAAAGTAAACTTTAAAAAATGTTTGTACTCAAACCTTTGAAACTTGTTCAAACAGAAGGAATATCAAGTTTTTATAATATTTTAAACAATAAACACTCGAAATTCTCGAAATGTAATAATTCTAATTAAGACGTTTTAGATTCTTACTGATGTAAACAGTCTGCGTCGAATTTTTACTTGTTCAAACAAGTTCAAACAATGAAAATTGTTTGTGAGTATTTAGAAATTTATTCATACATTTTTAAGAAATATTTTTCAGTGACAATTTTTTTAATTTTTTAATAATCAATTCTTCTTCTCCAATAATTCACACAAATTTTTATAAACCGTCTTTGTACTCTAATAGAACTCATAAAGTTTTATTGTATTAACCTCAACATCTCGTCTTCTTAAATTTTTGAAAATGAAAAAATTGTTTGCAATATATTTTAAAAATGTTAAATAACAAAAATGTTGCCATTAAAAAGATACATGAATTAGTTTAATTAGTTTGAAAACGCTTTACATTTTTGGTTATTTTTTTATTATTTTTGAAAAAGGAAGCATTAATTTCTGCTTCTGATTAGAGCTTTACTAATAATAAAAATATCTTTTTTTACCCAACTACTTTTTGAATACTTGAACAATTTCTAGATAACGATAGCTGAATTTATTGTCATATAATTTTCAAATTTTTAATAAAGGTTCGAATTCATTCTTTTTTTATTGTATATTATTTTTATTTTTCTATATTATATTTTTTATATAATTCTTTAATAATGGAATACTGTAGGAGCATATCAGTTTTTATAGCCTTTCTACTCTTGAACCTGTTAGAATTATTATGATGAATAATGAACAACTTTCTTAACAAATTAAAGAAATAATGGATTTAAAATAATACTATACAAGTTTTCAATATTTTTCAAAAAAATATGACCAATATTTCATCAATTGTATAATCATAAAAATATCCTTCGGCATTAGTTTTCACTTAATTATTACCTTTCTGGTTTTAAGAATTGTTTTGAAAAATTATGGAACTACTGTATATAATTTTTTTGGCATTAAGAAGAAAGAACAAATAAATAATTACTATGAATTTTCATTAAATATTTATAAATATTATTTTAAAGATAAATTAGTACAATTAAATTTTCTCCTCTATTTAATTTTTCTCTTGTTTTTCGATATTTTTATTATTTTGTTTCATTCAAATTTTTTGTATAAAATAAAATTTCCGACGAAGAAAATCAAAAAATTCGTACTTAAACGAAAATTGTTTATTTGGTTGGTTATCCCTTTCTATGAATTTTTTTCACCTAACATTTAAATATAAAAAACAACGTACACCGATAAAACACATTTTCAAATTTCTTCCGAACTTATTTGCTTCATAAAAAAAATTAAAATATTAAACCTAAATATTTAGCGTTAGAAAAAGATATTTGCATAATTTATCTGACTGCATTGTATTTATCTAATTTTTGTTTTTCTCTTTTTCGCTAGAATTGGTATTATGTTTCATGTTCGATTATTTTTATAATATTTTTGTAAAAAAAACATTTATTAAACGTTATTTATTGTAAAATAAGCTTCTTGGCTTAAACTTTTTATTCATCCTCATTTACAAGTTTTTCATTAATTTTGTTTTATTACATCAAAAAATCGTATAATTTATATCTATTAAATTTAGTAATATTATTCTATTATGAAGTAGTGCAGATATTATGAAAAGAGTATTTGAATTGCTTGTTGGATTAATTATAATAAATGTTTCCTTCATTTGCTTTAACTTGAAGTTATCACTACGATTATTATTACAGTTTTTTCTGCTTTGCTGTTACGTAAGACGTAGTATTGTATACTACTTACACACACAAATATATCATGTTTCTTATAAATATTTTAAAGAAAATAAAGTTCTGTTTTTTGTGTTAAATTTGCGTTTTTGAGTTTTATTTATTTATTGCTTTTGCTTTCTCTTTTTGCCTTTATTTAGATATTATTTTGCATAAGCAGAACGATGCTGACGAAAGAACGTAGAGTTAGAAAAAATTATTACCAACGGAAAATGATTGGGATCCATTTGAGAATGGATCACTATTATGTAAATTAACATCGTTTTCATTATCAACTTAACAGAAGTAATTTTTAATTGTAAAATTAAAATTATGTGCCCAGATATGGGTTTATGGGTGTCCGGTTTCAAATTTACGGTTCGCTTAGTACCAAAAAATAATGAGAAGATTACTCAAGCAAGAAGAAGATTATAAAGAGAAGATTATAAATATGTTAAATATATTAAAACTAAAGACTGGTCCCCCAAAAATAAAAAAACGAAACACTCGAAGCCTTTAAAATGCATAGAGAAAATTAATATTAATTTTTGAAATTGCTTGGTCAATTTTTTCATCATTTTAAAGATTTGATAGCTATATAGGGTATAGGGTCGATTGAGACTGGATAACTACTACTGAGTGGGGTCGATTGATTTTACAGATGTTTTTATTAAAATTTTAACTAGCAGTTGTTTCTGGCACTAGCAATGGAAATCTGGCTCATTGGTTGGTTTCCCTTTTAAGTATGTTGCAGAAAATCTCTTTGTTAGAAAGAGCAAACATCCTTCGAATTATAGAGTTTAATTTCGTTCAGATTTCAGTTTCCATTAACTGCGAGAGAGCTCGTTATTCACTATATTTCCAATGTTTTTAACATTAATTTCAAAAATAGCGTCTACGAAATTGTATTTAAGTTAATAAGTGTTTTCTGTATTATAGACACAATATCGAATTTTTAAAGCAAACCATGGAAATAAAATTAGTCTGACTTTGTAAATATCGCAATATTAGAACAACTTTAAATTTAAAGAGATACTTATACATGCTGACACACAGCAACACAAAAGGTAGTTTAGCAAATATTTTTCCCTTTTACGAATATTCTTTGACATCCTCGCGTCTTTCTGCAATATCAAGGAACATGCCTGTATGATATGAAGAGCTTAAGAGAGAATTCGCGTTATCGAAAATTGATTTGCTAATTAGCAAAAATTGCTTGTGTGAATTATTAACGAGCGCGATTGGTGCAAAGGAATAGTGTGGGAGAGTGACTGATAAACAAGGTTGGGAGGGGTGGAGTAAAACATGCGCATTCAAGACCCCAAAGAAGGGGATGTAAACGCTTTTAAAAGTATTTCTCTCTGCTTCTTAGGACAAAATAAACTACTAAAAGTTGGTCAAATTGGACCAATGACGCATCTATTTTTAGAGTGTTATATTTACTTCTGAAATAATTTTGCAAACCCCAACTTTTCAACCTTTATTGACATTTTCAAACTAAAATCTTGTGACCTATTTGATTGTAGTACATTACAAATCCGTCGAAAAGCGACGTAGCGCGCCGACTTTTGTACTATCCTATATGTGGATTGCTTGAGAGAAGTTGTGATGAGAATGCATACGTAGATCTAAAGCTACCAAGATAAGCAAAGTGCAATATCATGTAATGTTAATGTATTTATTTTGTGCGGTTAGTTAGACTGGGTTTTCAAGTCAATTAATATGACGAAATCGATGTGTAATAATAGATGATATTATTTGACAAATTAAGTTCATAATCTAAAACTCACTAGGTCATAAAATCCAATCTATTAAAAAGTTTTGCAAATAGATTTTAATTCCGAATTTTCGCTTCCTAAAATGTCTCACCCGTGGGAATCCCTTCCGCAAACCTAGCTGCGCCGCTGGAACCTTTCCCCCTCGCCAATTTCTTATTAAAAATGACGAAGGCACCAATCATAAACAAATTTCTTTCTACCACTCTCCCACCTCTCTCTGTCTCCATCCGTATACCGCCGGCGAATCTCTTTCTTTTTGAAAGTATCGAAAAATAAGTTGTGCATAAAGTAGCACCACGTACAAATATGACTATGCGCGCGCAACCTGCACATCATCTTAATGTGAATCTTCTAAACAATCCAATACTCAGCGGGATTAAGCATAAAATGCATCCAATGCTTTGGGGCGCATAGTTTAATGTGAAGTAAAAAAGTGGGTAATAAAATTTTAAAAAACCAGATTTTATATTTCTTCAAAATTATATTCAAAAATAGAAATTATATTAAAAATCAATACGTTTCGTGCCTTGCAGGTTTTGAGTAGATTAAAAAGAATGTCATTATTTTAAGGGAATGACCCTGTATATACACAAAAATGTACGTTATTCGAAGCACACAAGACAAAAGACCAGTTGCCTGCACTTGCTTTACTTCCTTGTTTTTTCTTCTCGCTTTCTCTTTATGTCATCTGATTCCTTCGGGATATTCTCTTTTGCGCCCTTTCATACAATAATTCCTTTTTAAATTTTCGAGATTTAACTATTGATTCAGTTCTTTATTTTCTAATCCATTTGTCTTTACTTTGTCCATCGCCTTTTACCTTCGTCTCCTTCTCTAACACTTATTGCCATTCTGTTTCCCGATTTCACATAAAAAAATTCAATCCGCTGTTTTGTTCCTTTCTTTTACTCTCTCTATCTCTCATGCCCTCCCCCTCTCTCTCTCTCTATCTTCCTCCCTTAGAGATTTTATCTAGTGACTTTTTGTTTTTTGATAGAAATCGTTGTTTGTCTTTCTAACTATTGCTGGACCTTGATGATGATGATGCTGCCTGCAGGACATCATCGAAGTGTAGAAATCGGTTTGAAAATAAATTGCATTCATGCTCCCCACTAGAAGAAGAATCCAATGTTAATTTATAAACTCCTATTTTCTTCTTTATTTTCCTTTGTTTCTGTACGTTTTAGCTTCTTCAACTTATTTCTCTTCTTTCTAATTTGGCAGCAGCAATTTTCTCTTTCAGTCATTGAGTCCTTCGAAATTTACCATCGAGAGCTTCCCTTTTTGTTCATCCTTTTTATGAAATCAAGTGCGAGTCTCGACTCCATCGTATTTGTTTCCTTTCTTTATTCCTTGTTTTCTCATTTCCTTTCACTTCGTTATTATTGTTAGCATGGCATTGTTTGAAAAATAATGACTTTTACTTTTTTAAAATTGTTCCCGCCCCTCTCTATCACTCTCGTTGTCATTGAATTCCTCACCCACTATTTTAGTGCTTTCTATGTGGACAAAGTGTAAGCTGCTGTAGTTTATTCTTTTTAATTATACAATTACTTTTATTCTGTCTGAATCCTCAGCCAGGCCGGATCTAACGTCCTTACTTGTTCCAATTTAACACCTCTTTCTCTATCTCTTTCGCTCTTTCCACGCCCACCTCACTTTGGAGAATATTTGCACTGTCAATGTTTGCGCTGCAGATTTAAGTTGACTAAAAATTATGTTGATTCTGCCCAAACCAAGTTTTTAACTAGGCTTAAACGCTGAGACTGACTTTTAATTTAACTTTTTACTAATTATTTTTTATTATTCTTTTTTATGATGCCCAAATTGTCCGATTACGAGAACATATTAATGATGATGAACATGATGATTATATTTCTCTAATCACTTTAGAACTTTTAAATGAATTCGTAAATTCGTAAAATTTGCAAAGCCTCTGAGACTTTTGTTTTTCAAGAAATTATTCGTGTGGAGGGAATAACAATACCATGTCATATTTTGATTCGAGAATGGTCACTCCTTATCTAACACCAAGATGTGCTCATCCGTGACGGAATTGTTAGCGCGTATGAGGCTATTCCATAGGGTCCAAAGCTGCAACCGCGAGAACGTCTATTTGAGGCTGTGCAATCTCTTATGTAGATTGTTTTACATCATTCTCCTTCCCAATACATATTTCCCTTGAGATATTTTATATCGATGTAAGCTCAGTGAAAATAGCAAAATATTTAAATTAATTATTTTCTCCCAAAATGGAACTTTTGGGAGTAGTTGACCCCTCGGACAATATCCAAAGTCCATTTGAGGAATTTCCTATCGATTATAAAATTTTCCTGGTGAAAACGCTTTCACCTCTTTGAAGGATTGAAGCCCATCCCGGACTGTACCAAAAATCCATCTCGGAACATTTGCTATAGATTGCTGCAAGTTTATTTCCTTTTACTTTCTATTCATGTCATGCCTTTATATGTAACTCAATAACCAATGCCTATATGCAAAATATCATCCAGAAAAAAACTTATATTTTGAAAAAGTCAGACATTACTGTTATAGAATCTCTTGTTAAATAAAAATTACTGAATAACTCTTATCGATCACCTTCAAAAATAAAAATCAGTGTTACCAAACTTTATTTAAAGCTCTGAAATGAAAGAATTATGACTTGTTTTCAGTAAAATTAAAGATTTCATATTTTTTTAAAAATAGTTGGGGCTATTTTGCTAATGATTAATGCTCATTATTCTCTAAATATTCATAATGCTTAATAAATTTTTTTGAACTGAAAAAATAATTTGTAATGCAGTTTTTTCACTAATTGCATTTAAATTATTTTTCAATTCTTCCCCTCGCCATTTTTTCATTCCTTTTTTGTCACTTTTCAATTTTAATATGAATGTTTCTTCGAATAATTAATCATTTCTATTAAATACTCA
Source organism: Physocephala rufipes (assembly GCA_963966595.1). Lineage (NCBI taxonomy): Eukaryota > Metazoa > Arthropoda > Insecta > Diptera > Conopidae > Physocephala > Physocephala rufipes. The sequence goes on from OZ016502.1 coordinate 25,410,802, forward strand.
TTATCATTTTTTTATTATGCAGCCTGTGATAAACATCGAAATGACATTAGTCATTAATAAAATGGCAAACGGCCTACAAAAATTGTAAATGGAAATGTAAAAGATGAAAACATAATTCATATCAGTAGTTTTTTGGAAAATAAAACTTTTTTTAGAAAAAAAAATTAAAAAAAATTCATTTGTAAAAATCGTTACAATAATTTTAAATTATAATAGATATAATAACTGCTAATAAAAGAATTAACGAATGCTTATAAATATTTATTAAAAAAATTATATTTATAACAGTTGTTTATAACTCAGAGGAGCGACACTGACGTTTGGGGTCACCATTCTTTCAGACACTAGGTGAACATTTTTGATTAATTCAAATCTACTATATATCTAGATAGTGGGCCAGCCACGCCCACTTATAATTTATTATAAAATTACAATTTAAGAAAGAAACTACCCCTCAAAGAACAAGAAAAATTTAAGTACGTTTTTATAAAAATTACTCAAATAGCATTTAACATAATGTAAATAGTAAAGAAAAAATCCCTCGAAGTATTTAGTATGAAAACTAAAATTAACACTTAATACTTCCATTAATTAGAATAATTTTGTTCGTGTTTAATTATTAATTATTAATTATTTTATACCTTACATCTTTCAGCAGCTTACAACTCGCTTTATCTCATCATTTCATCGACGGTAAATGCTCGTAATGGCTACGCGCCACGGATGGATTATGTTGAAGAGAATTTGTATACACGAACGAAAACGCCTGCACGCAACCACACAAAACCGCAATGGCTGATTCCACAAATCCCAAACAACAGCAACAAACGTAAATTCATGAATGATCATTAATGAATGATTGAATTTGCTGTAATTATGAGGCAACATTTTGAAAAAAAACTGTAAAATGTTATCGGATTATGTAAATTCTTGTAAAAATAGCAAAAAATTGAAATGTTTTTTAATCATTTTTTATATGCACGGAAAAAGTTGGTGACTGAAATATAGTCTCTAGGAGATAAATTATGATTGTAATAAATATAAATAAATCATAATAGTAATAATAGAAAATTATTGTGCAATTTTAAAACAAAAATTGAACAAATTTTAGCACTTATATATCTCGTTTTTAATTTTTTTTCTCATTTTCAGAACATGAAGATGCATTGACAAATCATATCTGACAGATATTTTAGCAAAAAACAAAAAAGGGAAGAAAAAATAAAAATTAAAGTTAGAAAATAATAAATATAAATGAAATAAATTAAGAAATCTTAAAAAATGAATAAGAAAATTAAATACAAACAAAAAATTGTATTAAATGAAAATTTAAATTAGTGAAAATTTCAGTGTGCGTTTAGAGAAAAGCTTCACAAATATCACGCGCTCACTTTCGATAAACACGCTTCCGTAGAAGACTAAAATCATTTAAACATGATTCCTCAAAACAATTCCTTTAATCAATATCTCTCATATCAATTATTTAGTCAGAATGCTTTGGTCGAAATTGTTTGGTGTGAATACTTTATAATAATTATTTTATCAAGTCTCGCGATTACAATCGATTTTATTTTCGGTAAAAAATTCCTTGGGAAAATCCGTTTTAAAGCATTCTTTCGTCAAAATATTTTGAGTGTGAATGTCGGTTTGCAATTCATCGATTTTTGATTCTTTAGTCGCACTAATTTTCTTTTGATCCGTTCAAGATCAAACCAATCTTCTGATTGTTAATTGATCTCAATCCTTTGACAACCATTTTCAAAGACGATCTGAGTGTTAAGACCTTAGATCACATTATGCAGGCTTCTACCACAATAATTCTATGAGGAATATTTGTTATTTATTGTTTCTTAAATAGAATTCTCTAATTGCGGTTATTTTTGTTTAATAATTCAATCGAAATTCTTTTTATTCCAACGGGCTGTTTCGATGCTTCAATTTGTATAGACACAACTGTTCAAACATTTCAACCTGTTCAAACTTCATAACTGTTTAAAATTAATACGTAATTAATGTTAGCGAATTAGTATTAGGTCAGAATAAAAAATATTTCATTGTGCGATAGTAATAAAAAATTATCAGTTATTTGTAAGTGTATTGAAATTTTTTTAAAACAAAGCAAGGCTGTGTGTTCTGATAACATTTAGTTACGACTCTGTATCTATTTGAAGATTTTACTATTAATATGATAATGATGATTACGATTACCAGATACAAAATAAAATAAGCTAAGAAAAGAGAAATCTATATACTTATATACATCTATACATATTGATTATATTGATTGATATATTGATTGATATACAAATCATAAATGTGTAAAAAAATCAAGAAAAAGTAAACACGTACGAAAAAAGCTAAGTAATAAAATATTGATATGAATAAAATTCTGTATTAATAAAATTTTTAGAAAATTAATGAAAAATTAAATTGTCCGTCTTTTTAATATTTTTTTATATTACCGTGAATTTTATATATATCGAAAATTGAAATATATATATATATATATATATATATATATATATATATATATATATATATATATATATATATATATATATATATATATATATATATATATATATATATATATATATATATATATATATATATATATATATATATATATATATATATATATTATATATATATATATATATATATATATATAATATATATATATATATATATATATATATATATATATATATATATATATATATATATATATATATATATATATATATATATATATATATATATATATATATATATATATATATATATATATATATATATATATATATATATATATATATATATATATATATATATATATATATATATATATATATATATATATATATATATATATATATATATATATATATATATATATATATATATTATATATATATATATATATATATATATATATATATATATATATATATATATATATATATATATATATATATATATATATATATATATATATATAATATATATATATATATATATATATATATATATATATATATATATATATATATATATATATATATATATATATATATATATATATATATATATATATATATATATATATATATATATATATATATATATATATATATATATATATATATATATATATATATATATATATATATATATATATATATATATATATATATATATATATATATATATATATATATATATATATATATATATATATATATATATATATATATAATATATATATATATATATATATATATATATATATATATATATATATATATATATATATATATATATATATATATATATATATATATATATATATATATATATTATATATATATATATATATATATATATATATTATATATATATATATATATATATATATATATATATATATATATATATATATATATATATATATATATATATATATATATATATATATATATATATATATATATATATATATATATATATATATATATATATATATATATATATATATATATATATATATATATATATATATATATATATATATATATGTATATATATATATATATATATATATATATATATATATATATATATATATATATATATATATATATATATATATATATATATATATATATATATATATATATATATATATATATATATATATATATATATATATATATATATATATATATATATATATATATATATATATATATATATATATATATATATATATATATATATATATATATATATATATATATATATATATATATATATATATATATATATATATATATATATATATATATATATATATATATATATATATATATATATATATATATATATATATATATATATATATATATATATATATATATATATATATATATATATATATATATATATATATATATATATATATATATATATATATATATATATATATATATATATATATATATATATATATATATATATATATATATATATATATATATATATATATATATATATATATATATATATATATATATATATATATATATATATATATATATATATATATATATATATATATATATATATATATATATATATATATATATATATATATATATATATATATATATATATATATATATATATATATATATATATATATATATATATATATATATATATATATATATTATATATATATATATATATATATATATATATATATATATTATATATATATATATATATATATATATATATATATATATATATATATATATATATATATATATATATATATATATATATATATATATATATATATATATATATATATATATATATATATATATATATATATATATATATATATATATATATATATATATATATATATATATATATATATATATATATATATATATATATATATATATATATATATATATATATATATATATATATATATATATATATATATATATATATATATATATATATATATATATATATATATATATATATATATATATATATATATATATATATATATATATATATATATATATATATATATATATATATATATATATATATATATATATATATATATATATATATATATATATATATATATATATATATATATATATATATATATATATATATATATATATATATATATATATATATATATATATATATATATATATATATATATATATATATATATATATATATATATATATATATATATATATATATATATATATATATATATATATATATATATATATATATATATATATATATATATATATATATATATATATATATATATATATATATATATATATATATATATATATACATGTTTTCAATTTAATGATTGTGACCAATTTTCCAGTAAGGATAGATTAAGTAATCTCCGTCATCATAAATGGATTAATTACACAATTAATTTGCTTTTTTAAACAGTAATGCCGAGTTTCTCTTTTAGCTCTTCTAAATTTTAAAAATTCTTGCAATTTGTCAGACAAATGTCAGTAAAAATTCTATAATATATATTTTACCATTCCGGTAATTCATTAATTCCTTCGTCAGTACCGTTGTCAATTATAATTCTGATTCACAGACTAAAATTGGAGAACGCTCGCAATTGATGCAGTTACTAAGAAACTTTTACTTTTAGTTTTGTCACGTTTTTTTGTCTCGAACGAAGGACGAAGGACCATTAGACCCACATGCTTACCATGCCCCAAATTCTATAAATGTCCTAATAGAATACCGCAAAAGATAATGGGAGTACATGTTGAAATGCGTGCTGCGATTTAAAATGTTTCGTGATGCCAACATGAAGGAGGGGGAGGGTGGTATTTCAACGAAATAGTAAAATACGTGATTTTTGTGAAGTACGAAGTGAAAGGAAGATTCTGTGACTTGCCACATTACGTTCGTACATCGAATAACGACGACAGCTGGCTTACTAAAAGAATGCATTAGAAGCCATACGATATTAACCGAGATGAAGAACAGCAACTACATTCAACTAATCGAGCAACAAATCAACAAAACGGATGACTAAATGTCAACCATTTCGAATTCAAATCCAAAACTGAAGTTTTCAGGTTTCTCGATGATATTTAGTAAATCCCTCGCCATAACGTCTCACGTCTCACTTCACAAAGTTTGTGTGAAATTCTATAAACGTGTCTATGTCTATCGTACGTAATGTCTGTACGCAATGTGACGTGACAAATAATACAAAGCAAAACCTCTAAATTGTCAGACATGTTCAGAAATATTCATCAAACGAGACAAAGTCGGGTCGCTGGAAAAAGATGATGATGACTCGCAATCATATTCGTGATGATGATTATGGTATGGGTGATGATGGCGACATAATTTGTTGGTTAAAGTTATCTAAGAAATTTACGACAATTTCTTCAATGGTTTTTACTAAAGATTTTCGAAAGTTTATTAAACATCTTGCAAATAATTCAGAACGCTAATTTCGACCAGGACGAATTTCATACACCTTACAACTATAATAAAATGCATGGGTTGAAAAAAATAACGATTTGGGGGTTGGGGGATCATTTAAGCTTCAAGTTAATTTAAGATTTAAGCGCAATTTTAGCTTCAAGTTTTCTTTACAAACTGTGAACTGTGCAAGCATAAGCACCTATTAATTTGCATCGCCCCTTAGAAGTGGGCGTGTCACTGACGAATTTCATTTCGATATCTCTTCTTCGTTCAGCTGTAATCGTTATTTCCACGGGTAGACAGGTGGACGGATGGTTGGATAAATTAACTGAGGATTACAAATATATGTGGATGGATAAATTGACGTGATTCTGAGGAAGAATATATGTTCCTTCCTATACCTATCACGCCTCCTATAAAGCGCTTTCCCGTTAGGTATATGGGATAATAACCGGTAAAAGGTATTCAAAAATAATACTTGCAATTTATTGCAATTCAAAATAATAATAAATTTTTTGTCAAAGTAAACCGAAATTTTAATTGAATTGTTTGAAAATTGATGGCAATTGTTTCCTAAATGAATTCCAATTTATAAGTTTCAATTTTAAATTGAGATTTAAATTTAGAACGAAAGCAATCAAACCACTTTTGAAGAATGCGTACACACTTACTATGCATACATACACAAATATATTTTTATTCTCATTACATCAATTACTACTATTCAATATGCTTCTTCTTATATTGTCTTTTTTGTGGCTTGCGTAATACCTTTTTTGAGAAGTAAGCAATATTAATTGCTGTGATTACTTCTGCTTCCTATCGATTGGTTCGCATTGTTTTTACGGCCGCTAAAGCTTTTGCAACCTGCGAGAAAAATAGAAAGATAGGGTTTGACAAGTTTCACCGGAATTTTATCGGAGGTTTTCTTCTTTAGGCAAACAATTAGTGTTTATTAATTAACAGCTTATTAATTAACAGCCGGGCTTAGTGTATCGCATCAAAAATTAAAATTAGGCGCTGAAGGAAAAACACTGACATTAAGAACGTTGCAGACAATTGTGCAGTCTGTAGATGGGCAGACAGGAAGTGAAGTATGACGTTGGGTAATTTATATCTACAGCCGTACCCAGTGTTATTTTGCGGAATGAAAAACAGAGACACTGAAAATAGCGCATTGCCGACACCGGAATGTCCAAATCCGTTTTTGCAAAGAGTGACAGAAAATCATTCCAAAATTTTAAAAAATCTGATCCTATCAGCAATCTCAACGCATATCAAGTAACATGGAAATTCATTTCTTCCTCTTCATTGATTACATTCTGAAATTGTTGTTCCGAAAAGTGCCGAAAATTCTGTCCGTTTTCTGTCCAAATCCAATGAACTCTTTGCGTTCGCAGTTACCAAATTTTGATGATGGGTTTGATGTAATTTCTTCAAATTACAATCTCTGACGAAGAGTCTGAAGCTTTGCGGTTTTCATATGAAGTACACTGAAAACAAATAAAATTTAATTAGAAAAGCACATGCAATTATTTTCGAAAGGAATATAAATGACCTTTTTAAACTATAGTATGCTATTGAGATTTTCGATGAAAAATTAGGTCTAATTCACAAAGATACATCCTGAAGAGAGATACGTTATCATGGCGCCCCCGTAAATAATTTAAGACACAACTGATAAACTTTCTTATGAAAAAAGTGTAATGTATATAATTGTTTTAATATCCGTTCTCTATTTTTCGTCACTCAGTGTACTACGTTAGGGCATTTTTGCACGACTCTGTTTTTGTGTCACGGCGAACGGAATATCAAGCATGAGGAACGTAAGCAGATTAGCAGAGTTTGTAATTATGTTGTTGGTAATTGATTAGGTTCAAACAACTAACTCGAAATAAGATTACTGCGGCCTGATTAAAACCCACAACCAGCACCATGCATCAAACATCGGATGCCAAACCCAGTTGAATGCAAGTCATCCTATCTGAGCTCAGAACTGATTTAAACAAAGACAAGTCAGAACACTAACTTCGGCCTGGGCGAAACTTTAATACCCTACACCCGTAATATAAATTTATAGTCCGATCCCAATAATCAGTGGGCGGTACACGCCCGATTCAATATTATATTTAACTTTTCCTGACTAATTTAGATCTACAGACTCATCTTCAACACAACGTTTGTCAAAAAAGTCTACACATGACAGTGTGGACGTGTCACGCCCCTCTTTGGAGTAATGATATCTAATACGAACATCTCGGTTACAAAATTCCAGCTTGGAAACCTTTATAGAAACTAATAAATCTACCCCTAAAATGGAGTTTTGTATAAAAAGTGGGCGTGGCAATGGTCCGATTTACTTAGTTTGAATACCGTGCAACTAATGATGACAATGAATATTTGCGCCAAATCTCATGTCGATATCTTCCTCCGTTCGACTTTAATCGCGATTTCCACATGCCTTTCTATACCTGCCACGCCTTCTTTAATGCATAACAAACGGAAGAAGTAAGTGAACCTGCCCTATCCCGTTGGGTGTAGCGTATAATTAGAAACAAGCGATGAACTCGAGCAAATAACATTACCGGAGCAAAGGGTTGAACGGGGTTGGGTTGTGGCAATTCAGTCTAGATGGTTTTCATTGGTATGCTCTTAGGGCGAACATGATGGCGCTGAATGACGCTGAACAACGGAAGCGAATGTTTCAGTTGAACTATGAAATCATTGCAATTTGTGCAACTAACAAGCTAAGCAAAGTGAAGCATTAACGCCCTGAGCGATTGAGCGCCTGAGCCAAGCATCCGCTCCCATACAACCGATTAACCGGCGAGTACACACTCTTTGAATATTGATAGAAAGTGATTCGATGTTTCGGTGAAACTGGAACGAAAACCTGCTCGAACAATGTCTAGATTTCGAGGGGTGAACAACGGTAGATAGACGAAGAACGGCCGATTTTATACGGCCATTTTTAGTAAGAGATCGTTTGTATGCAATTACTTAGATGTTGTGGTAACAAAACATTTGTGGCTTGAAATCGTGGTATGGCGGGATGGCTTAGGCAGAAGTCCCATGAGACTGGCGAAGTAGGCGGCAAAGCGGAAATGAATTGTGGTGACATGGAACAGCTTGAGGCAGTTTCTAATAATGCAGATGAACTGAACTAAACTGATGATACATACATGCTAAACAGATAACAACCGCTGTAAACCGATACACCGATGCTTTAGAGCAATGTTCTGTCATTAAAACACAATGATTTTGTTAAAAGGTCGCGATGATACGACATTTGAACTCGTTTATAGCTGATTAAGCTTCTGCTGGTTGGTTCAATGTGCGGCAGTTTGCTTTGTTGAATGGAAGCTTAATCACATTCCACTTAAAATAAGAAGCTGCATTTATTTATCTCTTCCATTATGGATGTATTTATAGCTAATTTCTGATCGCTAATTTCTGTATGCTCTACCCCAGACATTTCCATGTTTTTAAAGTTTTTCTTTACAAAGAAGTTGGTATCATCAATTATGTGAGGAGGAAGGATAGCGACCTGTCTCATGCTCATGGTAATATTTGTATTTACTGTATAGCCGCATAAGAATTTTCTAGTTCAATATAAATGCACAGTTCAATGTTCATTTTGCGATCAGTCAAAAGTCAAACCCCTTTTTCAGAGAAGTGGAGATAATCAAAACCAAACGCAATCGATTTCCATAAAAGAATGAAATTTTAATGAATTCCTGTTGAGTTCATTACGAGGCAAATAACTCTTTTGTACCTTTATGCAGAAGCACTGTTAACATATTTCGCTATATCGCAAACCCTCTTATTCTGTTATCACACCCTTATCCAAATTCTTGCTCGTGATAGTAGGACCAAATAGGCATTGGTACCAAGAAGGAGTTGCTAATCTACAATTAGGACATTTAAGTTAAAATATATATGATTGTATACGCTAATGGAGCAAACGGCACAGTCGAAACAGCGGAAGCATCGCAACTGTAATGCTTTGACCCTTCTATTGCTGGACGAAAGTGGAAGTGTCTACGCCAGAACAATTGACTGTATATCACCGTTTTTCTGCAGTTTGGGAAAGTTCCAAATAGCAGTATGTGACATATGTTAGATAGAAAACACAATTAGACACTAGACGAACTAGGCGAACTATTGGGCGAACTAGGGATAAAATTGTGGCACTAAATTTTCTATATCGATTGAAAATTATATAAATAACAAAATTATACAATACGATAAAAAGTTAAAAAAGTGAGTTATCTCACACGAAACGTATTTACACATTAAAAAGGGCGCGCTTAACATAATTTTATATAGACCATTTAATACAGAGTAAATGCACTTCCAATATATTTTGTAAGAAGCAAAGTAATATATAAAATAAAAAATGACCCGAATGCACATAATAAGCGCCATGTTTTCATTCGTGCAAATACAAATAGAACATCGTGTCTGATGTACCTACAGCTTCTATATATTTGTTATATTCAATCAAAATTGTGCATTTTTGACCCGTCTTCGGTTCACTCGCTTTTCTAATTGTAATCCATTGATTTTGAACTTTGACGTATGGGGACAGATGTAAGTGTGTGTTAAATTACGCTAGCTTGAAGATAGAGGAAAAAGTCATCAACCACAAAGTTGAAAAATTATTATTTAAATTTTCTCTTGTAAAGAAACTAGACCACTTACTTATACCGTATTATAAATTGGATAGATTTTCCCACAATTTAAATAGTAAAGCGCCACAAAATACACACCGATATGATGGCTTCAGGACTTCTCGACAGTAAAGAAAGAACCGATTTATCGACTTCCGGCACTAAATAAAAGGGAACACAGCTTGAGCAGCAAGATGCAACTCTAAGCTAGGGCATCAAGAAGTAATAATTAAGTCAATATGCAGGGCAGCATATTCCGCCAACAGTTCCATTAGAAATGTAAAAACAACAGCACGTGTACAGACAAGCAACGGGAAAGAACAAGATAGCAGAAAGCAAGATTTAGGATTAAGTTAGGGCAACGAAACCGGATTCAAATATTTTCCTTGATCTCCATAAGAGACCGTATAATTTTGACAGTTGAGAAAATGAAGTCGCATCTCTCAGTTATGTCAGTGTTTAGTGCTTAAGATTTAAAATGAATGAAAAAATATTGCACAGAGATACTGGTTTATACGCTTGCAATTGAGTCAGAATTCTCCCAAAAACTTCACCCACATAATGATTGGGACTTTTCCTGATGAAAATTTCTGAAGCCATGTTCTGCCCTTATTGGAAAGTACTGCGAGAAAGAGCTATTTTCGTCAACTTAAAGCAACGTTTAAATGTAATCATATAAAGATTTCCAATAAAAGAAATATTTTAACGTAACAAATGGTTGACGATCTGAGGCAAAGGGTTAAATGTTACCTAAATGTATTCATCACAATCGCATCAAACATGAACATTTCATAATATCATTTCGACGTAAAAATAAATCCCCTTCAATCCGCTGGGACAGCGGTAGTGATGATAATGAGTGATGAATTGTGGCAACGTTTTGGTTTATTTCTTCGTTGATAAGACTATGCGTGCGCGTTTATTTCTTTGATATGTTTCAGAGGTTTGCGCATTTGTCTGGCTTAATTGTATGAAATTCATGACTGTTTATTTCCTCGATTATATGATGATTATTTAGGATTTTGTTGTTTCGATTAAATTGAATTTTGATTAAATCTGAGCACATGTAAAAGCGCGATAGCATCTCCAGTTTTACAAATCCAAATCAATTTAAAAGAAGCCAAATAAGTCTTTTTGTTTTGTCTGTAAATTTGGGATTAAATATTAAAGTTGCGAAACTAAATTGAAACAATTGATTTCATCAATTTTCGTTTACCTTCGCGTAAAGGAAGATAAAGGAGAAGTTGATTTTTTTTCCGGACACGCAAACGTTTTTTGTTCTTATCATTATTCTAATTTGACGTAATTTTTTGTGTTTCTCATTTATTTAATACTTCATTAAATTCTTGGTGGAAATAATTTTGTCCATAAGTTTATTTTCATCCATTGAATCGTGGCCAGGATAAACTGATTTATAATTCCAAACACATCACTTCACATTCTTTGTTTTCTCCTATTTTTCCATTCTCCCCCTCCGCTCACTTTTTCGGATCTAAGTAAATTTTTTTTGACGCAATGAGAAATCATTTTTGATCGCATTTTTTCATTTTCGTACGCCAAAAGTGCAAATAACCTAAATAGCAACAAGAGTAGCAGCAGCAAAAACAACATCAACAATAACAACCACAGCAACAACACCATTGACGATAATCCTGGCAAAACTCTGAAACATTTTTAAAATCTTCAAATAACGGCAAATTCCTAGGCCTTGGTATTTTTTCCATTTGGTCGAAACATTTCCTTGGTCAGAAACAAAATGCACAACAACAAAACCTCAAATCATACAAAACCAAGTATTTCGATGTCGGTAACAATGCGGTGGATGAAGGAATACAAGCAGGCAAACAGGGGCAGTCAGGACGGCAGGCAAGCAAGGAGAAAATGTCTTTAATAAATTGCAAATTTAATTTCAATGGATTTAATAATATTTCTAAACCATTAGGCACAGATTATTTGAGAAATCTCATAAAGGATGGTCAGGCTGTCGGTTAGTTATTGGTCTTCTGGTATTTGCAGAATGCAAGAATTTTAAATTACTGAATTATTGTTGTTGCTTTATCCAATCCAAATTGTCCAATATAAAACAAGATAAGACAATGTTTTAATGCAATTATTATAACTAAAATTGAGTAAAAAAACGCCAAAAGCATTTGAGACTGACTTTTATTAATATTTTTATATTTCAATAAACCGCCTGGTTTTAATCAAGTAACATATCTCAGCCTCATTGAAACAACTCTTTCTAATAAACTGAATCATAAATAGCCATTTTGGATAGAAACTAAAAGCATTCCGGCTAACCGAGGCCGTTTTATTTATCTTGAAAGCATATGACAAACGGACAATCGTCCACAAGAAACAAACTTAATAAAAACCTTTATGTTTAGGGTGTTATGAAAGCATAAAATTCTTCTATAAATTTTGAAGCAAAAGTTGAGTAATTTATTTTTTAAATTAATTTAGCTTTTTAGAACTATCGGTTGTCAGAATTTTTCATAAATATTGCCGTATTCACGCAAATTCAAATCGAAACAAATAAGGGCGGTAACTTCGGCCTGGTCGGACTTTATACACCCTACACAATTTGGTCCAAATAATCAGTGGGTGCTGTACGCACGTTTTTCATGGGATGCTAACATCCAAGACGGTTATCAAGGTGACGAAATATTATCTATAAAACAGCACTATACTGCTCCAACTGGGAAAGCCTGTAAAGATCCACCTACTTTTAGGTTTTTATTTAAAACTAGGCGTGATAGTGCACCGATTTTATTTATTTTTGCCATCAAAGAAATACTAATGGGAGACAATACGATTTCAAGACCATTACCCAATAGTTTCTCAGCAATAATGATTTCTGTTTCCAGCGAGCTGACCACGACCATTTCCTGCGGGCGATCATTTTTTCTTGTTTGTTTTTTATGGGAGTACACTATCAGTTTTATATTTGTTCTAGAGACTTTGAAATTTTTTCCTAAATATTTATGAAACACATAATTACTTTGATAAGTAGCCGCGACGATGGCCCGTCTTGTCCATTTTAAAAAATTCTTCTAATTTAACTTTTGACTTTTTTCCTTTGCGTCTTTTGGTAAATCTTTATATTTCAATGTGAGAAATCAGTTCACGCAGCTCAGAAAATGTATCCTTTGTGACCAATTGGGCATTCGATTAAAAATGAAATGACTTCATTATTTTGTTAAACCAATCTCGTCCCATAGCTTCATAAATTGCAAAATTACGTAAATCTTCGCTGGCGTTCCAGCACATATGTTTTCCTGGTAACCGATTGTATCTTGATACCAACAAATTAGCCGAGAATACTATGAGCTTTTCTCTGTTTAAATCAACATCTGAAAAGTGTTTGGCTTGCGAATATTCCGAACTAGCTGCAATAATGTGGTTGAGTATTTCATCATCAAAAGAGAGCTCAAAGTAATGATTGTATTATCCGCAATATCATTGGTCTCCACCTGCGAAAATAAAATCGAAGGCTTACTTTTACCACCACTGTTCCATTCAATGTGACCTCTTTGTAATTTTTTTGGCGGTGGTGGGCGTCATCCATGTCTAATGCATGTAAATCTGTTGTTCACTTTGTGTTGTTCCTCAATTCAGCAGATGCCATCAACTGGTTTCTAGGCAACGTATTGATATCTCCATTTTCATCATCCGAATCCTCATGTGTGAGAATATTCACCTTCGGCGGTTCAATAAAGATCTCTCTGACGTTATCGTCGTCTTTATCTTCCAGAATATTCAAGATTTCAACTAAAGACAATTATCTAGAAAAATATAAATGTACATTCTCCTATCAGCATCTAGCGGCATCATATGAAGATATCAATATTCATCAAAGCATATTTACTTTTATATTTTCACAAGTCAAACTTTAATTGCTTGTATATATTATTTAGTTTTTATATTTTCGAAAATAATATGCGAAAGAAAGGATTTCTTCCAGATTTATATAATATAGTACTTAAAATGAAGTAGACATCGGTTCTTTTATAATTTTTCAAATTGGTCAATTTCAAAGCGTAATTACTCACGTTCCACTTCACTTTTCATGCAACACTTATTGAATACAATAATAGCGACATTTGTAAATGGGAATTAAATCCACCACGAGTTAACGGTATTTCTAACAACTTATTGATACGTGTTTTCCACGATGCATTTTGGTGGAATCATATGATGCCCCTAGGAGAATAACCCGAATTCGTAATTGAATTTTATATATCCCTTCAAGGGTATGGTACAAAGAATGTCTTCGGAGAATGACAACCAAAACAACTTTTAATGCAGTTTTCGATTTATTTATTTCTACAGCAGCGTGTGTCTGACAAAAGTAGATAAACTATTAAAATACCAATGTATACTTTTCGGCATTTTGTATATTAGTATAAATATTTTCCTTAGATTTCATGAAGTTTATAATTCTCACCTAGTTTTCCGAGAAATGCTATATAAACAGCATACCGCTGCGTTGACTCTTTGTATTATAAAAATTATATCTCTTTGGATTTTCTCCGGATGGGACCCTTTGCTCTTCTTGGGCAATGTGTGTTCCGACACTTAATAAATATAACGTTTGTTGCGGTTGATAGGGCGGTTAGTACTATTCTTGTGTGCCGATTAATCAGATCGCTGAGATTCTAATTTTTTTAGTGAAACCTGTAGTAATGTTCCGATAACTTTTGACTAGATTTCTAACGTTTTACTGTTGCTCTTGGTTGTGGTGAGATAATGCAAGGTAAAGCACTCGCATGCAATATCGCATATACATTTTTAGCATCCATTAAAAAATAGGTTTTGTTGGGTAATTGATACTGATTTCACCAGAAATTTATACCCATTCCAGCAATACTCGCACGTGCATTTTTTGCACTGCTATTCGATTCTTATAAGTGTGTTATAGGTGGAAAACCTATAGAAAATTTTTTTGAATTCATTGAACATAAAAATTATCTTTTCTTATTTTTTAATCATTTGATAAAATTTTATTCAGAAAAAACCGAAAATTAACATAGTTGGAATTTATTTCATTGCAATAATCAAAAAACCGACCTATCAATTACTTCTCTGTTACTAAATTATGCTCGCTAAATGAATTTCACTGTAGTAAATTTGGTGATGCCTTGGCGCTAAAAATTAATTATACATATCTATAATTTTCTGTCATATTTTAAGGCTTATGTATTTCACATTGGTTTGAAGGATCGTCCACCTCCGTAGTTCCCCATTGATTTTCTTAAAATAAAATCGGTTACGATTGCTGGAAATTATATACAAATAGAACTGAGCAAAATGTTTTTCAGCACGTTCAATGACAAATATGGCGTTTCACACGCTAATAAACGCACAGCAAAAAAAAAAGCAACTTCGGACGAGCTCTCACACCTTGAGACTACCATGACCGTGAATTCCATATACTATAAAAAATGGTCATTATAACAAAATTCTAATTTACGACAACGAATGCTCGTATGCTTTTCGCTTATTTGTGCTGATCCAGCGCAAGAGATTTTGCACTCAGAATTTGGAAATAAAATTCGAGACTTCGCAGTTTGCGATAATAAAAACTAAAGTTATTTCTTTAATTATTTTAGATTAATTTGGTAATATTTGATGTAATCAAGAATTATTATAAGGCTGCATTATTATATAATAATATTTGAATTTTATAATTATCCATATGTTATGATATTGAAAACATGATTATAAAGATTACTATTATAAACCATTTAATAAAAAGGCGAGATAAAGATAATTATTATGCAATAATCATTTGTATCATCATTGCTACAAATATATAACCCAAACATATTACGAGGATTAACAACGAAGATCAAGGTTTATTTTTCACTCTTTCAGTAATTGCAAAACTCTTTCACTGGAGTATCGTTTCATATCGGAGACGTCATTTGATATGAAACTTCATAGTACATATATGCAATCGTAACAAAAATTTCACATAAAATCTAAATCCATTATTCAAAAGAAATTCATTTTTATCGTCCGTTCTTTATTTGTTTATATAGAAGCGGGTCTGACAATAATTTTTATATATTCAAGAAGGAGTTCTGTAGCAATAAATTAATATACTTATAACAAGAAGTCCGTGTGAAAGACGAAAATTCTCCATTCTATTTTGTTTCTCTTTAGAAGTTGACGATTTCGAATGACAGATAACCGGCATTCGCTTCGAGGCGAAATTGTCGTCCTTTTTTATTGTCTTTCATTAGCTCTCAATAGCTGAATTCTATTTAAGCATATTACGAAATGTTGGTCACGTGGTTGATTCGTATTATGTCATACAGCACGCTAACGATAGAGCCATCGATCTTCATATGTTTGTTGTACGACATTCAGGGCCGTTTTCACAATGTTCGGTTAAACTTGTGGTTAACTGATGGTTAGTTGACGAGAGGTTCGGAACTTATCCTTCGGTTAATAATTTTCGTTTTCACCAACCTTCGGTTAACAAACCTTCGGTCAATTACAAGTTGTAATAGATTGTGACGTTTGCTCTATTACATTTGAAAAAAAATTTATAAATCGTTGCATTTTAATTTATTGGTATAAGTGCAGAGTAGGGGCCCGGCTTCGATTTATTTTATTTTTGGTGCATCGTTACACTTCACATTTAAAAACCTAATCAACTAAAATTTTTTTTGAGGTCGCCCGCCATTTTGGATTTAGGAGCACTTAAACATTAAAAAACACAACGTTATATCTCTACAACCGATCGAGATAGAACACTGGCAGATATACCATTTTAAAAGTATTTAAATTGTCTATGATTAATATAGAATACCTCTTTGTCGGTTTAAATCCCGTTACAGAGTTATTTCAATTTTTGTAAAAATATGTACTTTCTTTGTATAAAAAACTATTTTTCTCTCCTAAATGAATACATTTAGGTACCAAAAAATTCCCTTTTATAAGAAGTCCAACCTTTTTCCTTTCAATCGACGTATTGCATGATATACTTATTGCTTTAGTTTATGTAGTTTACTTAATTAAATATGTAAGGGGTAATATTTTCAGATGGTACATCTAAATAAAAAAGGAACAAAATTAGAGTTGTAAGAGGGTAGAACAACTCCTACCATTTCTAGTATATCGTACGCTACAGTTCGTAGACCTGTTCCACGAAGGTAGGCAATAGAAATACCTTTAAAATGATATTTCTGCCGGCATGATATCACGATTGGTTACCGAGATATAATGCTATATATAATGAAAGTTTGGTGCTTTGGCTGCAATCCAAAAGGGCGGGCCATCTCAACAAAATTTTTAGTTTATTACGTTTCTGATAGCGAAAAATAAGGGTAAAAAATGTTCCTTACAAAAGGTTTCCTACCCCTATTCTGAACTTATTGCAATTTTTTTAAGACGAAAATATTGTTGACTTTTTTACAAGAATGAAAACCTTCATACAGTATCAGCTGACAAATTCAATGAAATCTTTAGGTTAAACGGAACCCCAGATGTCGGTTAAGTTAACTGAGACTTTAACCAGAAGATTCGCTTAACCGGACATTGTGAAAACGAAATTTTTTCTAACCTCCGGTTAAAGTCCCGGTTAGCACTTAACCGAACATTGTGAAAACGGCCCTCAGTGTACTGACATTTAGGGTGCCGGGCAAGTAAATTTGTTTTTAAAGATTTTTTCTGCAAATATTTTTTATTTTCACGATATGGCTAACAATGGCAGATTGGTGTTTACAATGGCATATAAGTGTTGCAAACATAACAGCTAGACTGGAGCATGCTACCGACTTACCAAAATCCCCATTACATTCCATCTCACATCGAATTTATATTTAGGAAATTTTCGCCGTTGGCAAAATGATCTTTTTCCCAGTTGGACTCAAACCGGGATTTTTTTAAATTTGTCATTCTTTTCCGTGGTAGCCGCATTGATCGGCGTTTCATTTATGTAATGCGATGATACAATGATCCCTTGTATGATATTGATACTATTGTATGATATTGATATTGTATGATATTGATACTATGTGAAATATTAATCATGTATACCATGCATTTTCGTTACATTTTAAAACGATGCTTCAAACTTACAATTTTTTGCAATTGGCACGAAATGTATCGAAAAGAGTAAGATAATGATATATGTATTCAAATCTTCATCTCACTTTCATCCTTAATTTATAGTTTAAAATTTACTACTCCGCATTTATTTTCTATCCCGTTGCAATTGATGTTGCCAGCACGCCCTGACATGGTTTGGTGAAAAACCAAACAATGGAATAAGAAGTGGGGGAGAGGTTTCGTAACACGTTTTCCCACTGAGAAATAGTCAGTTTGGCTGCGTCGCGTGACACACACGCCACTTTATTGTGAGTATATAAATGTAATCTTTAAATTAATGATACTGTAAGCACATAATTTTGATTGCTAGATCTCAATTAAATACTTGGAAATAGGATAGAAAAGAGGATTAGAAAATTAGCCTTGGCATACTCTTCTGTGTAATCCGAATTTAAAACAGATATCTATTAAAAATCATTGAAGATATATTTTTCATTGTATCCGTCACAATTTTAACACGTTTCGTATGATTAGTAAGAAATTTGTTTTAAATGAAATTTTCGTGGGTTTTTATTTCCTGCGATATATTTGTGGCGCTTCCATCTCGTTAGGAATATTTCATAACCAGGTAACCACATTTACAAAATTTGAGGAAGTAAGCTTCTTCGTTCCACTGGCTATATAATCGTTCGATTTGGGAGAAATTGATGCATATAGCAAAGTTGAGACTGAATCACATAACCAGTATAGAGCGATTAATGAAAGCTCCAATCTTGGCGTGTCGATTATGTTGTGCTTGCTTCGTTTCGCTTCGATTTTAGAAGACGCTGAAGAAAGGTTATTATTGCGAGCTGTCTCAGATGATCATTACCATTTACATTCGAGAGTTATGAATTTATACTCCGCCATTATCAATTAACTTTCTAAAAGAATAATATATTTAGTGTTGCAACTAATGTTCTGACAATACGTCCAAACCATATTTACATTGACCGAATTTATGCTTGTTTAAACGATATTTTCGTAGTCTGGATAATTAAAATATATGCGAAGAATGTTGCTTTCGGTTTGCAATATTCAGAAGGAATATCGGACAGAATATGTTGCCACTTAGCCTTCAAAATATTATTCGTACATATTATCGAGCTTCTGTGATACCACAAAATTCTGTTTTTGTTTTGTTTTGACGACGATGGTCGTCTACGTTCTTATCGCTGCACTCCGTTGACTTGACTGGCCGTTCCACTTAGGTTTAGAACGCCGGATGCAGAACGAAGGCAGAATTTAAACTCATTGAATATCGTATAATTCTTTATTTTGCGTGAATATGCTACTAAAGTAGAAATTTATATGAATATTTATAGCGTAAAACAAATTCCGGTTTATTTTTAAAATCAAATATAAAGTACGCCAGTGGTTTATTTGCAACAACGACAATTGTTTTGCGCAAGGACGAGTTGTTATTGTAAGGTAGCAAGGTTGAGGGAAAGAGAGTCGTTATTTAGTTGAAACAACAAGTTTATTTTCTGAATCCCCTGTAAGGCCTTTTCCCCAAACCTTGAGTTATCTCAAGGTTTATAAGTCTGTTAAGATTTTTCTTTGTCTTGCTCGAACCAATTATGAACTTATACCAACTTTCAAAAATCTTGTGTGACCATTTGCAAATTTTCTCCAAAGCACGAACCGTAACAAATACAAAAATTTTATAAGTTTATGCCGACAATAAATAAATCCAATTATTGTATTTTCTTGCCTCGATAGAATACGAAAATGGCGACATTTTCTCTTTTATTCTGCCGATCTAAGGTCTTATCATTTAAGTATTTTGATCACGTCTTTTTGTGCCAATTCCTTTTGATTTCGAAGTTTAAACGATTTACAAATGTCCTTTTACAATTGGTTTCATAAATACGTAGATTTTAGCTGAGTTAACGTAGTAAGCCAGATTGGGTGGGTCAATTCGTTAGTTGGTTGGCAGGACGGGTGGTAGGATGATTGGTGAGTTAATGGTTTGGTTGATTTGTTAGCATCAAGCATTCTTCAAAAGCATGAGGTTTTGTCTCTGTGAAATACCCAGAAAAAGTTCTAAAATTGTCGAAGTGAGAAACAAAGGAAAGGAAAACTGAGAAATCGCTGATTCATGTTCTGAAATCAAATTACCATCATCGCACATTTGCGAACATGACAAGCACAAATGCAAATACAATGAAAGAATAGTAAATCAGTGCTTGCGCTAACGGTAAAAGGTGTTAAAGTAGTGAGGCGTTGCCAACCCAAAGCGGCAAAGATAAAGTTTTCAATGATGAAAATGACGTTATGGTTTATTGCGGAACAAAATTCTTAATAAACGTTTAAATTAGTACAAAATACTAAAAGCCGCTTAAATTAATTTTAGTTGTGTCTTTCTCACAGAAATTTATGTTTATTTATTCATGACGGTCGGACGTGAAATTCGTGAAATTTTCGTTGGATAATTTAAATCGTTGAGAAGTAACTCTAGAATCATCCTCAATGCTCAAGTGCAGACAAACTAAACAGGGGAGGAGGACACAAACTCACAGATAGAGGGAGGGAAAAATAGAGAGATATTAGGAAAGAGATACAAACGATCGCAAACGTATTTCCAAAATCATAGGGATTTTTGTTCAAGTTTCGCATACTTCAAGTAACGAAATTATTTATCCATTTTTTGTTTCCTCTTATTCGAGAATTTTAGCCATCTGAGACAAAAGGGAATGTCAATCAATTGTCGTCCTCAGCCAGTCATTCAAATAAAAATACTGCAGTACTTGAGTGAGGTTGAGGGTACAATGATGATGAAGCGTCGTCCGGGTTGGTCCCCATAGAATCGGTGGTATTGAATTTAAATTGAAGTCCAATGAAGGATGCTGATAACAACGAAGGTTGTGTAACAATGACGTTGATGACGATGATGATGATGATGGCGACGACGATAAGAATGATGGTGTTAGTACGGTCGAAAATTCTCCCGAGAACAACGAAGGGAAATGGCAAGCTATAACTACGTTGTTTTTAAGGATTTGCGTCAGATTTCAAGGACTGGAAGTTGTTCTCTTCGAATTTTTTCTCTTTTTGTGCAAAGCACTTCACAATTGCTGTACAAGTCGTTACGTCATATCAAGAGTTCAGCATTCATTAATTTTTACTGAGTCAATCGAAAACTACTTTAAAACGAATGCTTACAATAATCTTCATAATTAATCTTTTAGTAACAGTAAGAAATACCAGATTCGACTTGGCTGAAGCTATCACATCCTACACTCATCAAATTACGCGTAATTGATTCTTAAAATCATTTGATGCTTGTCGACAATTTTTGTGAAATGGAAAGGCTAGCATAAAATTTCTGAGAGGGTGAGCAATAAACTGAGAGGGTAAGCTATGGGCATCGATTATCTTACAACACCTATAGGATGTGGGCGCGCCGCCAATGTTCCTATTGCACCCATTTTGAACAATAGACACTCTAGAGATGGAGAGAATATATGCAGTATGTAATAACGATCTTAGCCGCCAGAGATACACATTTCCTAAAACTGTCAATTTTCCGAAGTATATTTGTGCCTTAAAATGCGACTTCAAAGGAAAGCGATTAGCGTTGAATTCACTATGGAGGCTAAGATACTGAGTCGCGGGCACATATAAATTCATATTGCCAGGAAGGAAAATTCATGCCAGATTCCATGCCACATTCCATATCTTTATGTTGCTGCAGAGGCAGAGAGGCAGAGAGATAGATGGACGAAGAAATCACAGTGCGGACGAAGAGACGGATGTGCAGGGATAAATCAAATAAGGGCTGATTATGAGTCGAATATATTTACTTTTTTGTAACTGCCATTTCTCGTTAATGCAAAACGTATGTGTATACATCCTCAGCCATTCGAGCGTAGGATATAAAATAAAAAGAAAACGAAAAACAAAGGAAAAACAAATAAGAATGCTAACATCGGCCGGCCCAATATGGTCAATATGACCAATATGGAATTTTATATACCATAAATATGAATATAAAAAGAATTCTTTACAACAATCATTTAAGGGTTTACGTTTAAAGCATTATATCTTCGATTTCTACGTTGAAAAAGCAAGCACTCATTTTAGGGAGCATTCATTTATGACCTATTTTTTATAATTTTAGAAACCTATAATTTTTATAACTTATTTTACAAAAGAGAACTGAATCTGAAAAGATTAATCACAGTAATCATCAATTTGTTAATAAATTCAGAATCGGTTGGGACTTCCTACTTCTGAAAAGAGTAAAGAGTTTCTAAAGAGTTCCCAAGGCCACGGTCATCATTCCAGGCAGTTTTACGTAGCTTAAAGGTATTTCCAAGGATATGTCTTATTCGTAACGTACCACTCATTATGTCTTCATATAAATTATGAAATTGACCACTGGAAAGTATAATAATTATCATGATGAAAATCCCAATTGAATAAAAAATTTTATTATAAGCGTTAGGATAATACTAAAATCTAATATTGCGTATAATATCTAAGAAGTTTGTGGAATGATTAAGCAGCAGACATCAGTTTAAGTAACTCGAAATAGATTTCTCAAGTTAGATCTTTACATCTCTTTTAACTCTTGCCCACACAAAAAAGAGAAAGAAAAATATTTCATTTTTCATATAAATTGAATACTACTTGCGGTCTTGCGGTCTCGTTGGATGATTTTGTGTTCTAAATAATGATTGTGATGGAGTAGGAAATGACATTGTCGGGCAGAAGATAGGTTGCGTTCGGATGGAATGAGAGAATGATGATGATTCATTAAATATCTTTCTGCAAAAAAAAAAAACGACACACAAATGTTATATTAATCAAGATGCGAAAATGATGACACGATAGAGGAAATGGAAAATGTATGTCGTTGTGAATCGTCATTTCCTCAGACCGGAAAAATTATTACTTACTCTTCTCTTTCGCTTTTGCTCGATTCATTTCTTTTATTTCGCTCGTTTGCTCACCATGTTCAATTTTTCATTCTGCTTACTTTTTCCACTTTGCGATGAAATATCGCGCTCTCCATCATTTTCAACTGTCAACCATTTACACCAGTCTGTCCGTCTGTCCGTTTGTTTATCCATCACTTCTCGACTTGATTTTTGATAGTATAAAATTCTAAACTTTTTGGCTTTGGGTAGAAAAACATACAGTTCCCAACCCACATTTCCATTTTATGGTAAGTTTAGTGGGGGTTGCCTTCACCCCTAAAGTTGAAATTTTGAATACTTAGTCGCTTTGTCATAAATTTTTGTCTTGCAATATTTCACAATTTCATGTTCCGCATTCGGTCCTTGGTAATATTTCGTCCTTGATCATTTCGTTTATTACCGCAGTCTTATGGTTGCCATAATTCCACCCCCCCCCCTTTTTTCCCCTCTGTTCCTAACGCTTGCTCTTTCGTTACAATATTCTTTTCGAAGTTTGTTGTTGGCTCTCTTTTGGGAAAAGATTTAGTATTTGTTTACTTGATGTTGTTGTTCTTCGAAACCGTCAAAGTTGGAGAAGATAGTAAAACGTTTCCAGAAGGTACAAAATTGCATCTCTACAAACGGAATAGTCAAGGAGATCCCTACAAGGCCCGTTGGCTAGCTCTGGATATTATTGTTGAGGAAAGAAGCCTGCGGACTTTGTGGTTTAATGTGGGGCATCTTTACCGTGCGGCAAAAGATGCATCGTATGCAAAATATTTGACTTTTATTTGTGTCGTGCGGCCGACAAATGTCCACCATTACGTACCTCCCTCCCTCCCATTTGTCACTTTCTTCGAGGTTTGTACATGTCATTACAATCCCGGCTTTTGGAATTTATCACAAAAGTGTCAGCGTGTGGCATTTCGTTCTTGTTTTTGTTTTCGCGTTGGTATTCTTTTTGTTCTCCTCATTTGGCTTCGCCATCTGGTATAGTTCTAGAAAATTTGAGCTTCTTGTGGCGTGGCAGAGTAAACAATATACAAAAAACTTCAGATAAAAAAATGCAAAAACTTTTCCTATCGCATAATCTTTGTCGATAAGAAAAAGAAAAGAAGTCGACGTGGAGGAAGAAGAAGAAGAAGTAAAACCGTATTTGCATAAAAATATTCAGCGAAGAAAATTGTAAAAAATAATGAAAATAATATCGCAAGAGCGATTTATTTTCTTCCAAATTGTTTTTCTCTCTCCCTTCAATATTTGAAAATTTATCAGATTTATCAGAAAGAGAAAAACAAAACACCGGAAAGAGTGACGGCGGCGTGCTTGGAACATGATCATGAACCAAACACCAGCGCGGGAAAATGTGACAACAAATAATTAAGAGGGGTATGTCAAAAGGCTTCTGCCCTTTGAGGGATCTTAAAAGTCTCATGTGCCAATATTTTATTTAATAAAAAACAAAAGGATAAAACACAAATAAAACGAGAGGTTTGAATGGACTTCATGAATATGATTTTCAAAAATTTTTTCAGAAATCCAAAAATTTAGGCGAGAGTGATATTTAGTGCCATAGGGAATAACCATTCAGATCAATTGAAATAAATTTTTTACTTATAATAATCCGCTGATGTTCGTAATTTTAAAGTAAACGGATTTTTAACTGGTATTAAAAATTCATTCATCTACGCCCCTGTAAACTACAATATGTTAACACCTCTCAAAGACATAGTCTTTATATATATATATATATATATATATATATATATATATATATATATATATATATATATATATATATATATATATATATATATATATATATATATATATATATATATATATATATATATATATATATATATATATATATATATATATATATATATATATATATATATATATATATATAAAAAATCTGTTTTTATAAAGTGATTCCCACCTTTTGTTGTAATACATTTAAACATTTTTCATTCTTTTATTGTTTTTGTATCTTTGGCGACACGATACAATATCGCGACGTGGAAAGCAAACCCGGAAGAGAAAACAAACAATTTCGACAACCGAAGCAACATATTTTTTTTAAAAAAATATGATATGTATAAGAAAAAATAAAAACTACGTAAATGACTAAGAAAAACGAAAGATATGAAAATACTTTTATTTACATTTATAATATATTCAAGGAAGAAGATAAAAGAAATTATATGTGTTAAGGTAAGAAAGGTCTTTCGTGTTACAAAAACGGTTGCAATATGGTGTTTCAAAAACGAAGAAAGTACCTAAAATTTAATGCGCGTCTTTATCTTCCTTTTCACAATCTCGTTAAAATTTAGTGATATGATTACCTTCTCAAAAACAGCATACTTACTTTAAAGAGATACTAACGTGTTAACTTTAATGTAGATTAATATGGTATTTCCTGAAAGTGGTTCGAAACTTAGTTAAGGTTTTCGAATAAACGGTTAAGTGTTTCCTAACATGAACCGGGTTTATTTTGAGAAACAGCTTTGTAATATTTACAAATCATAATTGGAAACATAAAACCAAGTGGAAATAAATAGATAAAAATGCATAAGATTCAAACCATACTCAATTGTATAAAAATGTATATTTCAATAATTAATAAAGTTTCTCAACATTTGTTATTCCACCTTAATAATATTTTCGTTCCAGTATTCGTTAATACAAGTCATTTAACAAATATTTTGGTAATGTAGTTTCTACTGAAATTTAGAAATGTTTAAATTTATTAAAGTTTATTTCTATCTTGAACAAATTCTGGGCAACAGGTTGGGCTTAAATGATGTCATAGGTTTTAAGTTAAAGGTTAGGCTAAGCTAAGTATTTAGTGCTCTTTGAACACCGGTAATATATTTAAGTTTCAACAACTTCACATTAATTACCAATACTACAGTCAAATTATTAATAAAAATTGTTATTAAGTTTATTTTACTTATGTTTTTTTTCAGAGTGTATGAATTCTAAAGCATCTATTTTATTCGACTTCAGACGATGATGCCAAATTATTCTTGTGCATACATGAGTACCTGACATTACTCCAAAGGTAAATTAAAAACTGCAATGGAAAGCAAATGTTGGCGGAATTTACAACAAGACGATTACAAGAGACTTTTTGTATATAGTCTCCAGCATTCATGACCATATATCTTTAAAAAAAAATACGCAGGAAAGTTACCAAACCATCCATTATTGCATTTTATTATTGTTGATAAAAGCTAGTCTAGAATGTCCTTAAAATTGGGCTTTCATCACTTTTAAAAGCATTGAATTATATACTTCAAATGCTTTAATAGATTTAATTAAGAATACCCCATACTGTAACAATAAATATGGAATTTGTTGGAATGTTTGCATAAAATTAACTTGAATAAAGATACCAGTAGAATGGTTGTAAAATTAAAGAAAATTAAAAACATTTAAAACTAAAAATGTCGTGCTGATTTTATCAGTTTTCAGTTTATTATTCTTTGATCCAAGGAAACACTTTTTCAAATTTCATGAAACCATTCTTTGTTTTAATCAGCCTCGTACATTTTTCAATGTACCCTTTCACTGTTTTATTGCATACAAATAATTTTATTCAATACAAATACTCATTGGTTTAATTAACCACATTCTTATATTTCATGAATACGTTGACGTAAAGAACCCATTTTTCAGTTCTACGAAAAAGAAGCCGTTATTTTGTGTATGCGTTCTTTCATTTAGGATATTCTTTAATTTACTGCATTCTGTACATTGTTAAAAAAATTATTCATAGCATAAAGAACGTTTTTATTATATTTAACAATATTTAGAAATATATAGATTTAAAGAATGCATACTTTGAAATAATTTATTTGGAAAATATATTGGGGCAAATAAGTTTTCCTTTCACAGTATGTAAGTTTTTCGTTCACTGTCAGAATCAAGGATACACGAAAACGACAACATGTTGCCATCAAATTTGGCGTGGAATTCTTTGGCCTCTTGGGTAATTAGAATCGGCTAACCAACAGTATTGACAGTGACTCTCCTACGAATTTTTTAAGAAATTTCACTTTCTCTAATTTTTATTTAGCTTCAGGTTTTTAAAATAAATAAGTTTTTTAAAAATTAATTTATTAATTTTTAAAAAACTTTTTTATTTTAAATTAATTTACTGTAATATCTAAACAATTGTCTAAACAATTAATGTATAATGTAAAGTAATGTCTAAACAATTTTTTGTAATTATTTAAGGTTATATATTTATTTTTGTTTTTCTTATTTACGGATATATTCTCTGAAATATATTAGTGTTTCCAAACTCTGACAATAAATAACAATAAACAGACACTAACAGACAGTCTGTTAGATTTATTTCGCAATATTTGCTCAGTATGCGTTTGTCATAATTTTGACATCTGGTGTAAGATTAGGATTGGTACTCATTCATTCATTCTCATTTTTTTTAATTCGAAAACTGTACTTAATACTGATACATAATTTTTTCCGAATTGATTTCCTCAAAATGGTATTAATCTCAGACTGTAACTCTGTAATACAATTTTTGTAATAATTCGTAAACTCTTCTATAATTCTCATAAAGGAATACATATCAGTCCATTCACGTTTCATTCACCGTCATTCATTTACTTTAGTGTATTTTTTTCCCGTCCTGGAAGGGAGAGAGGGGGGTGGAATGATATCAGACCATCCACGAAATAAAAAAAATTGTGAACAACGGTAGATATACTATACAACACAAACGCAAACCGTGGCATCATACCACCACGTTTCCTGTATTATATATTCATATATCTACGGATATATCTACAAACATTTTACTTTGCATATACTGTTGGATACCGGTCATAGTTTCCATAATGCATTATTCTGTCTTATACCTAGACCCACACATTGACAACAAATTAACAAAGACCAGTTGAGTTCTTGCGGTTTCCTCCATCGGTGAAGGAGATGTGTCGAAGAATAGGAGAATGAGGTTGAGGAAGGATGAGAGAAGAAGCAGACACGTATGTCTAAATTGTGACTTTGAAAGGATGAAAAGAAGTAAACTGTTTCATTTTCTTTGAAATGCAACTCTTGAGGTTTTGTTTTGTGGTAAAGCTTCCCAGCATGAAATGCAAAGAGCTCTCTTACATGACCAATATAAATAGAATAATATGAAAATGGAATGAGGATTGTTGCCAACTTCGTTAGACTATTTTTATTTCCTATCGTTTAATCAACTGGGAAATGTTGTGTGTCAATCATAATAAAGGAATACCTCAAATACTAAAAGCTTCAACTCTATTTCTTGTTGTTGTTGCAGAATTTGTGATAAATATTTAGGGTTTAGTTTCGCTTTGGAAATTTCAAATTTCAAATTCCTGACAATGTATGGATGCTTAACAACAACCTCAACAACAACAAAAAACAAGAGAAAAGTAACGAAAAACGAGAAAAATCAACACACAGTACGAGTACTTTTTAATTAAACAGAAAATTTATGGCTTCGTAGCAAAAGTGGAATGGTTTATTTTTCGATTTAGAATTAATGATTTAACGTGGTCTTCATGAAGGTAAAATGCAGAACGTCCCTTTGGCATTACAAATGTTTTTACTGAATTTTCGGGTAAAGATCCAAATCAATAATGTTGATCAAATAAAATATCTACGATATACCGAATTTAAATAATAAATGTTTAGTAGCTGTCAAAAAATAGACCTAACTTCTTTTGACAGCACACACAAAATTTAAAAGAAA
The DNA here is from genome assembly GCA_963966595.1 of Physocephala rufipes. Lineage (NCBI taxonomy): Eukaryota > Metazoa > Arthropoda > Insecta > Diptera > Conopidae > Physocephala > Physocephala rufipes. The sequence goes on from OZ016502.1 coordinate 25,440,261, forward strand.
AGTAGAAAATCTAGTCAATCTTTAAACATATATGTTCAACAAAAATTATCACACACCCAATTCGATTTCAAAAAACCATCAGTCCAACAAAAATAAAAACAAATGCGTTCGCTGGCAACCCATGATAAATTTTTCGAAATTTGTTTCAATGAAAATTGTGAGTGACTCGCGAACCGAAATGAATTTTACAGGCAAGGATGGTAATTTCGAAGCTTATACGCCTGATCGAAGCTTATACGCCCTACACTCGTAATCTAAATTTATAGAATAGCGGGACAGAGGGCGGTACACACCCTCTGGTACCATGATTCATTCAGATCTGTTAACTCATCTCCAATGTATTTTTTGTTAAACAAGCCCACACATGTTATAGCATAATAGTGGTACGCCTCCCCAAAATTTTGAAAAATTATTTAATATCCGTGGGCGTGGTGGACGATAAAACTATCACGCAATTCCATCCACAAGCATTAAACGTGAACTACACATTTAGATATATTTATATCAGACATGAGAAGTCCATTTTCTGTACCTAACAGCTTATGATAACATAACATATTTGCGTAATTTCTCTAGAAGGATAGACAGACGGGCAAACCAAATGAAATTAGAAGTCAGTTCTGAGGCAGAATACATATATACTCTTCCATACTTTCCACGTATCCTCTAATATGTTAATCATGTAGACTGCTGGGCTGTAGGGTATAAAAAAGCGACGGAATAGAATGGATAGGAAAAGAAAGGAATGATATATTATGAAGAAGGGAGAAAGAGAAACAAAGCATCCTTCTTAATCGTTTTCTCTCCAAACAAATGTAGAAACGTATCGACAGAAACGAACTATGTGTCAATCGAGTGACTGACGTTAATCGATCAATTCGCAGTCCACTTAGAAATTTGTCATCTATTTCGAGTGTCATTTGTCAAATCTGTGATTCGTATTAACGTCTAGGACCTAAGCCAAATAATAAAAACATAAAAAAGCATCCAACGAAAGGTCGCGATACTGAATGAGAAGAATGAAAGTATAGATAAGAGAAAAAGGAACAAATGGTTTCATGAAATGTGCTTATTTTTACACAAAAGGAAATTTTGGTGAATCAACATTTACAGCATATTGAGCGCCACGTCGAATTGATTGCAGCGTCTTAGACGGAAGGTTCCGGGTTCGAAACACACGGCGCCTCAATTTTTCCTATTTGAAAATTTGAATTACGTTAATTAAAAATTCCAAATTATAAAAGTAAAAACTTTTTAATTGATAAAATCACAATAATAATGAAACAGCAATATAAACATTAGGTTTAAAATGGAGCAGACTAACGAACGAAAATTTTATTTTTATTCGTCTATGATTAGAGAACAAGCTTACATCACTAACAGCAGAAAATTGAACAATTTAAAAAATTTACATAATTTTCTTTCTAAAAATTCCAAGTTCTATTTAAGTGCTTTTTAGCAGAATTCTCGAAGCTCACTGAATATAATCCTGACGCGAAATTAAGGTTTTCGTTACTGATTAACGATCGGTGTAGGATAAAATCTATGATTTCTCATCAAACACGTATTGGATGTTACTCAGGTTCACTTTTGTTTATTATCATTTTTACTGATTCATTTCCTTTTCTTTTTTTGTAGCTTTGTTACGAAAAAGTTGTTTTGTGTTTTGACAACAAAAAGAAATATCACAGAAAAATAATGTGCAAAAATCTTTTCATTTTCAAAAAGGCACGCTCAAAAATGATAGAATACAAAATTGAAATAACGTTAGGCACCTGAGCCCACACACTTGATTTTGTTTTTGGCTTTTGTTGTTTTGGCAGCACTGCCTTGTTTTGCGGAAATGCTTGAAAGTTTTCCCTCCTCTTCGCTTCTATCAGAGATTCAGCATCATCCTTTAAAGTTTTTGGCTTTGTATGACGTATGACGATGATGGTGCATCTGCGTTATTGTGCCACCGATTGAATTTTGATAACCAGGACGTCAAAACGCTAGCACACGTTTTCCGCCCGTTTAGTTCTTTGCGCTACATTTATAGGGGCGTCAGTTTTGAAATGCACATGCTGCCATTCTTTTGATGTATAAAAAATCACAATTAAATGGATACAATCGACCGGTCGAACCGCAATGAAAAATTGACGTTGAAAATTTATCAAAATTGAATTGAATTGATTTTTCAATAAAATTAATGTTTCAAAAATTTCCGAAATAAATATTTTATTAATTCTGCCGCCTTTCTTAATAAATATCTAGGGTACTCGATAAATACGTCATTATAATCTATTTGAAATTTGTCTCCGTCGAGTGTGTTAACATGACTGTCTATTTGAGGTTATGAAACCTCAAATTTTTCATTTCAAAAATCAAATGTATCCTTCGAAACGAAATATCTGCGAAACATATTTTCTTACATCTCTATCCACTTTTTTACATCTTTATCACTTTCGATGAACCTTAGACTATTCGGAGTAAAAATTTAATTGATGAAATTGCGAAATAAAATAAATGAAGCTTATTCGCCGTGACACATAATTAAAAAAATTATTTATAGATAAAAATTGATGTAATATTTTGTATGAACCTTTCAGAAAGACTTATAAAATTCCACGTAAAACATTTGTCAAATTCTTATTCTCAATTATCGTTATATTCCTCGTCGCTTGTGACCCTGACGGAATGGTGTTACATGTCAGAGCAAACTGTGTCTTATTCTACGGGTATGTGGGTTTACATTATCTGCAATATAATTCAGTGAGCAATTTTTAATTTTTTTTCAGTTTATGTTTAATGCTAGACTTCAGAAAATTGTGTAAATTGAATTCTTTTAACATTTTAAATTTACATTGCAAATAATGGCGAGGGTGACGGCGATGATGTAGATGAAGTAGATAAAACATTCAGAGTTACGAACTCAAACGACGTTCAACTGCCGTGGTCATGGGTGGTCATCATCATCGTCGCAGAAAAATGATTCATATAAAACAGAAAAAAAGAACTTAAATTATAAATATGCAAAAAAATGGAAAGAACAATGAAAGCAAACAATAATGAAAAATAAAAATAAACAGGTAGGAAAGCTAACTTCTGCCTGGGCGAAACTTGTATACCCTACATCCGCATTAAAAATTCATTGTTCGATTCTCAGTGACGGCGCACGTCCATTCTTTAGGACGTTTCCGTGACGTTTATCTGACAAAACTTTTCCTGGGCGATCATTTTATATCTGTTTTATATCTGTTCTAGATATAAGAAATTCTCTAAATATCTACCAAGTCATATTTACTATAGAAAGTAGGTGCGTTGTTTTTACTATTTTGGTCAATTTCAAACGCAAACTATCTATTACGACAAACAATATCCGTGCCGAACTCCGGGGCGATACCTCTTTTTGTTCGTCTATAATAGCGAGTTCCACAGACAGACATGCAGACTCACAAGCACACGGACACAATGACATATGTGTAGACGGACATAATAGCAATGGCCGGACATAGCTATTTATAAACTCTTCTACACCAACCACACTTCCTTTTATATGTTACAAACGAAAGCACAAAGTAAATGTACCCCATCTCTCCGCACGTAGGGTACAAAACGGATTGAAGAAACGAATGAATAAGTAAAAATAGGTGCCGCAAATTCAGGCGACGTTTCAAGCGCAGCATTGAAACCATGACTTTAATGCAAATTTGAAAAGCTTCCGAAATGAAATTAAATAAAAAACGGAAAAAATGGAAGCATCAGAAAGAGGAAAGAAAACCATCAAACACCCGCAACATCGCATTAAAACCGCTTGAGTGTATTAATTTAAAGATGGAAGGGGAGGGGAGCTTAAGTTGAGCGTGGGACGGTGTGGTTAGGTGTGGTTTTCTGTTATGCTTTAACGGTTAACGTTGTCGTCACAATAATTTATTTAGTACAACATTTTATTATCTTTATCGTCTGTCCTGTAATTTAATTAAACGAGAGCGGCAATGGCAGATGAACGGACGAACGGATATCAAATTGATACTTCATTATCTATATTCAATGATATCGTCGCCGACAATGCCATAGCTAGCCTGGACGTTACCTCCACACGCACATCATCATTATTAACGTTGTCGCCAATATCAATTTCATCGTTGTTTCATTTCCGTCTTGTACTCTCAATGTCGTTTTGGTAATTATTGCTGTCGCTGTTTCCGTTGAAGTTATTACTGCTATTGCAATTGCTATTGCTATCGGTTTTTCGTTTTCTGATTTCACACAATTACCGAAGGAATTCATATTAGATAATTATGACGTTCGTTTGCGCGTGCTCGAAGGAAATATTTGTTGATAAAAATAAATAACTTTTATTAATAGGAATTATTGTCATTATGATATTGCTAAGATTTAAGGGGTAGCCTGGAATGGTTTCAAAAAGGAACCACCTTCATTATAAAGGCAAAGGTATGAAATAATATAGTCATGTTTTTATTAATTATTTATCTTGTTTTACATAAACGATTTTATGTAATTGTGAAAATATCGAGGTGAATTAATTTAGGGAAAATATTGAAAGTAACAGAATTATTTTAACAAATATAATAACGTAATAATTAAATGAGGAAAACCTTTCCATATATTACTTTTTTGTGATTGGATTACTGCTAGAATTAATAATAACGTAAACGAGTAGCGTTGAAAATATGATGACGGTGTTAATAACGACGATGATGGTGATAATGTCAAAAAGTATAATAAATTAAATTTGAAGAAAACACAATAGTAATAATAATAATAATAACCAAATGAAATTGTGTGTGTCAAAGGTTAAAAATATTAGGATGGTGATTGCGACGTAAAGATTGAGAAGAAGAAGTAGGAAAGAAAAAATATTAATATCATCCTTCATTTAATACCTTTCATATTCTTGTATTCAGCACACACCGACAAGTAACATAAACAGTAACATAAAAACAAACAATAATAACGTAATAGTATAATAATGTTATCGGATTATATTAAGCTATATAGAACCTAGGAATACGAGCATTCTAAGAATAATATTGATGAAATCGGTACAAGGGGTTATTATTTAGTATGGAGTGGCGCGGTGAAGAGGGGGGCTTAGTATTGTTGGGAAAAATAAATGATGATATCGTATGACAATAAAATGTAGGTGGATGGTCCTTTTAGTGGCACAGAATGGAATGTGATATGGAATAATTTTGAAATAACACTTATGAAATTACATCAAGAGTAATTGCTTTTTATATGAAGGTTTTGGAATAGTCAGCTTAACAAGCAGTGATCTTTATTTCGTTTTCGTTTGGGTTTCATTTCAGTTCTGTCAAAAGCTTCAAATTCATTAAAGCTCAAATAATGACCAACAATTTTCGTAATACAAAGTTTTATTCAACTTGTGATGTGTTTCGACAGAATTTCCTGAAAGATTTTGAAAACTTTTAAAAATTAGACTGAACCCAAATTTGGTTCCACGGTATTAACTGAATTATTTGTAAGGAAAAAGGTCGCGACTAAGATAATTTTTTAATGATCGACTATGGCCATTTGCGATTATTTAAAGGGCATTTATAAGTACGTAGGCCAAAATAAATCATATAAATGACAATAGCGTTCCTGCGTACAGGAGCAAGAAGGTCACTAATACAAAGCATCTCTATGTGCTGAAGCATCCTGGTTACTCATCGATTTGGCTTTCAATAGTTTTAATTGTTTTAAAACGGGTTAGTTATATTTCCAAAACTTTAAGACTGTTTCTTGCTTTCATTAAGGATAAATAAATACTAGTTTATATTCCTGAATACAAGAAAATGTATTAAAGCTTTTAAATATTTTGAATTTACACTCTCGTATTTTCAAGGAATTAATTCATATTCTTAAAACTAATGGTCACGACTTATGAAATTTTGGTGTATCAATAAAATTTTTATATTTGATTTCCTTTCTTTTCGCAGTAACGGTTTACTCATTAGAGGGTGTTAATCAAAACTACAGTGACGATATCTCTTAAACTTGTAACGAACCGTCGCTACAGTCGACTCTGTTAAAAATCCTTACACTCAATTTCAAAAAGAATGGCAATAATGGAGAAAATTGCCAAAGGCTTTAATTAAGAGTAATTTAATTAAAAAACGACATCTACCTCATTCATTATTACGAGAAATGGAATTGAATTGAACGAATATCGATACTCGTGCTAAATGAAACGATAATATTATTTCATTATTTTCATTGCTAAAATTTTATTATTGCTTTCAAAAAGTTATAAAGTCGCCCTCTAGTAAGAGTGCCAATTAAAAAAAGGAATTAACTTATAAGTAAAAAATTGAAACGGAACAAGTAAAAACGCCAACGTTCGGCTTGGCCGAACCCCTTACACCCTTATATACTCGTAATACAAATTTACAATTTAAATCCAATTACCAATGAGCGGGGTAAACCCTTTATTACATTCCCTTTTCATTATTAATTTAAATCCTCTAACCCTTCAACAAAACTTTTTTTAAAAAGCACCATACGCAGTGTAATAAAATAGCGGACATACTACGTAAATTTTAAGTGTTCACAATTTCTAACACTGTAGATGGACCACACCCATCCACCAAAATTCCCCTAATGACTTTATGAACCACTTACGAGATATCGTTTCCTTTCTATATTAGCGGTCAGACTACAAAATTTTTTAAAAAAGCGTTTTATGCTCTCAACGAAATAACGCTTAAACGGTATAAAAAGAGGAAAACAAAAGAATTTATTATGAAAACAAGTAACGGAAAATATGAAAAAGAAAATGAGGAAATTGATGCTGAAAATTCGATGAATAATGTAAATAAAATTTACTTTTTATAAATTTATGTTCTATGAAAGATACGTGTGTTTGCGGCACGACCATAATTGGTACTGACACATCTCTAAACATTCTCAATGCCCACAAAAAAGTACCACCCATTTGTAAATAATTATTGCTTTTGTTTTTTTCCTAAAGAATTGCAAATTATTAAATCATTAAGATATTTCAACAAAGTTTTTTTGAACAAAAGTCTGAAGTAGAATTAAATATTTTAAAAAAGTCTCTGGACTGAGGAAATGTGTGGAAATGTGAGGAAATTTAAATATGAGCATTTAAAGTATTTTTCGCTCCTCCTTAAGTTTGTTTCATGTATAAATGCATATGTATAATCGTGTTTATGTGTGTTTGCACATATATATACACGCATGGATGTGCGGACGTGTGTTTCTGAATACATATTATATTTGTATGACAAAAGTTCATTAGTTTTCATTCAACTTTGGGCATTTCTCACACAAGAATTTCGAAAACTTCTTAAATGCATGATGAAATTGATTATTTAATAACTTGAATTTTGTACTTCAAAAATAGATGGAGTGATAAAGAATATAGAACGAGAGAGAACTAATCATGAATTTTGCTTGTGTTAAAAGTTTCAGTTCGTTAGTCGAAATTCAAAAGTTTTGGCAATATTTTGCAAAACCCAAAACGTCACTAAATTCCAACTGCCAAAAGTCATTTTAAGTTTATAAAAACGCTTCAGTTTGAATTTCAGAGCAATGGTATTTTCCATCAACACCTTTTTTCATCTTATCTGGGATTTGTCGTCGAAGAAGGGTGAGAGGAATAAGGAGGGAACAACGGTTCTTTTCTTTATTTATAAAAATGAGAAGATAATTTAGACAATTGATACGGAGAAATATGGTGCGTTTATCATCTTGAATAATTTTTTGCCAGAATTTTCTTCACCGGAATCTTAATTATGTTTTTTTGGAATATAATTAATTATAGCAGTGATTATTCCAAAATGACAAGCCAATATTTTTAGTTTTAGAACCGTTTGTGACGCATTAAACGAATCGTGAAAGGTATGGAAATGTATATACATTGCTGCTGCTGATATATATTGCAATCATCTCCTAGGTCGGTTTAGAGATGTCCGATTTCTGCCTGTGTGTTTGGGTATCTGCCTGTGGAAATCACGATTACAGCCGCATGGACTGTATAGGCATGCCATTTTATATTCTTTGTCATAATAGTTTGCTTGGAATAGAAATTTCTATTTCATGAAATATATAGGGAACTTCACAATCAGTACGTTCGTCGACATTACCACCAAATTTGCTTGAAGGATAAACGAAAATGCATTTGCGGTCATAACAGAGTATAGCCAAAATCTGTGAAATTCTTCGCATTTCAAAATTTTGTTTTTTATTGTCCGGACTCGATTTTTACTGGGTCATAATTTTTTTCAAAATTTCCCGTAAAAATGCAAGTTTCAATATAATAGGTCGGAGAACCAAAGTGGTTAAACGAAGCGGGTACCAAACTATAGCGTAGTAATACCTAGGATCTCAGCTTATAACGCACACTCTCGCTCTTGAACAATGTTAGTCAATAGAAGTACCGATCAGAAAAAACTTAGTCAATAAGGGTCAACAAACATTTTCGTTGAGTCTTTGAAGGAAATTTGAGGAAATATTTCCTCCGCCATTTCGCAACCGAAAGTCTATCTGCTTTATAAATTTCCGATGAATACCCAGGGGTGCTTCTTTGTTTTTCTTTTTTTACGATCCCGTTCGATTCTTACTTTTTTAGAAATTTGAGTTAAATTATACATCAATTCAAGGTGTTACAAAGAGTGAAAATGATTCTGCCATACATTTTCTCTCAACCTAAGGTGCCCAGTTTCAAAAGTCCTCATTATTGCATTTGCGGCAGGCGTTTCACTCAAGTAACTTTATTAAAAATATAGTTTTTGTGAATGTATGATTTTGTTTTTATATCCTATTCCCGTTAAAAAGGGAAAAACGATATATTAACGTTGATACTAAGTTTGTAACACAGTGAAAAAGCTACAATAGATATAGGAAATTATATATATTCTGGCTCAGAACGATCACCTGAGTCGATTTAGCCCTGTCCGTCTGGCTGTCTGTCTGTCTGTCTGTCTGTCTGTGGAAATCACGATTACAAGAGAACGAAATCGGACAGCTTTTACGCCTACTTTTGGTATTTCATGTGAATTAAATCGTATTTAGAGCTCAATTTCTCAGCTCCGAGTACGAACTTAAAGGTGAAATTGTATATCCGAGCCTCATTTGAAAATATAATCAAAAAAAATGGGCGTGGTCCGCCTACTAGAGACAAAATTCGTATAGGCGTAAAAATAAAGATATTGCCATTAAAATTTTGCAAAATTATACGCTGTCATCATAGGATGGGTGGTGTTGAAAATGGGTAAAATCAGAAAACTGCCGTGCCTACGCCTCAATTAGAACACAAAAAATCAGCGTTGAAAAGAACAAATAAAGCATGAAATCTAGTACGAATGTTCTCTGTTATCACAGGCTGGTTATAAATGTAAATATAATAATTTAAATATAAATATATAATATATTTTAATAAGTCGCCGACATTTTATTTGAGCGTTGTTATTAAGAGAATCGGGAATAGTATATATAAGCTTCGGCCAGGCCGAAGATAACGTTCTTACAATTTTGCATTTCCGAAGAAGGAAATTTGCAAGCGATGGTGGAATCGTAAAGTACAAACAAATATCCATTTTTACTCTTGATATAATGCAGAAATGTTTGATATTTAATAAATTATAGCCTTTTTAAAAATTTACGCGGCCGTCAAATATTTGAAATGCCTATATTTTATTAAGCAGCTAATATGAAAGCAGCTAGTATTTTTTTTTGTAAATTAACAAAACTAATTATGAATTCCCGCCATAGTTATTGAATTTATAGAATTATATAGTTATAGAATTCTGAGCCATAGTTAGGGTTTCACGTTTCTATCGCATCGGGAAATTAGTTTACAATCAATTTTAAAATTTGCAGCATTTTGAAAAGACCCAAATTTCGCGATTTGGTTGGGAGCGTTCGGCTAGTTTAAAGTAAATAATACCATGGTAAATAGTAGTTTCAAAATTTGACCCGAACAGGATTGAAAGTAGCCTCTTAAAAACGTTTCATAAAGATTATAGCCCGAAAAAAATTTAGCGTAAGGAATATAAAAAATTATTAAAAAATTGTCTAAACCATAATCGAATCACCGCTACAATTAATTACATCCCAAAAAAAGACTTAATAAAGATTCTGACGCTGTTTTGAGGGGTAGAAATTCTGATATTAAATTAATCACCAACGAATGTTAAACGCACTATATTTCTCCGTACTAATTGTTTTAATTTTCCTTAAAATACTCCTAAATAAGAAAAACGAACATTGTTCTTTCTTATTCTTGGTGAGTCTTCTTCATCCACAAATCCCTAAAATAAGACCTAAAATAATAAGATGTGAAACAGTCTAGAGAGAAATTATAATTACTATGAAATTCAAATTGAAGCTTTTTAAAACATAAAATGACGTTTGGCACTTAGAATTTAGTACTGCTTTGGTTCAAGGATATGTTACGAAAACTTTTCAATTTGAAGTGAATCTTTTAGCTCTGGCTCAAACTGGATAAACTTCTTTATTAGTTCTTTTTTCTATATTATTCCTTTCCTTCCCAAAGTATAAAATTGAAGTTATTAAATAATCAATTAAGAAGTTTTCGAACTTCTTGAGTGAGCATATTTTTCCTATAAAAATATTAATACATTAAGCATCCTTTCTAGAAAAAAGGACGCACAGGTAGTTCCGGCGAAAAGGGTACTAAAATTTCAGGCATTGATCATTATTGCTTTCGTCAATTACTGCCAACGGTAATGTCCGTTCAGAACATAAATTCAGAGGAAAAAATCCGGCCTCTCAATTTAATTAATCAGGCGCAGTAAAGCATACTTGCGACATCTTTAAAAAATGATAAATTATAATAGAAATTGTTTTATCAATAATGAGTGAGAATGAAGTCAATTTATAATGAAAGGACTCATTCTTTAAAAAAACCAAAAGTGATTCAATCTTTTGACCGTAAGCAAGATGTACATGAAACAAAACATTCAATGAAATTATTAGTAATAAATATACAAAACTGTTAGTTATAAATTAGCAATAAATACTAATAATAAATAAAAAAAGGAAAGGTTACAAAAAATGTCAAAATATTTAATATGTATAGTATCATATATGTATTAGTAACTCCATATTAAATTTAATACTTATCTATTTATTTAATTTTGATTGTGGAAACGCTTCGAAAAAGTTAACTTACAGTCCTTTCATAAAAATCTATTTTTAATAATTTTATACCAATTTCTTTTTAAAGGTTGGATGTTCGAAAGTCTTCTTGCCCTTCGTTCGAATTAATAGCAATAACATCGTAATTGACCCAGGAGAAATGTCCAGCAGATATACGAGAGTAAACTCCAATAATTGCCGTCCGAGATCATCCATGTCTCACCGAGATGCCGGTTGATCGGCTTAATGTATATGAATATTAATAAGCCGAGGATATCGACAAAAAACGTCGAAGGATATAGTCGATGGCTATCATTTTATTGCGCAGACAAAATCAACATTAATTTAATAAACGCGACAGAATCATCAAGGGGGATGGAGAGTACCGTGTCGATACGAAGGACAGAAAACACAGAGAAGGCTTTGTAAGGTATCAATTTAAGGAATGAACGAATCGATTAAGTGGACTATTGAAATTACGAATTCTCTTCAGATACGACACGATCTTCAGATACGACACACGCTTTAGCTCGATCTTTAATAATTTCTATCAATATTTTAATATTTTCAAATATTTTGATAAATATTTCCGTGTTTATTTGTAGAAATTATATTAGATAAATTTGGAAAAATGTTTTTGAAAAAGTTGATATTCTCACAGCTGAACAAATTATCCTTATTGAAGGAAGAAAAATAATTTTTGTTCCTCATTCAGTGAAAGAATTAAAGCGAGAAGAACTAGGAAAAGGGAAGAAGAAGAAGAAAGGCAGTGAGAACTTCGTCATATGCCATATTAATGGAATTAACTAAAAAGAAAACGAAAAGAAATGAAAAAGTTCAAAACGAGAAAATGATTGAAATTGGAAAAAATGAAGAAAAAGTTTATAACTTTCTGAAAATTATCGAGACATTTAAGAAATGAATGAGGGCAAAATGGCCTGCAGCAAATTTTCAAGGAGTGACTGAAATAAAGAATTAATTCCACTTCTTCGTCTTCTCCTCTATTTCTTTTTTATATAAAACTAATGTAAAAGTATACTTTCTTACTTTCTGTTTCAAAGGCAACTTCACCATTTTCTTTCTCGCTTTCTTCGCCTTTGAAAGTCTAAAAATCTTCCGTAGATTTGGTCGGAAAGAAATTTACTTTTCTTGTTTTTACACCCTACACGCTCCATGATATAATGGTATATTAAGTTCGTTCTTCTTTTTGTAACGCATTCAAGGAGGAGTGGCAGGTATAGAGTGACCTCCTGAGTCACTTTATCCTTATCCGTCTATCTGTTCATCAGCTTGAATCAGGTCTGGAAAACGTTACGAAAGGTCAGACCTGTCGTTACGAAATTTGTATAATCTTTCTTGTATAAGTGTTCGCTATTATAGCGAATTGAATAGTATTGAAAATGGGTCAAATCGGGGCCGTGACACTCCTACATTTTATGGAGTAATCTTGTAATGTCTAATATTTCAGTCTCTATGAAATTTTGTGACTGGGATCAAACTATGAATTTATGTTATTGGTGTAGGGTACATAAGCGTCGGGCAGGCCAAAGTTAGCGTTCTTACCTTTCATGCTTCCTTTTTGTTTCTTCTATTATTTCTACCTTCCTCATCACGTTATTGCTGACGGCATCTACTGAAACGGACTTAATTAATTAGTATTACCAACGAAGAAGTTTGACTTGGCCACAAGTCATTTTGATTCGATCTTGACAGCATTCTGAGGGTTCAAACGGTAAAGTTCATCTGGGGTCTTTGTTCATCCACAGTCGGCCCATTCCGTACTATCCACGTCAACTTTCAAATTTCCATTGCCCTCAAACTTTTTCAATTGTGGCTGTTGCCGATTTTTTTTGTATTATTTTTACATTTGCATTGGGCTTAATACTTTTTATATTGGTTGAGACATTGTGACAATTAGAGCAACAGAGGAACGGAATAAAAGCCAGAAAGTTCCTGGACTTTGTGTTTTGCAAAAACGCTTGGTTTCAGATTTTGACTTTGACCGCAATGCGGTTGAGGTTGGCATATATACGATATAGACATGCGTTTATGTCTTACTAGTGGTAATTGCAACAAAAGTTGTGACTCTAACGTTTTCTACCTATACGAACCGTATGGTTTTGCGTGGGAAATAGATCCAAGGGCATAAACAAGTGTAAAGAAAGGTTATAATGGATTTACAGTGTAATGAAAATGCCTGAAAAGCTAAAACTGATTTAATTACCAAATTAATTAAATTCTAACTTTCATAAGTTTTTACAGAGTATTCCAATGGTATTGCAAGAAAGTTAAGTAATTTTAAATCTAAAACAATTTGAACAGTTTCAGAACAGAAATGAACTCATATATAACAATCGTTTTTATAATATTGACGGATTGCGACCAATAAAATGCACTGATTAAATGATGTAATTTGCAACTGCAGCACTCTAAACTTTTATATATACATCATAATTTCTTTACCTTTTACACTTATGAACTTTCCTGCGTAAAGGTATCAAAGTCGATGAATTGAAAACATTATTGAGCGCACTAATAGATAATAATACAATATTGTTACTAATAAAACAGTATTTTTAATTGAAAAGTAAGCATTTCCAAACGTTTGATGAGGAAAAATAGTTTCGTCCAAAAAAGTAAACTAGGACAATCCATAGTGGGGAAAAATCATGAGAAAGCCAAATCACATCTCAATAGAAACGGCGATTATCAAATCTTGCTTCATCTCTAACGGACACCGTGAACAAGAAAATATTATTTTGCAGCATAAAAATGGTTAAAACCATGTTAAGAGGATTGCCAACAATTATCTGGAAGCCTGTTGACCGCAAATACTGCCTTTGCTTCCTTGTACAGTAGATTGTCCTTGTACATTCCTCCTTTCCTTGTACATTGATCCTTCCAACCATCACTTATACACATCGATGGCACACAACCTGGATGATCAATAAATTTTGGGTTCATCTATTTTGCACGATAAAGACTAATGAATTAATCCAAACAAGTGGGAAGGCTAATTTGGACCGAGTCTCATGTACCTCTTATATAAGCTTGCAGTTTGATCCTATTAATGAGTGGGCAGTGTACGCTCATTTTAATATAACATTCTTCCTTTGTTGGTTAATTTTACTAACTCATTTTTAACAAAACTTTCGGAAAATGACCAAACATGCCGTATCATAATAATTTGCAATTAGTTAATGCAATTTAACTCCATAAAAACGTGAGCTTGACACTGGACAGATTTCTAACATGTTCAGCACCAAACAATTAATGACAACAGATAACGTTCGTACCCGATTTCGCGATAATACCTCCACTCCGTTCTCTTGTAATATGCTTTTCTTTATAATTGTGGTCTTGTTAGACATTTTTTTGTAAATTGAATTAATATTAATACCCATTTCGCATCCTATTCCATCTGCAAACATCCAAAGTAAACTACATATATGGATATTTTCATAGTATGTATCATAAATGGGTGTGTTTCTCATCGGGTTTCAAATTATCTCTATTTTAAAAACCGAGCAGCTTATAATAATAAATAATAATTGTGCCAAATTTCATGGGGTTTCTCTTTGTATTCTTCTGTAATTGTGATTTCTACAGACAGACAGACAAACAAAGAAACAAATAGAAATGCAGACGGACAAGTCTAAATATGCTCAAGAGATCATATTTGAGGATTTATAGGAGAAACTGAATGCCAAATTTTGCTCTTGAACTCGCCCACGGATACTAGGACGGTCCCACTAATTATTAGGATCGAATTTTAAATTTTTATTTCGCGTGCAGGGTGTATAACCCCGTTTTGTTTTACTGTTAAAGTCGTTAATATATCTTTAGTGTTTACTTAGTTGTTTTTTGTTAAAATTTTTAATAATAAAGAGTTTTACCATGCATATAATTTTAAGACGTTGATGCCGAACGATCCTTTCCTAGGCCTTTTCGATAACAAAGGCAAAATTTATAAAATTCTCAGTTAAGGATAAAATTCAGTTCACGATAAAATTTTCAGTTATGGTTTTGCGTCCATTATTAGTAGAAGCACAAACTTCGGCCTGGACGAATGTTCTAAGTCTTTGAAAATCTCTTTCTAATAACCAATGAGTGGTGAACGTCAGTTTTTTTAAATTCACATCTTCTAGACTGTATATTTTGAAATAAAACTTTAGCTTCAATCGCGTATTACAGGCTGGAAAACTGATTCTTAGAACGGATAAAGTTATATTGCCTTTAGGAAGCTGGATGGCGCTGACCCTACTGCGCCCATTTCTAACGCCCCTTTCTAGAACGGGCTATGTAGATGCAGAATACATGTGAAATATATATTGGGAATCCTCATTCATTATCCTCAATTCATTGTAACCATAATTACTTGTGAGGGAGTGACACCCTCACACCGGTATACCTTAGCGGTATACGTTAAATGTTTAATTCCGATGTAACATCTCACCTTTAAGTTCCCTCTGGAAATCGTTATATTGATTTATTGACTCAAATAATAAAGCGGTAAAATGGAGCACGACATTGCTCTGATTTCAATACCCAGCAGCCTGGAAGCCCGAGAATATTCTCTTTAACCGTTCTCTTGTTATCGTAATTTTTGTTTACATTGGGCAGGCCACGGCCATTAATGAGAACATGCCTCTTACCGGGCTGTGTCATTCTGAATCTTGTCCGATTCTGCCTTTTAAATTCCAAAGAGCTTCTGATTGCAAGGAACATTCGCGCTGACATTCCGATGACATTCTTCATCGGCGATGGAGCCTTTAACGCGTTACTAATTAAGTAACAAAATAAATGCTCCCGTCCCTTTATTTGCGCGTTATTAAACTACACAATTTCGCTTTTAAACGGCGTTTTTTAATCTAATACGGTCTTACCCTGCCAGTTTTGTATTATGCCATTTATCGGCATCACATTCTGAATTCAAGATCTTGTTCGAGTTCAACTCGCCCAAAACAACCAACCAAATATCAAGGCGGTCACTCTGTACGTCTTTTGTTCACGGAGCTCTTGCTTGCAACAGCCTCTCTTTTGGAAGAAGAAGAAACTTGAATGCCATTTGCTCTGATGGAATTCTAATAAAAGTTGAGAAATGGAGGTCTTTAACTTTAAAATTTCTTTCGCAATAGTATTTATTAAAAAGAAAATTGCGGAAAGGAGAAAATCAAGTCTAAAAAAGTGGACAACTCATTGCATCGGTTACGTGTTTTATTGCCCTTTTACAAAGAGAATTATTAATTAATGTTCACGTTTTTAATTTACAAAAACAAACAAAATTGAATTCAGACTAAATAAACCCCCTCTTATTTTTCAACCCTTATCAAAATTTACACTATTATAGTGAACGTATACTCTACTTTTCTTCGTCGTATTCAGATCGATATGCACGGCTTCCAAGGTAATTCATCATAACCATCTACTTTGTATGAGCAAGATGCTTTTCCTCCCGTGTGGGCATGAGGAGAAATTTTGGAAAAACTGCTTAAAATAAGCAAGAATATATTAACGGGCTACATCATTGTCTGTAAGACAGGGGTAGGAACGCAAAGGGATGGGATGCCAATATGATTAGAGAGAAAATATGAAATAAAATTTTGACGGATACTCAAACAATTAAAGCTCGCAACAGAGTAGAAACTTTCCTTAGATAACATTGTAAAATTGAACACACGATGAAACACAGACAACCACGATATAAATTACATTTTTTATAGCCTTCACTCTTTTGAAATTCTCCCTTTACATACAAAGTAAAGAAAAGGGCATACTGGCCCATTTCATAAAAAAATTGTTCTTATCTCGGTTCCAATCTATAAATTCTGAGCTTAGGTTTTGTTTAACAGGTAACAGTCTGCATAAAAGGGAACAACTTATTTCGAAAATAAATACGCGCCAATAATTTCGAGCCTCTTAATTCGAAAACCAATTAAAAAATGTAAATTTGAATCATAAAAAATTAGGCCAAAATTACTTAAAACTCAAGTTGTTTGTTTTTTATTAAGTAAAGCGTTCGTGAATTGAATCGAACAAAGTCGATTTTCATTTGATGAATGGATCTGTTCGCTCTATTGTGGGTTCGGTGCATCTTTGATGGTTTTCTCTTGCCTCGCTGATAATTTTCTAGTGTTTTCTAGAGCTTCTAGAGCGTTTGTGATATAAAGCACCATTGTAACCAACACATAATTTCTTGTGATGCAAGTAATAGAAGCATGCCACGAACCACAAACCACAGACCACGATCTGGGAACCATGAACTATGAGCTATGTGAACCATCGGCACCACATTATATTGAACAATCAACTGAAGCTTTGAAAGACGTAATCTGATTTGTAACTTTTGGCGCTTTTTAAATAGGTTTCGTTCCGAATTCAATTTTCTCTTGATTTTACATCGTTGGTAGCATCAAATGAATATACTTTCCATTCATCCCAAAAGGTATTGCTTCGACTGCAACAAAGGCGATCAAATGGATGGAGTGCTTACGTGGGGAAGACCACTTTCCTGCCTCCGATCAATCGTTACTGCTTTTGTCGTTACAAAATGAAGAGGTGAGAAAATTAATACTTGTATTGCTCGTAGCTTTAGCTTGAAAGACAATGACAGTGATGGTGGAGATGGTGTCGATGATGAAGCCGAAGACAAAAATAAAGACGATGACGATGATGAAGACGGCGAGAAAAATGATTACAATGAATACGATGAGGACAACAAAACACTTGTCGTTGGCAAATTTGGTGAATGATTGATGCTGTGTTGTTGTTTTCAATTCGCGCTAACTGCAGCTACTCCTACTGTTCGAGTTGTTCATTCTGTCATTGGTGTCGTTTCAATTTGCTGCGTATTTCTTAGTTCATGGTATTGAGTTGTTCGGTCGTAATTAATATTAGTGGATGGCAGGGATGTTTGTAATAAAAGGGGAAGGGGAATACGATGCTATGCTTCTGGCACCTATGCTAGTACCTTTATTTTGCCGAACGGGGAAGTAGAAGACCATTGATTCGATCGATTCCTATAAAAGATGATTACACAATCTTCGTTCAAGATGAGTTACACATTTTGTGGGATTTTTAGCTTCTTGCATTTTCCCTCGACTTATATCCATCGCGCGTTCAGATTTAGTTAATTGCGTTATCTTTAAAATCATTGTATTCGTAAATCAAAGCCTCGAAACGGTTCCTCGAAAAAGCGGCTCGAGGCGCTAAAGGCAGAGTACGTGAATTTGGTCATGCTTAGTAAGCAGTTGATGAGCTTAATGAATACTAGTTCGCTTGTGAAGGATTAATGATTAATTACATATACACACATATATCTACATATACATTTTCAACATGTTAATATTACTAATTTCTTCTTGTTAATTTTCCCAATTAAATGTGTCCAATTTAGTAAAATTATAAAATAAAGGTTTCTTTCTTTCGTTAATAAAAAGGAGAAATGAAGGAGAAAATTACTTTTAGAAATATCAAAAAATAAAGAAGAGCGAGGTAGAGGATCAGGTGTCAATTAAAAGAAACCTGCGTCCTCCTTCCGACAGAGTCTTCACTGTAGTGTCTCCTTTCAGGCCCATAACCAATTTCAGTCGCTTTAGTTTGCCACGATGGTATAGATTTCACTTTGAAAAATCCTCTTAAAATGAAATCTTTCCAATATATTCGCTGAATTGAAAGCTTTGTTCAAGGATCTCGCTTTGTCATATTTCAAACCCTTTTCTACTAACTTCAGCCCGCACGTCTTTCATATCTTTGAGATATCATATTTAGCAAGACATGGCCTGTTGTGACCGTCTCAACCGTTAACCGATTATTTCTTATTTCACTACTAGATGGCATGTTGGTTTGAAGCCAAAGAAAGAATAAAGGATCGACCGAGGAAGAAAGGATGAAGGAAGTAAAAAGATGAGCAAAAGGAAGGAAGCTCGGAGACGTTGGCCATAACATATTTTCTTGTTCATTTTTCCTCCGTCATTTCTTGTATTCTTGGGATTGTCCTTCGTCGAAGGATTATTGAAAATGTCATAAAATGACATTCCGGGTTGAAAAGCGATAATAATAAAATCAACCAACCGAGTAGTAAACCATGAAATTGAAACGCGTCGCACAAATGTATCAAACAATGTATCAGAAGATGAAGTTGATGGGGTAAAGAAGAACAAGAATATAGCAGAAAGTAAAGGACGAATGACTTAAGGGAAAACCTTAGATGACACGATAGAGAACCTCGTTGCTTTGCTCTTGTTGTTGTTGTTGTTGTGGTTTTTGTTGTTCATAATTTAATTTCATATTCATTGTAGTCGTCATTGTTGTTGTTGTTGTCGCTGCTCTCGTTCGGAAATTTTTATTGTTTCGCTTATCCTTTTGATACTTTTTCATTTCGCTTTTTCAAGTACTTGTTATGTGCGTTGATGCTGATGCCCTTGTGTCTCAACAGCAACAATAAAAGCAACAAAAACAACCGTAATTATAGCGGCTGTAATACCAGCAGTGATAGCGGCAGCAAGAGTTATGGATGACAATAATCCTAACTGAAGTGCTAAATTCAATGCCCTGGAAACATTTAAGCCTTTCGTGGATTAAGTGCTAGGAATTTTACCAACTGCTGCTGTTGCTGCCACTGTGGACACCCTCCAGAAAGGGTAAGAGTATGTATGTGTGTGTGATAGAAGCAATATAATGACATACTTCGTCACCTTAGTCGAGCGTCAAAAAGAGCAACAATGAAGAATGACAATAATAACCATCTCCACCACCACCGCCAACAAAGAGAACAACATTAAAGGACCGCATTAAAATCCGAATGGAAAAAGGTATCTCCAATATATTTGATTTGGGTTGGGTTCACCATGCCTGCACCGTCTTCGTTTCATTGTACGCTAATTAACCTTCCCTTTAAATCGAAAATCGTGATTCAGTTGTTCTGGTAAAAAGGTCCGAAACGTGCGTGCAAAACTAAAGGGCTGTTTGTACAATTATTGTTTTCCAACAACAGGCTTCGCATAGTCCCCTAGTCACTACCAAGCCCCCTGTTTTTCGAAAAGCGATTAGAGGCAGCGCCAACAGATAACAAATATTTTCAAAAGTGTTTTTGTAAATAAAAAGGCGGTCATTGCGAAACATACTATACGCGAAAAAATGTGATACATTTTTCGTTCAACTAAACAACATGGAAGTTCGTGGATTAAATTCACAATTCGAAATATACGATTTCATAAAGATACGTGTGAAATGTGTTTCTCCTCAAGACGACTGATGAAAGTTACATTAAAATCTAAAAATATTGAAAAGAGATCAGGATAAATTAGAAAAGTTTTGCCTCAATTTTAGCCGATTGCCTTTGTGTTGTAATTATCTTCAATATTGCCAAAAACGAAGGTTTTCATGTTGTCAATTATAAAGGATTTTCTGCTGTTTGGTTCCCACTCCTATTCGTATTCGCCGTGTCATTATCGATCCTGTCCTCTAAATCGTAAGCTTCTATGGATTTCCTTTTATTTTTGCTGCTTTCCTTCGTCTTACGCCATCGAACGTGTTCGATGTGTTCTCCGACCTGTTAAGAGGCTGTGAAATATAAATGGGATGTCGTAACCGTGGAAACTTAAGGGATTTTAGGATTTGCTTGAATACAAAGAAAACAAGAGCGGAATATAAATAATACAGGGTTGAATGTAAAGGACACACCGGGTAGATCACGTTTAGGATAATTAAAGAAAAAGGAAAAATTAATGGAGCTGTCATTGAAGGAGGTTCATGTTTAGGAAATTTGATCACAAGAAAGTTGTCGTTAAGAAATCGTCTATGAGAAATCCTTTCATCGAAGTTGGAATAAACCGTGAAGAAATTAAAATGACATGACGTTTCAAACGGGATGAAATAGGCAGGACATACAATATTGCAATGAGTTTATAAAAAATCTACGCTACCTTTCCAACCGGATTTCAAAGTGACTTTAGTGCACTTTCACCGCTTTTTTGGTTCTTTTGTTGCCTCGAGTAAAAAAAATTATTTTTAATTAATATATTTGCTAACCTAATTTCATTTCGTTAACTTAATCTTTTATAGTTTACCATTTTTATTAAAACCAACAGATGTTGATATATTTGGTTTTATCATTATAAAAATTTTTCAAGAGCACGGAAGACCATCAAAATAATTTAGAAGTTAAATCCCAAACTTAATATTATATAGAATTTATAGTTTTACAATATAGAATTATTTTTTTATAAAGAACTGATACAGAATATAACCGCTTATAAGGGAAGGAAATATCGGTCCTTAAAAAGTTTCGGTCTTTTCTTAGAGGCATTATTACCTTGACTATACCTGGACTATAGACAGACAGGAAATGCCTGAAAGGTTTCCAAGATTTCAAAGGTAGGTGAAAAGTTTCGGAAGCCATAAAAGAGACGAAATTCAAGCTAGATGTTTAGTACAGAATTTATTAAGTTATCCGGCACATGAGATATGGTGGGCACCTTTGACACCCAGTGAATGGACAACATTCTTCTAAATTTAGACATATGAGTTAAGCGCATCTGGTCTCTAGACTTAGCTGATTCATTGACACAGTTCAATTTCGAGATTGTCAAATTCTTCGCAATTACAGCTTCCAATTATTTTAGAATTTTTCAGGTTAAAGGGCAGACGTTATAGACGAGATAGAGTCTCACAGGGTGTCCGTGCTCAGGTAAGGCTGATAGTCAAAGAAATTCATTTCTCTCTATATGAGTTTAAATATTCAAAATACGACATTTAATCCTTCTTCTTATTTTTTGTCCATTATCCATTTACTAGGCGCAAGTTTTATTATTTCCTTACTCTTATGCTTCATTGTCTCTCAAAGCTATTTAATTGATTTTAAAAAATATTAAAAATCGGAAAAAAGAAACTATGACATAAGAGATGGATTCAAGAGTGTTTCATATGATTTTATTGGCAGCTTTTTTGTAGAAATTTGTGGCCAACAGATGTGGGCTTCTCTTCAGATTCCATACTGGTATTTCTTGTTCTTTCGAAAACGGAAGCGGAAGAGCGGAAGTCCTGACAATAGTAGTGGAATGATATGAAGGTATTCATATCATTCTGTTAGTATTATCAGAACACCTTCGACCGTTCATGCTTACAATTTCCTTACTTGGTAAACTGTACTTTGTTTTATTTTTCTTTTATTTTCTTTTTCGGAGAGTGGTGACTTATGCTGGGGAAGGCAGTTGATACCGTGTTGTCACAAGTCCGAATACACTTGTACAATGTTTGATCCCATTTATCCTCTTTAAACTAGTCGAGTGATTGTCAAGTATATTCTTGTTTTGATTTTGATTTCAGCTTTTCTTCTTTCGATTTGGCTTCTCCGGTGAAGAGAAGAAAGCCGACTTCATTCGTTCACTTACCGTCCTTCAGCCTTTTATTCAATATGTGTTTTTGCTTTCGCTCATTCTTTAATATTCTTTTGTTTCGCATTGTGAGATTTTTACTTTTCGTGAGATGGCTCTTCGGTGGTGGCTAAAGTATTATTGATGTAACAGATGAGGTTTATATTGCGATAATGCTGACGACGGGACCTTAAGAAATCGCTATACTCTAATTAAATATGAGGAAAATGAAGACATTAGAATGATCTGAAAACTATATCAAACATTCATGCGTGGGCTTAAGGAAGTATAGAATTATAGGAAAAAAATCCGAAATATATTTTGACAATCAATAATTTTATTTTGACGAGTTCCGTCGTGGCGCCTACATTTACCCCATATTGCGCATACTCAAAAATGTCTAGCCGTAAAAAATTGAAACTGCGTTTGTAATATATTATCTCTCGGCTATGCAGAAGGGCCAACTAAGAAAAAGGTGACCATGCGAAATTTATGTTTTGAATTTTGATGTGACATCAATGTTTGCATCTCCGACGTCGGTTACAACCGCATGGGCCAAAAAATCATTTATCCTGTAGTGGTTTTTAGGATTATGTAGATAACTTAATGGCGGTTGTCAAACAATTTTTACACTTTGTGCTTCGATAATATCCGGCTCTGAACTTTTGGTTTCGGTTACAATTGGTTAGTCATACAAGAAACTCATGTGTCGCACGTAACAGATAAATAAGAGGAAGAGAGAGAAGATGTTGGCTTAAGGATGAAGGTAATTATTTTGAACGTTGTTATTATTAAGATTCACATTATTGTTTGAAAGTAATAGACATTTTTGTGTATTTTTAAGCCCACTCTATTCATGTTTTATGGTTTTAAACCCATAAAATAGAAAATAGCCCTAATCTCTAAATTATAAAAATGTTTGTTTAGTTTTTAGTTGGGGAATAATTAACTTCAAATATTTTCTTTGAAAGCCAAATTCTGTAAAATAAATCTCTGCAAAAGGCTCTTGCATTTACTGCCCTTTTCACACATTTCACCAATGAAAAATTATTATCATCAGTTTTAGCGATTATTTCGCTTTAGCCTGTCTTTCCATCAGATCATTGTTTTCAAAAAAAGTCCAATTCGAAAAAATTACCGACTATTACCGAAATAAACATGAAAATGTTTTCAAAGTTTCATTTGATCAATAAGCCTCTTTTTTGCAAACGGCGAAATTTCCAATTAAATTAGTAGAAGCAAAGGCATTTTGTGGCCATGAAAAAAATTCCGTCATAAGCTCCCATGGAATTTGTAATACATTTTGTCAAAGTTTTCTGGGCGGTTTTTTTTATTTCTTTTAGCAATTTCAGAGAGTTCTTTCAAGGTATCGATATTTTTTTGTTTTCTTTCCTTCTTTTTCTGAGGAGAAAAAGATTGAAAAATAAAATTTTTGGTGAAATTTTGTGGCCAAAACGAGTGAAAAACATGTTCTTTCACTGACAAAATGGCTAGCTAGCCAAGCTCGATCAGAAGGGACGATATCCATTGGAGTTCATAAGAGGATTATGGGAATTTTTAATAAGTACGAGTGTATGTATGTGTGTACGTTCGTGTATACATGAATTTTTACAACAAACATTACAACAAAATGCCACAATATACGGAAATTAGTTAAGGTTTGAGTGAACGAATGAATGAATTTGTTCTCGTCTTTTTTGTTAGTCGCTTTTCTGGCGTAGAAAGTTAACCCTTGGCCAAAGGAAAATGAACAGCAAAAATTCATTTGGAAAAAGCTATTGGTTGCTGATGTTACCGTTGATGGTGATGTTGTTGTTGCTGCATGCACTTTTCCAGAATTGTTTTTATAAGTAAAACAAATCAGACCATTAGGCTTTTCAGTGGCATTAAATGGATTTGAGCTTTTGGGTTATCTACTCCTTTCCTCTCCACTGGACACGATAAAACGCGACACGATATGACAAGTGAATGTAGAAAACGAAATGGACAGACTACGGGATTATGTTGGAGGGAGAGGAAGGGAAAAGGTGTTGGGAATCAAACAAACTCCTTCATTCATTGATTCATTGATTCAAACATTCAGCCAAGATTCATTGGATTAGAATGTTCAGTTCAAGTTTTTTCTACACACGTGCTTTTATACTAACTCTCCCACTCTATTTTCACCTCTGCCAATCCTTTCTATGGGTAAGTCTCTCTGTCTGTTAGTTTGTGACTGCTATTTCTGCAACTTCTACTCCACTTCTGGAATACACCTCCCTCGTGACAGCCTCTATAACGACGCCTGAGCTACTGAAATCAATTTCAAAAAATCTATTGAATCCAATCGAAAATCCGTTCGCAGCAGAAGCACGAAAAGAGTTGAACAGTGGAAACGTTACCGTTATAACCCCTGTATTAACAGCAAAGTAAGCAAAATTCAATGAAAATTCCATGTATAAAGGATTCTGATCCTTTTCGTTTAGTAAATTCAGTTAGATCATGTGTTTGTCATCCTGAATGACTGTGAGTGTGTTTGTCGGAACAATTTCGCCTGTTCAGATTTTTATTTTTCGTATTCTATAGATGATTTATACGTCGGTTTTTGGGATGGTTACCGGTGGTGACGCTGCGAGTAGAAACAAGAGTGGTTCAGTTTATTGGGGTGGGGAGGGGTGTACTGAGATGGCGCGTATGTGTGTGTTGCTTGGTTATGTACGGGTTTGGAAAGTACCCCGACATTCACAGAAGAGTCATAATTTATCACGTGAGAAGTTTTTCCCTTGCCTAAAAGAATTTACTTTTGATTTCTAACATTTGCCTTTGATGTTGTTGTTGTTGGATGTGTATTTGTGTGTGTCGTGCGTGTGTGGTGTGTGTGTGAGTGTATGAGTATACGGATGATGCCTTAGTTCTTCCCTTTTTTCTTATTCAACTTTACACAATTTTTCTTTGCATTCGCAAAATTAGAAAATCTTTATTTGTATCACCTCTCTTTTTCTGATTTCGTTGTAAACTTTTGTTGTCGTTTGTCCATATTGATCAGTGTTTCCTTTTAGTTAACCGTCACATCAATTTACTGCGTCTAGTTCCCTTTTTAGCGTATCCTGAACACCCCTTTCAATTTAAAGGCAGGCTACTTGCGAACTTTGTGTCAAATCTAATTAATTTCTTGATTTATAGGCACAACTTTTGACACCTAACTCCCTCTCAAGCTCTCCCTCTCTCTGTCTCTACCACTCTAATAATTTGCCATTACCAAAACCTTCACCGAACAACAAACAGTTTCAACATAAACGTGTCATGCTTCTGGCACTCTTTCGACGGTCTTACGCCGTGGTTTAGTCATCGCTTTTTGTACGTTGTTCGACGGTACGTTTGTTGAATGTAGGTTCACTCTTTTTTTAGTTAAATTCAAACCAAGTTAAATGTTGATAATGTTCATGAAAGGGACGTTTCATGATCTCGGGTGCTCCTGCAGTTGGAGTAGTTGTTGTTGGAAATATGAAGAAAATCAAGGGGAAAAACGACTAGGTATAGAAGTGCTAACACTGTATCAGCATAATCACATCAGCGGCACAAATCGGTACCTACCAAACCCACTGCCAGACGGTCTGCTCGAAAAGTCACGTTCTATATCCATAAAATAAACCTTCCCCTCAAGCTGTGACACGTGCATAGCTTTCCCTCTCTTCGTTTCCTCTCCTCTTCTCTTCTGGCCTTCGCATTTTAATTTTTTCTTCTCTATCAATAAAATGGCGCAAGAATAATTGCCCAACGTTTTACCCCAAACTCCACTCTTCTTCTTCTTCTTCTTATCGATGTAGGTGTGAACATTGTGTTTTCATCGTATCGAATTTTAGAAAATGCTAAGTGCTATTTTTTTTTATTCCGATTTCAAAAAGTTTTGACAACGAACCTTTTCCGGAATCCAAAGTTGGACGGTGCGATTTTCGTTTTATCAATATCTGCCGGCTACAACGAATATTAGACTTATATTTCTTATTCCATTTCTACTATTTTTATTCCTCCTTCCATCTTTTGTGTTTTTATTACTTGAATTTCGGTAATTACTTTTTTAATACTTCAAATTGAATTTATTCAGCCAAAGCCATTTATCTTTAAATAAACTTTTCTGGACTTGTTGAAAAAAGGTAAGAAAACTACGGGAGATAATAATAATATAAATAATAATAAAAATAACGGTATGAAAAAATTTAACTGCTGTTTCAAAAGATGTCAAGTTTATTTCTCTTAACCCAAGAGTCATCAATCCTTCAAGATTTGACCGTAAAAAATTTGAAGTTTTGGACGCAATAACTCTTAAACTCAAGGCAGTAAAATCCTCTCCGGGTAAACCAAAT
Source organism: Physocephala rufipes (assembly GCA_963966595.1). NCBI lineage: Eukaryota > Metazoa > Arthropoda > Insecta > Diptera > Conopidae > Physocephala > Physocephala rufipes. Next base: position 25,467,109 of record OZ016502.1, read on the forward strand.
AAATTTACTTTGAATTGCGTGTAGGTTACTAGATGGGAATTTAATTATACTTAAGAATAATGATCTAAAGAAGAACTAAGAGAAGAACGAAAATTTATATAGAGAAAAATATAAAAGCAATGGCAATGGATCGAAGAGCAACCTGCCTTCGAACATTATACTAAATTAGAGTCCTTTAAATATTAAAGAAGAAGAAACTTTAGAAATTTTTAATAAAGAATATGCGATTTAAAAGCAAGGGAAAATCTTTAGAAGGAAAATATAATTGTTATTCATTGTTTCCTGGATGCATTAACTTTATTTAAGAAACTTTCTGTAATTTATAAAACAGGTTTTCTACTCGATTTTAAAACACTAAATAATTCAAAAATTTTTAAATTAAGATTTCTTCGGTTTATTATACACAGGCCGATATCTCCTTAACTATATGATCAATTAGCCGAATCGTGGCTATCAAATGGAGAAGAGGTAATTAAAAATGAATTGGATTAATTAATAATTGTTTAATTAATTAATAATTGTTTTAATTGTTTTTTTAAAAGGTTGCATCTGCAAATTATAGTCGATAGTTTGTTTGTTTAGAGAATGGGGCAAATGTGGAATGTCACCAAAATGAACTATGATGAACTATGAGAAGAAATTGTTTAATAAATGTGTGAAAATGTATGGAAAATCGGGAGTGTCTGGACCTTTAACGTATGCTGTTAGTTGTTTATTTTTTGTTGTTGCTGTTTTTGTTGTTGTTATTATTGTTATCATTACTGTTAACGTTATTCGCCGTGGCATCGCGGTATCAGCGGATAGAAGATGAACAAAAGCTGGTTGTTGCTCATGAAGTCATCATTGGCTCGCTTGTGAATCGGGGTGGGTATATCTGGCAGCCTGCGTATAAATCCTCTGATGCGCACGTACTAGATCTGATGTCGTTGGTGCTACGGCTGCTGCTGTTTTTGCTTACGGCAGCAAATCTTAATCTTGCTGAAGAATGTATTGATGATAGAGATTGAGTCACGCTTTCTCAATCAAAGCCAAATGCTGCCAATGTGCTTCTTCGTTCTCATACTACTGCCAACGTTTTTGATAGCTGTGACGATGGTGATGACGATGCCGATGCAGATGTCGATATCAATAATTATCGTAATGATTATGTTTCCTTGGCACTACTGGAAATGCGTGACTATAAAAATATGAGCTAGTTGTTGGACGTCATGTCGGCAATAATATTCGTGTTATTATTAATGCTTTATTGACGCTAGAGGAAGAGACAGTATTAAAATACATCCTGTGATGGAAATTTCGCAAGGCAAATATTTTTTTAAGGCCTTGCTCCTTCAAAGAAATTATGTGTCTTAGATTTTTCTTTTTTGGATATTTTAAAGATCGAATCCTAAAAGAAAAATAATTTACAAATATCGTTATCATTCCTAATATTTAAATTATATTGAGATTTTTCACTTTTAAATTTTCACAAATACCGCGCTAAATTTTGTTAATCTTGTGTTTTTTTTTTTGTATCCGTTTCAAAAATGATGACAATTTGCACAATTTCAGGAATGAATTGAATGACAAACATTACCAAATCGTGGCATGAATAGGAATGAGAGAGAGAGGGAGAAAGAGAATAAAATCGGGAATTGAAACCATAGACATACTTAAAAGATAAAATGGAAATAGTTCCTACCGCTAACGAATCCAGCCAACATTTTGTACAAATTCATAAAACGAGCTTCCCGCCCGGGCATGCAATAATATTGCCTCGTCTATTCCTCCTGAGGTGGAGGAAATAGCGCCAACATTTCTAGGCTGGAAATGAATTCTACCGACTCCTATAATTCTTCCGCACAAATTTCTTCCCATTCTTCATTTTCACCTTACCCACCATCATATTCCCACCATCATTCTTCATTGCATCAACCATTAACCCTTGTCTATTCTAATCAGACCTTACTAAGTCTTCAACCACCAAAAATTTCTTATTCGACGACTGCGTTTCGGTCGTTTTTCCATTTCTTGTCTTTTGGATGCAATAAATTAGAAATTTCCCTTTTGTTGACGATTGAAATAATAAGTTCGTTCGATTCCAAACTTGAGAATGGAAACTTTCTCAACATCATCTGCGTTTGAATAAATTGAGTTGCTACGTGCGTGTGACTGTGTGTGTGTGGGTAGGAGGGACAGCTCACGGGAGAAATCACAAGAAACTTTACGCTATGCGTAGACGACTTCAGAATGTCACGTATTCGTTTCGATTTTAAATTAGACTTCATTTTCTTTGATTTGCATTCGATTGGAAATATTTTACGTTTCGGTGCTTAATAAATGAATGCTATGAAATTTCACCATTCTTTCTGTCATTGTTGTTGTTGTTGCCGCGATGTAAAATATTACAATTTTTTACTGCGATCAAAAAATTTAATCCAAACTCAAATTAATTTCAAAAATTTTATTTCAATGATTTTAAATAATCTATTAAGACTTTTTTATGATGAAAATTTTATTTAGATAGAATCAGAGCTGGAAAAAACAATTCCATTTCCAATTACAAGTAAATTCCTCAGGAATTAAGACCTGCGAATTAAGCAACAGAGTACGCTTGAAAGAAATTGAATAAAAAGTCATAATTCCTGAGAAATTGAAATTGGAATCGAAAACTTCAATTCTCTTTTGAAAAATAAAAGCTAGTGGAAGTGAGTACTTCTCAAAGGAATGAGTACTCCCCAGCTCTGGATATAGTTTGATGGATAGTGTACTGTTGTATTCATAGAGATTCGTCACAAGAGCCTATCCTAAATTACAATAATTCCTCATAAATTCCAAATAAAACTCCTGCCTAAAATGCTGCTACGTAATATTAAAGAAAAAATGGTTTTTTGAAATACTGACCATCGGCTGGTTTCATTTCTGAATAATAAAAACAAGTTGGAGTACTGTGTCCTCGAGAGAGCCCACCTCAATCAATCCTATTTCTTATATTTAGTTATGCTCTAAACAGAAAAGCAAACGGGTAGAAATGCTAACTCCAGGGTGTCCGCAGCGCATATATTTTACACTCATAATATAAGTCTGATATATTTACAATGCTACATTTTGGTTAATTTAGATCAACCAACTCATCAACAATACTTTTGTCAAAAATTTACAGACACTGCAGGGCATATTCATGAGATACTACACCCATAATAAACTGTAATCCCATAATAAAACATTTAAAAATATTCATAAAATTTATTGGAAGTATGCGTGTTTCTCGCTCTATTTCATCCATTTCATATTTCATATTTCGAACGCCAGATAGGTTGTAGCAATTGGGAATATTTATGCCAAGTTTCATGGGAATATCTCTTATGGCTCTGCTGTAATCGTTAGATATCCAAGCAGACAGTCAGACAGACTTTATCCAAACTATTTTCCCATACATACCTATATGATCCTCACTGCTTTTCATTATTTTAATCAAAACTTTTCATAAGTTTAAAAAAATTGCCCTTAAAGTTTTTCGTAAGACGCGTCGATGTTATTAAAATTGTTTACTATTAATGTTTTCTCTCTATCGTTCACGGGACTGTTGGTGCCTGATAGATTTTTATAATTGGTTTTATTTTAAATGAAAAAATTGAGAACGTTCAATACATTCACAGCAATATCAATATCGGTGTGAAAAGAACGTCAATGTGATTAATATTTTTTACCTTTCAATACAATTGCCTCATACGTCAATATTTTTATTTTTATTTTTACATATGCCAGGCTTAATATAATTTAATAGAAAACATTGTATTAATTAACGCTAAGCGCTCTTGTAATAAAAAGATTCTAATTTTTCTTTTTAATAAACATCTTTTTTATGTGCGTTCCCCTCAGAGATTCATTTTTCCCGCGATGATTTCTATCGTCACTTCGTCTGTGTTTTTCAAATATTTTTAATTCATTTAATTAATTTAATAATGATAATAATAACAATCATAATGTTGAGAATAATAATAATAATAATAATGTACATCTGTTCATCTAAATCTACCGTACACCCGCGGCGTCATGTGTGTGTTTGTGTGTGTAATGCACGCGACATTTTTACGCGCCCGACATCGTCACAAAGTGCGAATATATTCGACATTTGCCGACACACCACGTCACATGCGTCGTAGTCAGTGTTGGAAAATTAAATGTATATTTTGTCTAACTCGGTGTATCTTGAAGATAACGGATGTATGTAATATTTATCTAATGATTATTAAGTATTACACTTGAGTTGCACTCGACTTGAATTTATTCTCTGACGCTACTTTCTGGTTTTTTTTGAAAAGAAACAAGAACAAAAAACAAGAAAAAAAGAAATTAAAATCATTTTCTAAAAATGAAAAAAAATTAAAATAAAGAAATTAAAGACAACTCGCCATGAAAATATAAAGCGCCCAAGGTCAATTTGGTTTTCTTAGTTTTTATTTGTGAATTTTTCCTCCTTCTTCCTTTTTTGTGAAGAATCGTTTATCGAATTACGTTGAAAATGCGAGATCTTATGCGTAACTAAAAAAGAAATAAAATGTTGGTTTTTATTACTTTACAGAATATTTTGAAAAAAAACTATTGTTCTCTACTTGTCTGGCTGTTTTTGTTGTTGTTGTCGCTCTCCTTCTTCTCCTTCCTTTTCCTCTTCTTACGCACGCACTTTATTTTGTTTAAATTCTGTTGACGTGTGACAAATTCTTGCGAGATTGAAATATTTTGATTTTTCCCGTTATAATTTTTGCTGTTGTCACTTTTGTTGCTTTTGTTATTGTTATTGTTGATGTTTTTGAACTTCTTTTTAATTTTCTCGAAGGTTTTGTATGTATCTCCTCCAACAGATTGTGTTTTCCTTCGCATTATTTCTGCAGGTTCATAAATGAATGGTGACGACCGATGCAGCGACAGAGACGCAGAGAGAGAGAGAGAGAGAATCAGAGAAGAGAGAGAGACAGATTAGCATGATGAAAAAGTGGGGTAAAGAGAAAGCCTTCACATTAAAGCGCGCCTACGACGAAATTGTGATCGGCCATCAGTGTCTGACGCATTCGCTAAATAAGAGGATACAAGTGGGCAACACCAGTCACCACCCGGCGATATCTTCCACAGTTCGGAGAAAGACTCCATACTTAAGTGTTCTGATTGCGATAACGATTTCAATCTAATCATCATTTCATTTCATCTATAAACGCAATCTGTGCCGCACTAAAGCAGCGACGTGATGTATGCGTGTGAAGAGATATTTTTGTGTGGATACGACGCTATGTCTTTTTTCGACTTAGTGTCGCTTGATCAATTACAGCGTCGCGTCGGTTGTTCACGTTGGACTCGGAGAAATTTGGAAGAATCTTTATTCGCCAAAATTTCGCTTAATATATATTTCCTTTATACGAATCGAAAGTGTGCAAAATTGGGCAAAATATTATTTGCAAAGCGTTTTTCTAAAAAAATTAAACTTTGTTCTGTCGGTTTTCTATTCTAAAAATAAATTAATACGTTTCGGTAAGCGCCAGAGTATGTGCGAATGTGTGCGCCAGAGTCAGTGAACGCGAACGTTATTTTCGTATGAACTTAATTCAATAAAAATTGAATAATATTCAATTTATTTTTGCCTTCTACTTTTTCCTCCCTTTTATGCTTTCCCTTTTCTTAATCCTAACATTCCTGACAACAATTTCTGACTTCATTTGGGGAAAGGAGTAAATATCGCTTGCGATAGAATGTTGTCGCACGTCGCCGCGTACCGTGATTTCATAATATGTTCATAATGCGACAATTTAACGAGTATGTTTTCGTTTTCGGCAATAATTATCGATTTATTTGTAATTTATTGATTTATCTGTCGGAGTGATAGAACAGAATGTTCAGTGTAATCGCAAATGGTTTATAATTTATTATATGAAATGGTATGATACATGTATGATGCACACACACATATATCTACCACCATGTAGTATTAATGTACATGTCCACACGTACATTTACCAATGTCTTCATGGCAGAGTCGAAGGAAAAATGGGAAAATAAAAGGGAAATAGTTTTCTCGTTTTTAAAAAAATAGCCTAGAAATTATTTAAAATTTTAATGGCTTCATCAGTTTAAACCACTAAAGCTGATTCATTGGATTATTCTCAACGGTGTTTATAACAGACCAATCGATTGATAAACCTTACGCATGAAATGAGAAAAATATAAAGATCTCGACGCCTAAAAGAGAGTTTAAAGGTATCTATAAAGCACTTTAATTTTTGCTTGTTTTGATAATTAAATTATAAAAATATATTTTTAAAACTCTCTTATTTCACTAAAGCAATAAGACCAGAAGAGAAAATATATTAAGGTATTAATTTAAATATATTAATTAAAAAAATAAGATATTTCTGCTTCATAAACCCCTGGAAATGTCCCCGCGAATCTCTACGAATAAAGGCAAAAGTTTCAATTTAAAATCGAAAGAAGTTATGTCCACGGTTAAAGATGTCGTAATTAGTTTCAGTGGCGTAGAAAGCCTCCCTCGTTTTTTCTTCCTCATTAGCAAAATGCTTATTAAAATGCTAATTTTCTTCAATATCTGAAATTTGTTACTATAATAATTAATATTATTTTCAAAGCAACGCAAACCATTTCTTGGCAATATCGACGATGATCCCTTTGATGGTGACGATCAGATCCTTTTTACAATAAAACTGAACCTTATGCATGGTTTTGAATAATTAAAATACAAGATATTTATCAATACGTATTGCAGAAAATATGTGGAACCCACGACGCTTGTTGGTAACTTTATTGAAGAGATTCCAACAAATGAATAATAATATTAATAATTATAATACTAGTAATAATAGTAGAGATAATAATTATAATAATTATAATAATAACAAATATAATAATAATAATCATCATAAAAATTATAATAATAACAATAATAATAATAACAGTATTTGTTGCGTGTCAAAAGGACAAAATAATGTGTTAATAGATGCGTTGCGCACTAGTACTGATGCGTGAGGCTTGCACGCCCTAAAAATACCCCCCTCTTTCTACCTTAATTCCACTTTAATCCATTCACCTGAATCCACCTTAATTCACCTTGGAACCGCTTTCGCATTACTTCAAGGTGGAGACTCCCCTTTAGTCCTACTAGAAAGTTATATGCTGCGCCTGCGTCTATCCCCGCTAAATTGTGTTTTATCATATCATACGTACGATCTCATCTCTAATGCTTAGCCAGGTCAACCAAATCAGCTCTTTCCCGACATAAAATCGATTCGACGTAGATCACTACCGCGCTTCTGTACTACTGTTCTGGGCTCTTGGGGGTCTTTTAATGCTTTGTCATCCCCCTGAGTTACAGTGGCTACATAAGAAAGATGTGTGTTCCACGCCATACGGTACATGCATGCATGGTTTTGCACAGTATATTTCTATATAGTACAAGCAACTGGAATTAGCAAGTTTGCGGGTTGATGCAATCTGTACCAGGTTATAAGTTGCGTTAAATAATATAAGTTGCGTTCACTTCCCCGCACTGCGTGTGGTGTTAATTTGGTAATCCACCTATCACGTCAGTCGTCAGTCAGTCAGATGTCAGTCTCCCATCTTTTTTGCCAACGCCCCGTCATGCACATATTAGCCGTTTCTTAATCTGATTTCTCTCCAAGTTGCCTCCAAGAATGCTTCACAGTTCTCGGCACTCAATTACAAGCAAGTCTATGGATGCTGTTGACACTAAGACGAGCTCTGCTGATTGAGAGACAGTCCTATGCATAAACTATCTTCCTTGCAAACTAGCTACACGTTTACCGTATTTCTCAAATTTCATTGGCTCCGTAAAATGCTGAAATCTCTACTCCGTACAATACTGTCGTCTGGACCACCGTCATAAGCAAATGTCGCTTACTTGTCGTTGGGCCACATGCGTTCGCCATTAACCTGTTTAGCATTTGCACCCTCGCCACTTCCTTGTCCACTTCAGGAGGTACCGTGGCTTCAGTACCTGAGCTTTCTCTTCAACCTAATCACCCTCCTGCATTGGCTTTGTGAATCAAAACTAAAATTGCTTTTTTGCCAATTGGGCTGAGTAGTCCTGCCATGCATACATGTTTAAGATAAGAGTATTAGTCCTTACTGCCGTCTTTGACACCACTGCAGGTATTCCGTCCGTACGGCATGTTCCTACACTTTATTGTTTATTAGGGATAATGATAACAACAATAATAACAATAATGATAATAACAATAAACGATAACAATAAAAGAAATCAAAATAATCTTTTCTGAATAATCATTAATATTTTTTTAATAATTTTCTTTTATTTTTATTATTTATTATTTATTTATTATTATTTTATCATTTCTAACTTTTAATTCATAATTCTGTCGTGTTATAAATAATTGATCTCATAAAATAATCCTTACATCATGAATAAAATACAAGTTACAAATGATTAAAAATAAAAGATTTTCATTGGTTTCATTGTCGATGAAGATATTTATACTAGATATGGTTTATAGAGTTAGCAATAAGTATGTTAATGCGTATGTTAATAAGTAGTTAACATACCCATAATTCATGTCTTTTCGAATAATTATTAAATTCTTAAAACATAATAATAATAATAATTGTCTGAATTTGTATGTATTTCTGTGTACTTTCGGAGTGTCTACGTTCGTATACATCCATAACAAATCCATATGTCGTCTCAAATCATTAAATTTTCACTTCACGGCGAACGAAAAATAATCAATAATTCATTTTAATTTTAATGTTCGCAACGATGAAAATAATTTTTCTTGAGAGAGCTCAAAATTGTTAATGTATCTTCCTAAATGTTTCTGTATATGTGATTTAGTTTATCGTTTTTTATAATTTTTTCAAAATTTTATGAATACTCGTAAAAGTTTAGAAAATGTTTTTAGAGAATAAAAAATGATTATACGCATTATAAGACGTACAAGCGTATACGGTAAGAAACGGCCAAAATCGTTTTTCTTAATGCGAAGCGACTCAATAAATCACCCGCTAAAATATTGAAGAAAAGGGTACGATTCGTTTGAATAATCATAATCTGAATTGTGAAAGAAAATCGAAACCTTCGGAAAAATAACTATGTACTTTTCTACTCGCGTCACGCCTCCTTTGATGCGTTATAAATGGAAGCTCACAGTAAATATATTTCCTTTCAGGTGCAGGACATAAAAAACTCAAATGCATATATATTTTTGCATGAACATTTCTTGCATAGTTTCGATTTAGAACTTCACATTTTTCACCATAACTTTTTTACACCAACAATTTGTAATTTTCAGTAGTATTTGTAGTAAATACCTTTTAAATGTTAAAAATGGTTGGTGAGAAGACATCGTATTTTGGGACTTGGTATTGATTACCTTCATTTCAACCTTTTCTTCATAATTTTTCTTACTTTTAATTGGTCGTCTTCTCCGATTAGATTGATTGGTTTTTAATGATTTATTAGAGTCCTATTAGTTTTTCAATTTGATTGGTTTATTTTAATTGATCAACTTGATCGATGAATGATGGTTCGGTTCGGATGTGGTCGCCAAATGACTTCGATTATTCTCTTTTTATAATTTTCTAGAAAACATTAGAGCTTTTGCTTTTATTGTGTCGATTCCGTTAAACCCGCGATTCAATTTGATTTTGTTTTGTTGTCGCTGGTGAAAGGCTTTTGCAACGGTAATGGTAGTGGTGGTGATAGCAGTTGTGATAATTGTCGCGGGAGCTTAACAAATGTCTATTGTTCAATATCATCGATACAATGAGAATGGGATGACCATATGATGACCTTCTTGATTACAATCGCCCACAATTCATTTGGTTCGTTTGAGAATGAGGAAACCATCCCTTGTTATTCACTACTGTTTTCTATATCATTGTTCTCTTCCCATTTTCCTATAATTTTCTTCTAGCTTCTCAACTACAATTACTTTTAATGGTTTCCTCATACGAATGTATGAGTTTTTGAAGACATTGTTTATTCTGTGGTCTATTGATTCGGTTCCCAAACGAAAACGTTAGCAATGGTAGCAATGATGAATGTTGACGTAATTTTCTTCAATACGGCTGGTGGTTCAGTCAGTTAGTCCACATTCTTCTTCAACTCTGACTTCGTTTCTTTTCTTCCTTCTCGCTTCTTTACGTTTTTCCAATTATTATTCATTCCGTGTTTCTAAAAGCAATAATTGTGTGTCTATGCCTTTCTTTTGCTTTCTGTAAAGGCGAGTGGGAGTGTTCTTATGTGGGTGCATATGTGTGCATGTGTGTGTATGCAATGTATTTGTGTCATGGAAAGTCTAATGATGTCCTTCCCCGTTTACTAATTCATACGATATTTTTTATAGTTTTAGTCGTTTATCAACTGGCAAACGGTAGCAGCTGTCAATGTCTGCGTATGATATTTTATGTACGCCTCTTGACTTCGTTCCTCCTTGCTCTCCCAATCACCCACTAGGTCTTCCGAATATATGATTTATTTATTTATTGTTGTTTGATTTTTTGTATTTATTATTATTATGGTTGCTTTTCCTTTTGCCCTATAATTTCAAAAGAAAGTTTTCGAACCGATTTTCCTTGAATTATTGAACTAGACCAAGTCAGACCTGACCGCTCGGACAGACCGAAGTAATTTTCAGTCGATTCATTGGTTTAGTTTATATTTATTACTTTTATCGAATGGATATCGTGCGCGTAGATATCCTTCAATGACGTCATAATAAAAGCATTTCATGAAAGTATCGATAAAAACGTCGTTATCACTATCATCATCACGTTGGGGGTTTTACTAACTCATAATCTTAAAGTGTTTTCTATAAATCAGTAGATTTTCTCTAAAGTGTAGATATTTAAAAAAGAACAAAGTTTTCTCATTTAAATAAAGCAAATATAATTACCGTATTTCCAGCCATTGAGGATGAAAAACAACTTCAATTAAATGAGAAGTAAATTATATATTTCAAGAAACTGATCCTGGTATGATAAAATTTAATTATAAATATTCTTATAAGGGAAAATAATTATTAAAAAGAAATTATTTATTACTTCTCTTAATGAATTGTGAAAACCAGTAGTGCGGATTTGGCTTCTTACCGTATCTGTTTCTTGTTTTTGGCAACCCAGTTGCCGCCTATATTTCGAGGAAAATTTATTGAGAGAGTTTTTCGATAAGAATATAAAAATAATTACAAACATTTTTGTAATTTGTAAAATTAACGTACAGAATGAATTAGTTCATTTTGAACTGTGACTCAAAAGATTGCTATACTTTCGGTACTTCGGTCAATTCTATGTTTGGGTGCAGAAACATTTAATAGTGGAATCTGACTCGAATTTATCCACAATAAAAAGAACAGCCTGTACCCCCTGTCATGACTACTACCTCGGTACATTGCGGTAAATGTTTTTCAAAATAGCCACCGAAAATAGCAAACTCACAAATATTGCAAACTCGTAACCTCCACCGCATTATAAATGTTAACAATGACTGGGGTTTTCCTGTTGTCAGATTATCGGATAAATAACCATGGGAATATATGTTCGTTTTAATACTAATTTGTTATGAGCTTAATGGAGAGCCCGGAAACACTCGCTACCTCTCTATTAATCTATCATATATCTACCTCTTACTCTTTCGATCTTATATTCGAGATATTATATGCTTTGTAAGGTCTGTCTCGCTATTAAATAGGATTAAGAGTATTCATATATGAAAAAGTTTGGAAAACAAAATTAGTAACTCTTGAATTTTGCTACATAAAAATTTGTCAAGTTTAGGCATAATATTACTTTTATTATTCATTTAATTAAATTTATTTATTATTACAAAACGAATTCCCTATAGAATAATTACTCCTATAAAAATTGTTAAATTGCCCTTTTTATTTATCCTTTCTCCAGATATAATGCTCATTAACCAGAAATTCCTTCAAGATAAACAGATGAGTTAAAATTGATAATACTTTAAAATGATTGTGTTCGATTTTCTGGATGTTTGTTTCTGACGTTTATAAAAAATTTAGGAGTAATATCAATTACCGAACCAAATTGACCTTTGTCATATGTTGTCTGGAGTGTGGTCCAGTTTATAAAACTGATTCTCAATTCTGACGTTATTGGGTATTTGCGTCAAATCATTATCGCCTACTCTAATATTCTTTATTATTCGGATTTCTCCCAAAGGGATAAAGGATAAGGAAATTTATAGAGAGAGAGAAAGAGACAGGGGTTTATCTTAGCTTTTCGCATACGCCATCCCATCTAGTTATTTATAATAAAGTGACGTTATTAAAGGAACCCCACAGGGATTATGCAGACGATATGAATGTGATGATGTAACATATGAATCCTATTATTTTTTTCAAAAATCACTGCTAGAGAGCTAAGCTTAGCAACACGACGATAATTGTTAATTTTGCATTTATCTCCAGACATATATAGTGTAGGACAAATATAGCCTATAATATTTATATACATATATTGTTGATGAAATGTAGCCGGGACGAAAGGAATAAGCAAACATATATGTAATTGGAACCGCTGACTCTTCAACACAAAACTTAAGAATATAATACGGAATTAATTGCTTTTAATTGCTTTAGAGTGCAAAGAAATGTCGGTTGATCAATTATAGGATAATATATGGAAACGGAATTCATATTATGCGGATATTCTGTTCATGAATAAATGGATTTAGAGAAGGTGCATATAATAAGCTCTCCAAACGTTTTGAATATAGATGAAATATCGTAAGTCACAACATTCCCAAGTTTCATGAAAGCTGGATGAGTGTTAGGATTATGCTTACAATAGGATTTTGTTCTTTTAACGTAGTTCATGTAATATTGCCTACATTGCCGCCCATACGTGTACGCTGTATGTAGTCTCATTTTTCGTTTAAACGCATTCGAATCGACAAAATTTAGAACCAAGCACGGGTTTAACGAATTTTTGATATGGCTAATTTGGTGAATATCACTAGCAAATAAATAGGTGTATCTTTTAGCAAACGGATAAAATATAATCTGGATTACCACACTATTCAAGCAAATATCCTTATTGAAGCCTCAGTATAATTGAAGTCTCCTAAGGGAAGCAAGAGGGTATTCAAAAATGTATCAGTTAACTCACTATAGTTGGGTGGAATATATAAACAAGCCTGCAACAAGCTAAGCATTCTAGTTCTAAATACACAGCCTACAATTCAATTTCTTCGTACAATAGGAGACTCTCCTCGCTGAAAAAATACAATAATACACTGAAATCCAAGCATCGCCGTCCTTAGATAAATCAGATGGAGGAAAATTGTCGCATTTACGGTAAATGGTGTATTCAGATGAATACGTGATGATTTCTATGCTCAAAATGGCAGACTTCAGTCACGTTTAAGTAAAGGCAATGTAATATTTAAACGCAATGTAGTACCATGATGTCCTTTCCGTCTGGACACATAACTGGATGTGGATTATCCGGCCCAAATTTAGCATTCAAAGCATTTTGCAAGACATGGTCTGGCAAGGCTATATTAAGCTATTAGGCTATATTGGGTACGATCCCTGAGTCTTGAAATTACAAATTAGGGTGTTTGAATCGCTGAATCCTAATTGAGAGCAACTACAAATTGAGTGCGCACGAATACCATCAGAAATTATGTTCGGTGCGAGACAAGATACAAAAATTTTTATCTTAAGTTGAATCCCCCAAATGAAATAAATTTTTAGCTGCTTGAAAGCGGACACTTGATGCTAACATTTGGATCGCAGATGACAGTGTTTAACATAATGAATCTACTAAAACTGGAACGTAGTAAACAAACTATTATGATACGGCATGTTTGGTAATTTTCCGAAAGAGTTTTGTTGAAAATGAGTTAGTAGATTACAATTAACCACCAAAGGGAGAATGTAATATTAAAAGGAGTGTTCACTGCCCATTAATTATTATGTATACTTTTCAATTAATAATATTGTTTTTATTAACAATATTTTATTATTATTTACTAGCACGCTCAATAATGTTTCCAATTTATTGACTTCAATACGTTTACGCGAGAATGGGAGCACTTTTATTTTCGAGGTAAGAGCCTTGAGTATAAAAGGTAAACAAATTCTGATGTAAGAATCTATAAAAACTCAGTGTGCTTCGGTTCCAAACACAAGTTCCTTTTCTGGGGAGAAGATAGGAAGTTACTCCAGAGAAGCCATGATTGAGTCATTATTAATAAAAAGCTAAGGCAACAATTTCATATGGAAAATTTCTTTTTCAATTCACCTAATTTCTTTCTAAAGAGATTAAAAAGGAATATCTGTTACATTTGTTACAATTGTTTTATTCTAGTTGTAGATAGAAATTTTAAAGTTTTTCGAAAGCAAATCGAGATATATTGATATTTTAAGATGAATTAAAAAGAATTTGAAAACGTAAATTAACAATGCAATTGCCATTGGTACCTATTCCATCAAGTCGAGATTTTTGTTAGTTCTGTTATTTCCATTTTACTTCCAGTTTTTTGCCAATTTTCTCTGGCACAAACGGTCTATCCGATTAGAAAGTTGTTTGATATGTATTTCTTGTGCGCGAAGCAACCGTTTGTTTCAGAAAAGCGCTTTCAAAATTTCGGAATTATTGCTTTTTCCATTAAACACATAAAAAAATCTTGTTTTTATTCTTGGAGATTATGTATTCTTAATAAAAAGTAAATAGTATTTCGGAATGCAACGTTATTATTCTATAAAATTCATAGTGGAATTCAAGACGGAATGCGAAGTTTGAATTTACTATTTTAAAAGATCATTTTATTGTGTGTGCTAGCCTCCGAATCCTGTAAATTGATTTTGACAGTTATTACATTCAACTTTTCCGAAAATTGCAACGTTACGAGGCCACAAAATAGCATGCGAAATATTACAAGAATTTTAGGCTCTATATTACTTGAATTATTAAAATAACCGGCAGATACATCTTCCATACTTGTTTTGCTTTGGTGCAGTACATTATTACGAACTAATAGATCATTATTATTTGCAACATTTAAAGGAATGTCATTATTAGGTTCGTAATTTGCGCAAAATTTGAAGAATTTTCATTGATAACATCTTAGCCATTATTAAATTATATTAAATAGGCAAATTTTATTGCTAGTAAAACATTAAACAGAGACTGGGCAGCGAGATGCAACTTCATTTCTTCGACTGTTAAAATTACATGGGCTCTTAGGGAGATTGAGAAGAAAGTTTTATCTCTATTTTGCTGCCATAACTTGCTGCCCGAAGTTTCTTCCCGCTGTCAGGCCATTTCTAATTTTGATAGCAGCAAAACTCTATATTTACTATCTTGTTTAAAATGAAAGAGTAAGAAAAGATATTTGAGCATTTTCCAAATATATTCCGCCTTTCCCACTTGTTACGATTTCATTTCAGTTTGATAAGTTGATAACTAAGGTTTTAAATTGCGAAATTATTTTATACAAAAAATTGTTGATAAGAATTTGAAGTGTTCCTATAAATTCAATTCTCTTTGTAACTTTTGGAAGCGATATTACGTCGTTTTCATTTATAACGTATCAATTAAAACTATTCTTGATAAGAATATATTTTAGGCTTCGAAATGACTAAGAAAATATCTACGTACTTTTTCTGCTCCTCTCTCCGTATCAGATACTGTTACTTTTTCGTAATGATTGATTGATTTCGTAATGATTTCGTAACATATATAATATATGTTATTATAGATGTTGTTAAATAAGCTTTTATAGAATTTATTATAGAAAATATATTATAAATGCATCGGGATGCTTAATTAAATATCGAAGTATAGTTAACTAGCGGTTAATTAGCGCCTTCGATGCCAATGTCGTCAATGGAAATCATTAATTGAGGAATATTCAAAATATTAGTTTTGAACATCGCATTCATAATTTTCAAAATTGTGTGGGATAAACACATTCAACTATTAATGCTGAGGTACTTTTTATTGAAAATATGGGTATTTAATTCTTATCTTAAATTGAGACTTTAAGAGAGAAATTCAAATTTCCGATATAACTATTGATATATACGGGTTTCAGTAACAAACAATGAAAACCATTTAGATCCGTTGAGTCTGGCAATATTGTGTGATTGAATTTCCTTCCAAATCCGAAACAGAAACCGACAGTTCGGGAAAATTTTGAAGACAATACGCGCACTCCACCAACTTGCATCACGATGTCTAAATGATTGTGTCGGTTAATTATGTCGGTCTGTTGCCGCTTTAAGATTGTCCTCTAATGGTATGGGTATGGATCCCTGTATAGGTCCTGTCGTGGAATTTAGGCATGTATTTTACTTCCATTTTTTATTATTTTTTGCTGGTATGATGTCTGGTTGATGTCTGGTATATATAATAAAGGGTTTCAAATATTATTCCTTCATGCTTTCCTTAAAGAATGAGTGAATTTATTGCGCTTGTATGAACGCAACAGTTTTGGAAGGGTGTTCTTCCGTGGTAGTTCGGTGATCGGCAATCATGTGGTCATGTAAGTGACTTGAAACAATAGCAATTAAACAACGGTATTATGATACACTTGTTATAGGTTCTACATATGTGGTCAAAAAAAGTTAAAGCGAAATGCAAATTTAGCCGATTTTGATAGTTTTGTGATTGATTTCGGCTTCTATGAAAGCTTATTAAATCCATAGGAATTAATGTCTCTTTCCGCTTTAAATCTTTGGTCCTCCTACGATCTTTGATTTAGCAACTAAAAATACATACCATTCTACATGAATAATCCCTGATATTATTCAATTATTTGCACATATGTTTCGAAAGAGTATAAATTGACGAGATTTTCTTCAAAAAAGGGCGGCATGACTCTTAAATTTCTCGTAATTTTGGAATAGCATTTTAGTAGGCTAAGGATATCAATTCTATTGGTCTTTTATTTCATAGCAAGGATTTGTATTATTATTCATATCATCCGATAAATTAATTATCCCGAAATTTTTAATTTTTAACGTTGTTTCGACGTTTTTATTGTTGATTTCAGTCATTCATTAAATCAAAAATTAAACACTAATCAAGATTTTTTCAATATGTGGTGTCATTTCGATCGATACACGAATTATCCGGAAAACAGCGGTTGCCAAACGTTTTGTATGTAAAACAAATTTTACTAAAAGTAAATATACTAAGTTTGTGTTATTTAATATAGTAAACTTAAAACGTTAAACAATTTATATTTATTTTTAGTGATATTTTAAATTTCTCGTCAGTTCCAGATATGATTATTATTTTACTTAATGCAACGTTATTCCGAAACCAAAAGCAAAAGAGAATGAAAAGAGAGGAGTGGCTGAAATCTACTGTCTGGTCAACTTAAGTAAAGCTAACATTTCCGAAATTTCGTAGTTGCGAAACTTTTAGTGTTTGCATTTGTTTCGCTTCAAAACGGGTAACACTTTCGTTAAACATTTTTTCTATTCCTTCTAAGCAACGTTTATTCTTGAATGCATTGGTTATTTAATTCTCTCATGGTCTTGTTATCTCCCTGATTAAATAAAAAATGAGACAAGATAAAAATAAGTCGCCATCTGTCGGTATACCAGTCGAGTATCAAGTGCGCTCGCGTTTATGAAAAAGAACGTACTGATCGAAAATTTCCTTGTAACTTAACATTTCTTTCATTTCTTATTCTTCGATTAGATGCAAATACGATATAAATACATGCATTCAAGAAAACCATTGTCTTCGTTAAACAACAAGTTTTCCAACTCATATTCGAAGACATTTTTATGAAGAATGCAATATTCTTCATTAACCATAAATTTGTATATATATTTTATATTTAAATATCATTGAATATTCATCACTGCATTACCCAACGAACTCGTTAAAGAAGAAAGAAGGTGGCAATCTTCCAAGATGATACCTAAATACTATGAGTGCTTGCTGGTATATTTGTTATCAGTGGACGCGATAAGCGATTCGTTATCGCTGCCTTTTTCTATATAAAACACAGTCACATAAACAATCCATACGCACAAACACACATACCTAAACCTATATGATAAACAGAAACGGTAACAATTTTATATTACTCGACATGTAGTCGATCTTAATTTAACTTCGAGTCAACGAGTCAGTTCGTAGCGAGCAAGAAGGGAAGTAGCGATTTCGTTAAAAACAATTCCAAATTGAACGCTAAACTGTTTAAAAGTCAAATGCAAATTAATAAAAAGTAAAATTTTAATTTTTAAAAAATCGGTCTTATAAATTATACGATTTTATGCCTTTTCTTTAAAGCGAAGTTTTTTAGCTGCGAAAAGTGATATTTTGTGATGGAATAATGAACCAATGGAATAGTTGGAACATCGATTGGAATATGTGAGTGAATTACAAACTTGTTGCCTTAAATTAAGATTGATATATTTAGAAAAATACCAGAAGTGCTTTTCCGAGAGTTGGTTAGTTGGTTGTGAGTTTTTTGTTTCTTACCAAAGCGCAAACAAACTACTAAATAAAATTTAACATAATTCTGTGTGAGAGGGTTGAGTGGGGGATAGGCAGAGAGAGGGGGATGAGGTAGCTTATATCAAGCTGATAATGAAAGGTCAAGTAATTGTAGAATGGAATTCTTCAAAAGGAGCTGAATTAATGAATTTACGGAAGCGGAGCGACGTCTCCCGACTCAATAAATAAATAAACATAAATAAATTTTCCCATATTTTAAAAGTCGCAAGTGAGCTAGACAAATTTTAACTAAAACTTTGAAATTCAAACGAAAAGCGTTATGTTATTTTCAATTTTGCTTGCATATTATATAAAATTGCAAATTTAGCTGCTAACGATTAAAACATAATCGGTGCGTTAACATTTTGAAAAAAGAATAATGGTTTTGTAGGTTAGTCATTTTCTATTAAAAATTCTAATTTAATCAAGTGCTTACTTTCAAATTGTAAGTTCCCAAACACAAACGCTTGTATACTATTTTTTAAATTAATTATAAAATAACATCTAAATTAATCAGAAATTAAGATCTAAGTTTATCACAGTTTAATTTATAAAACAGTTTACAGATAAGCGATTAATTATGTGTAAGCTTCTTAAGTAATTATACATTAATTTTTTAGCTCAACACAAACAAATTCATAAATGACTGAGAGACTAAGTTCTAAATTAATACAGGATAGCATTAATATAGATTATAAGCTGACTCTTGATTACAAACTGATCTTAGACTACACTAAATTAATAGTATTACTTCTAAATTAACCCTTAAATTAACAACAGATTTTTTTCTGAGCTAACACTATGTAGTTTTTATTACAATCCAAATACAAAATTGCGCACGAAATAAATTTTATGATGGTTGCGGATTAGCTCTGGAATTGGTAGTTAATAATATAATTCGGAGATTAACTTAATTAAGTTAATCATATTGTTATTTCTGACTCAATTATAGTCTAAGTTCAAAATAAATTAGAAATTTATTTCTAAGTTAATTAGAGATTACCTATTAAGCCACTTCTCTACAGATATTAAGACACAAATCAATTGGGCATCATTAAATTTTTCCCGAAGTTATAATCTTTTCTCATTTAAAGGGAATTTGTTAAATTAAAGGAGAATTTGCCGTATTAACAACGTCACCCTTTGTTAAATATTGGGCACCCAGAATAGAATAGAATATACAATAGAATAGATACTATCCTGTCAGAAATTTGCGAAAGACAATTACAAATCTCTCTCTCCTTTTCTTATCGGGTGAAAAGGTCTCTTGAACCTAACAATCCATCGATAGATTAGTCGATCGAATTGTCATCAATCTGTTTTATTTGGAATGAAATTAGCGTACTTATTGTTGCTGACTTTATCGCTATCGCCACTTTTGTAGCGTTGTGATTATAGCTAAAGCTGTACCTGAAGCTATATCATTTTTGTCACTACTTCTGCCTCAAATAAGTATGTATTGCAAAGTGCCTTTGAGTTTGCGCGGCGTAATACGCTAACATAGCTCTAGCATATTCGTTTTGCACACATACACACATGCTTATGCACACCTACAGAGCCTGAGACTTGAACTCATCTAAAAGACTGAGAAACTCGTAAGCGAGGCGAATGAGTGCATGCAAAGAAGGCGAAGCTTAAAGAAAACAATCAATGAACGAAGCTTCTAAAAC
Source organism: Physocephala rufipes (assembly GCA_963966595.1). Classification (NCBI taxonomy): domain Eukaryota; kingdom Metazoa; phylum Arthropoda; class Insecta; order Diptera; family Conopidae; genus Physocephala; species Physocephala rufipes. The sequence goes on from OZ016502.1 coordinate 25,487,286, forward strand.
AAAAATCATTCATAAACATACAGAAAATAAATGTTTTTTAAATTTGAAAAAGTTCTTTTACGTTAGAAATCATTTCATTAGTTCATCTAGAGGCCTTACAAGACATTGAAGGAAACCTTTTTTCAGAAATATTTAATATAAAAGATTCCAACTGGGCCAATGATTAAGGAGTCACCACCGGCGAAAACAACCGCCCGGGGCTTATTTGTCAATAATGGCGATGACATAGTTTATGAAGTGGTGGGAGATTTAGGCGAAGATATCGCAGATAAATTTGATGCAAAAGCATTAAAACCATGAAAACAATATAAAAGGCAACGGGACACAAATAACAAAAACAGCAACGAAAATTACATCGGCAACAACAATAGCAACAACAATAACATAAGCAACATCAATGAATAGATTCATAGAAGTAGATAAGAAACAAGCAATATCTGACAGATGAATAGATTTACAGGATTCAATAAAAACCAACAAGAACAAATACTCCAATGGAAACAACAAACCAATCACAGCTTCAACAATAACAAAATGTGATAAATTACAAACACAGCAACAGTCACCTTAACCGACGCAGACATATTTACATGAAACAGCACACACAAACTAACAAACTAACAAAAGTTGGATAAAATCAGAAGAACCAAGAAAGAGACAAAAAAGAGAAGAAACTAAATTTGCTGAAAAGAAAATTAAAGGAAAACTAATATTTACACAGAATAAGGTGTCATAAACTCAATAGCACTTACTACCCAGACTACGTACGCACGAGAAACCAAAAATGCAATCAGCCCCGTGATCAGATATCCTTGTAGGAAAATTGTGTGCACTGTAAAGAATTGAAACAAAAAAGTAATATAATGACAGGTATTGTCGGTTGTGGGAATGAGAAAAGAAAATTCTGGAACACAAAATTCTACGATTGCAACATTTTTAGTATATAATACTTTTTCAGAAGTATTTTTATTACCTTTCAATTTTCGAATGTACTTGTGAATTTTCTTAATTTATAAAATTTAACAAAATTATCTCCAAATTTGATTTAGAATTGTCGATTTTGTACCTTGATATCTTGAAGCTTGACACCCTTTTGATATCAGGAATCTTTAATTTCATGAAAAATGTTTCTATTGGTAATTTAAACTTAGTTGAAAAGTGTCTATGCATTTTTCAAATATTAAGCGATTTCAATTTATAATAAAATTGCCTCAAGGCAATGATCCCTTGATTACGTATATGTATAATTTTTGCAAAATAGAAACTGGTCACAAAATATAATAACTAAACTCTAGCTATGCCACGAGATTGACACGCATTATTATAAGTCTAATTTGTTTCTTATATAAAGAGAAAGATATGTAGAAAGGAGGCAAAGATATAGGGAATGAAAGAAAGGGAGAGATACAGAGAATTAGAGACAGCAAGATAATGCATTTAATTCATTGAAGTTTAATTTTTTTCAAAGGAAGAAGTCGAGTCAATTAGTATTTTCCCTTGCAATGGACCTGGATAACTCCCATAAATGGCTAATAACTTATTATATATATTAAATTTTATCAGTGGCAAAAAGTGTATGATTTGATTTCCCACAGGGTATAAAATATTTTACAAATTTGAAAACACTTTGCTGAGGTAAGAAAATGATAGAGAAGCTTCAGATTATTTTGAAAGTATTTCGTGATTTTATTTTTCGATGTCTGTCGTGGAGACGTGCCCTTATTTTAAATATGTGCAAGTGTGTGTATATTTGAATTTGTATGCGCGCACTTTTATTTGTGTCAGTTTTATATCGGTGAAAGTTAATAAAGGCAGGTGATACAAAAAAGAAAATGACAACGAACAACAACAAAATCGACGATAATAAGGACACGAAGAAACAATGAAAGTTCATATGAGCTCTTTCTATTAAAAGAACAACAACACCAGCAGGAGGTATCATTAGAACCGTCAGCAAGAGAAGCAGCAGAAGGAGCAGAATCGGTGCGAGTATCTTTCATATCCTTTGAATGCGACAAACTATAAACAACATCAGCAAACAACTCGCGTTACTCGTAAGACCACCATCGCCACTACCGTAGCTGGCAATCATTGAAGAGCTGCCAAAATTTTCCTGCAACAGGCAACAGAGTTATAAACACAAACAAGACAAACACCAAAAATAAGCAAAACAAGGAAAATTTTTAAAAACAAAAATTTTTAATTGAAGTAAATTTTATAGTTGCGACCTTGAAACGCTCCTGTTGTTGCTACTACTGTGGTTATTGTTCGTTGTTTACAAAGCTATTCATTGCTATTGTGGGAGTGTAGTGCGAATATGAATGACAGTGCCATTCGGTCGGTAGTGGGTCAGTAAATACTCCTTATATTCGTCATCCTTAGCCCTCCTTTCATTTTTAATTTAAATTACTATTTTTTTATTGATTTGTGACCGAAACAAAAACAGAAAAAGCAAAAGATAAAAGAAAGGGATAACATAATTATTATGTACACAGTTTTTATTGGTGGTAGTAATCCAACTCTAAAAATTCAGATTGGCCACCGAAACCGATTGAGTGAATAATTGTGAAATAACGGTTTTCCATATAAACTTTAGATGAGAATTGCCGTTTTTTGGATTTCGAGCGGGTAAGTAAGAGCAATGAATTTGGTGGGATTATATATCAGAATAAATTCATTGTTTTCTCTTTGAAAGGATTTTTTGAAGGATGCTAATATTGGCCAGTTTTATTATGATAAACTTTTAAAAATCTATAAAATTTATGACTATAAAAAAGAATAAATATATAAATAAAAAATCTGGTCCGTTCAATTCAGTGAGATTTTTAAAATATTTATATTTGCTTTTTGTGGTTTCAATACATTTCTATGTTTTTTTCTTTATTACTTTCTCTCTATGGAAATGAAATGAAGAGCTTAAAATGCATACGGGTTTGTTGTCAATATTGGTTTTTGTTTGGTATTTACTCGGCATTGCTAACTTATTCGGATTAATTGATATATATTTTTAGTATACGAAAACTTTTTTGACTTTTCCCCTTTTTTGAATTTTTGACGAAAGTATTTGCAAATAGAATAAATTGTCATAAGTTATTGACAACATTATTGACTGATGGATAAATAATAAATTAGAAATTAGTTAGAGGTTGCAAACACCCACCCTAAAGTACATACGTGTATGCGTCCATATATACGAAATCGATTTCACGCAATCTAAACACATTAATTAGGCTACGTTTGTGGCATTTTATATCGCGCCAGCGAAACCAACTAATTCGATTTTAATGCATTTAATTAAATTGCCAACATAAAATCCTCCCTCACAAACACACACCTATGCGCACACACATACGTTTACCTATGAACTTTAACAAAACTTAAGATCAATTCCACAGAATCGTTTGCTGATCATATGCGTAATCGGCAACCACGTAGTTCCTGATCAGCCCGTACTTCGGTCAGTCCCGAAAATCTCTTCATCTTTCCAGATCTTTTATAGAGACGTAGGTTTGGAAGTTTTGTATTAATTTTGTTAGTAAATGAAATGAAAAATCAGGCATGAAAGATTTTACTACATTCGTGGATGTTATTTCCATAGTTCGCTTAGGAAGTCCTTAAGCAAGGCCACTTGTGGATTTCACAATTGTGTCTTAACTTTATGATTTTCCCGAAGAAATTAAAGGGTTGGGAATTTGTCACATCTAGCAACTTTGCTGAAATTTTTTTCTTACTTTCTCTCTGTTTCCTTCTCTTTGATCCTAAGCCCACACAAAGTAATCTAGAAATGGAGTCCATTGACCAAAAATCTGTAACTTTTGAAAGGATGGGAATATTTTTGAAGTGAGCAGGAGAGATAGAATTATAACGGTTCGGTGAATTTCCTTTAAAGCATTGCAGGAAAAAACATTAAATAACATCAAATATCTCTTAAATGGGAAAGAAATTTCAAAAAATGCTCGCATTTGAAAAGTATGGCAATCGAACTTAATTCTCCCAAATTTTGGGAGAATTTATAATTTCAAATTACTTCCATATTATTTTCTTAAAAACTGGATGGTCAATTTGTTTTTGAAAGGAAGATAACAAGAGTTGACGGGATCTTCTCTTATTTTTAAAGCATTTCTTGTTGGGTTTTAAGTCGTACTTATTGGAAAATTGGCGCTCGTGCCAAAAACAAAAAGAAATTCGCTCCAGTACTTTCATCCATTTCTTAACTAAAATAACCTCGCTAGTTTGAAAAATATTCCTTACCGAGAATTTGAAGGCCTCTAGCACCCATGGACGGAATACGGATGCATAAGTGGCTATGAGATGACAGAACATCTCAAGGTGCAATACAAACATGTCAAAAAAATTTTATTTGGCTTCACCCATTATTCCTTTTTGAAAATTCGTTATTATTTTGAGAAAATAATTTTTATTTATAATTTCATAATACATATAAAATATTTTTCATAATTTCTGTTTGGCCATCCTCTACGTTTATGGTAATAAAAGCCAAAAATAAATTATTGGAAATTAACAGCGATATTTAATTTCGAAGAACATTAAGTTAGGAAAAGTTAGGAATTGCTCAATGGATTTTTCTAAGATTTAGCGAACGAATATATCGTCAAGTAGAAGATAAGCAGAAAAAAACTACAAAATTTACTTTGAAATAAGGTTTCTCTTTTTAAGAAATTTAGAAAAATAAAAAATTTGAAGCAGACATTTGCAACTAGATGTAGGTAATTTTTTAAGGAAATTTCAGCTTTGCAAAATGTTGACCGCAAAACTCATTACACATTTTTGTATGACGGATTCAATTTCGGAATCTAAGTGCGCCACAAAGGCTCTGTTGGAAGCGCTATTAATTAGAATATTTCATAATTACAAAATTGAATGATAGTAATATTTAAGAAAGCGTTTTTCGGTAATAAGAAAATTTTATATATCAGTGAGATGTCTGAAAATGCCCAGAATGTTCTGAAAACGTTTGTACGTATAATGAAGCAAAAATAAATCTTATTTAAACGTATCTAATCTCTTGCAATATTTTTATAAATTTACTCTTTTAAATTTTTACTTTCAGATGAATTTATAAACCAAATATGATTTTTTGCAATAAATTTTATTGTTTATCAATCCTGCTAAAATAACAAACGATAAAGAAAAAATATTATTTGTGTAAAAATTTATTCTGAAAATTATCAAAAAGCCAATATTGACAAAATTATATTAAATGTTAATTAAGATCATGCAGTGTGAGTAAAAATTACAGAAAAACCGATAACGCAATGAAAGAAAAATCCTTTCAGAGCTATAGAATGAAAAAGAAGCAATAATATTGTCAGTAAAACTAGGAATAAACGTGAAAGTGGTAACCGTTACTATACGTTAACACTAACCATAAAAATATATTTAATATTAATGAAAATTATGTGTCTTCGTGCACAAAAAAGTAAAAAACACAATGATGTTAACGAAGAACGACGAATACGTCAAAAATGTTGAAACAAATGACACAGCTCCTTGTTGCCATCAACAGCAACATCATCATCGCCGCACCGCAGCTTCATTTACCGTATAAACAGAAATAAAAGTAAAATCGGCCACAACAAGAAAGCGAAACAGCGAACTCAAAGTAAATATTGAAAGACCAAATAAAATAAATAATGTTGCAATCTCTGAAACTGCAAGCTGATAAACTTTCTGGACTACCAGCGTCAATAGACGGTGTAGCAACAACAACAGCAGCGACAGCGATAACAGTAGCAGCTGTCTCATCACAACCAGCAGCAGTACTACAAACTTTGCTACCATTATCATCATCAACAGCAGGAGCGACAGTAACAACAACAACAGCTTCTGAAATAGCAACTAATTCTCTAGTACCTGTTGCTCTACCGCTGTTAGATGTAAACGAACAAATTTATAGTTTAAATGCAAGCAGTAATAAAACTACCAATGGTTACGAGATAAGTAATCCAAACAACAACATCAATTACTACAATTACTACAACAGCGCCAACAATGCCTCCACCAATATCACCAATTATAGCAGTAATGTCATTGTGGAAAATAATAATTTAAATAGAACTCACGAACAATACCACCACTACCAACAACAACAACAACAACAAGATTACCCCCAAAGCCTCCACCATATCCGACAACTTTCGACAACAGAATATTTAGGAACTGTTGCAACATCACCAAGAGGAATATTAAAGGAAAGAGCAGTTGCCGCGAAAGCTTTTCATCCGTATTTGCGGCCGAAAAACTCAGTGACAGCGGCAACATCACCTGCGAAACTTGCACAGCCACCAACATTAACCACCAACAGTAGAATAACAACTGAAACCACATTATCACCATCAACATTATCATCTTCATCATCGACAACAGTTGTTGCGGCAAATTCAGCTGAAAAATTGTTTCAAACAATTTTGCATAATCAAATAAATTCCGCTGCAACAATAGTAAAAGCACCAACAATAACAGGAGCAAACACCTCAGTAATAACAACGGGCACTGGAGATCTGTTGCCAACAACAACTACAGGACCAACAACGGTAACATCACCAGGATTATCAGCAGTTCTAACTCTAACCGAACAAACAACTACAAAGAACAGGACAGAAATAATTGACTCAATAGAAACAGAAACAACAACAACAACACCAATTGCAACGTCAACTAGATCAACTAATTCCACAAATACCAGCCACGCGTTAGCGGACACCGCAAATCAAGTACTTCATTTCGAACGGTAAGTGTTTATTTCGTGTAAAATAATCCCTCCTAGCCCGTTTATTCACTCGTTCGTTTATTTGCTCAGCTAGCTTCTAGTTTCTTTATTAAATTTTGGATAAATTCATACATGGTGCTAAATCACCTCTTGGTGTATTTATGAAATTTTGAATTTTATTTATGACTGTTTGCTACTCAGATCTATATAGAATACAGAACAATATTAAACACGCAGTAAGCTTATTATTTTGTTTACAATGTTGTTAAAGAAATTCCGAGGGGAAGCCAAATAATCCAAGAAGCTCGAATTGAATATTGAGACCAAGGTTTAGAATTAAAGAACTAGAAAATTTAGAAGTGTTTTCAAAGACAAAGGAAATACTTTATAAGATATTTTATAGACGAAAATGGGTTGTGGTAATTTTACGTAAAAATAAATTATTGATAAAAAGATAGAAAACTGCTAACTTATTTGAAGATTTACTAAATGTAAAAGTTTATGCAGCATAAAGAATTCTAAAATTAAAAAAAATTAAAGGAATTTACGCTATGCGGAAGCTTTTTATGAGAGGAAAAAGTGGCTCTGTAACAGCAAAGAATACATTTTTATACATTCGACTAACTGAGTTTCGTCACTAACTTTTGATATCTCCAAGGTAAAAGTATGCCAAAACCTTTTGAATTATTAATGGAAATTTGTTGATCAATAAAAGTAATCTAGCGTACTTGGAGGTCATGTGAATTAATTTATTGATTTTGTTTACTTTGGGGTATTATAAATGATGCCATAAAAGCGTAAAAAGATAGTTAGAGAAAAGGTTAGCAGGACACATTTGTAATAATTCTCATGAGTTGTAGCCTTTGAATAATTGTGTCCTTGGTAATTAAAAAGAGTGAAGTCATTCTTTTAAATGGATATATGTTTGTCAGTACGTATTCAATTTTAGAGATTAAATTTTCAATAAAAGGTCTAACTTTTGATACTAAAGCAATTCTCCAAACACAATGAAGTTTTCTCACGGTCCTGTTCTGGTCACTAGATTAACAACGTTTTACCAAGGTGTTCTTGTAAATGGTGGTGTTAAGGGTAGCTAACATTCGTGTTTTCAAAGAGCTTTAATAGTACACTAGTTAAAAAAGTTTACCACGTGTGGGGAAATTGCGCAATACATGCGCCAGGTGTCTTATGGGAATCAAAACAATGAAACCTATCGGGAAGTAGGTACTTTTGAAGCCGATGAAGCTTGCTGGCAAAACTAATTGGCGATATTCGTCGGTCATCCTGGATCGAAAGCTGCTAGACAATCTAAATTCAATAAGTGTCGAGAAGAATCCCTTTCAATTTGAAGGGGAAATTAAAAGCATGAAAGAACGCAAACCGCGGCCTGACCGAAGCTCATATACTCTGCACTCGTAATACAAAAATTTACGGTTTAAATCCAATAACTAGGGAAAGGACAGGCCTATCCTACAGGACATCCTATCAGCTTTTCATAATTCTTTGTATCTCCAAACTCAAACTCAATGGCTATTATTGGAATATAAAATGAACTAATTTTCCCTCTGGAGACAGAAATTGTTCTTTAACTGTTTGTGGAGTCAAATCAACTACGAAAAGTAAGCGCTGGAAGATTTTGACCATTTGCTTTCCCAGACAGACTATTATGAGAAAGAATATCGCTGCCAAATTTGATGTCGATACCTCTTTCACTTCGGCTGTAGTCGTGATTTCCACAGATACACAGACAGCCAGGCAGCAATATAGCACTAAATCCATTAGAGAAACGTGCTTTAAGCACGTTCAGAAGCGTTGCTTTAAACGGACAAACCGCGGTAGAATCGCTGGATATGGAAGCAAAATTGTGTTGGATTGTTTTGAAGCTTTACTTTGATATATTTGCACAAAACTGCAGAACTTCGAACATAGCCTATGACTAATAGCCTATGACTGTTTTGGGCCTTGGACCAGTTTCACCGGCAGTGTTCCGCTCGAGGTCAGTTCCGTTAGTGGCGGTTGGTGTTGGGGTAGCTTCCCCGGCATTGCTGGTTCACCAACGCTGGTTAGCCCTTGCCCATCATCGCCACCAGTTCAGAGGTCACCACCGCTGATAACCCAAGATACCATAGACGTGGTTGTCTCGAGTATCTCGATCATGAGAAACAGAGTACTCAAATCCATCAAGTCACCGCCACAGCACTGCAAAACTGCACCAATGCAATTGTGCAGGGACTGACTTCACTTGCTATTACGTCAGCAGATTTTATGAGGAATATTAATACAGTAATCATTACTTAAATACAAATCCCAAATTCAATTATTAATTTCAAAACATTCTCAAGTTTATAGATCTACGAGAACTTAGTTATTTTCTTAAAGCCTATAAACAATTTATTGCACATACTCTTACAATTATTATTACACGTAGTCCCTTCCCCACACGTCTGAACGTGAGGAAGTATTGTTCACTCATTGTCCAAATTTAAAAGTAAAATTTTAGCCATTAATTTTTATTGCGAACGATCGATAAATAAAACATCGGCCTCACCGGCCTGACTAAAATTTTGTACCCGACTTTATGTCAAAATGTAAAGCTAAATATGAATTAAGAAACAGAGAGTAGTGCGCGAGTACACAAAAGTATTATTACAAATTCGCAGAAGCCTCATGAACGTACTACAAACGATCACGACCTCTATTAGCTGCATCACTTTGTCGCGAAACCTACAAGTCATAGAATCCAGGAGTCATTAGATGTCATACACTACAGTAAATTCTAGAGCCTTCGGTCCCATCGGAATCTGTTGCATTAATTGCACGCAGAGTGGATCTGTCAATTCGAATCTGGTTGTTGAACTGAACACATCCTGCGTCTACAAAGTAAGTGGAATGTCAAACGGAGACTAGGATTTGTTATAAGTAATAAATAAAAAGCCTGAGAAATTAAAAACGGCTAGAGATTTTGTTGTTTTAAGTGATTATTCTTATCCCTATTGATCGATCCCTTAATATTTATAGAGGACATTTCAATCAACGTAACGATCGACGTCAGAAATGGGATTGTTGAATAATAAACTTAATTGCAGCAGCAATTATCCCTACCCATGGAGGAGTAATAAAATCCACACCTGACGATTGCAGAATAAATTATCATGTATCATCTAATATGTAGGCGAGACAGGATAAATTGGAGGACAAACTACGGGAACAGAAGTCAATATTTTCGCGTCTCGACGGTCATGTGCGAGTTGGAAGACAGTTGTTACTTCGACAAATTTGAAGGCCCGTGCGTTTGATGGAATGATACCGGCTAAACTTTTCGGGTCACAGTTTAAATCTAGAGTAGGCTGTAATCACTATACTGTCCTCTAAATGTCCTATAAATGTCCTGCAACTGAAGTTATCTATATGGTTTCTAAGGCTGAATAGAAGTGAATGACGCGCTAATAGCAGTCCTCCAAAGGCGATGTAGCAATGGCCGCAGGAAAAATGTTTTTAAAAAGGTTATCAAAAAGCCAACGAGTTACTGTAGGAATATCTAACAGAGATAGGCTCGCTCATCTGATTAAGATTCGCCAGAGGTTATTGAAACATTCAAAATTGAGGCATTTTTCAATACACGTCTTGCGAACACTAGACGGCTAACATTGGCACAAAGAAAAGTTTTACAGAAAGACTATGCTTTCCTATGCTTTGACACAAGACTCTGAAAAAAACTAGTAAAAACTCTGAAAAAACTAGTAAAAATGATAAATTTGATGCAGAAGTATTGGGAGTGCTTATCAGTTGTGTTAGCTAGAAGAAAAGACGGAAGTATTCCGTGTTGCATGGACAATCGAAAATTCGGGGACATAATCAAAAACATTGTGTGATACGAAATAATTCTCAACGTTGAATCCAAAGGGGGGTTATCAGCATGTAGAGGATCAGAATCCGATCATCAGAAAACGTTCTCCAGCCTCAAAGATATATACTATGGCAATTTTCTATGCTGCCTACTAAGGTATTTTTGAAAGTGTTTTTGGAAGTGACGCATTCCACGCCACGTCTTGTTACGAAATAATTTCCTTTCGGTTTCTCAAGTACTCTACTGTAGTAACTTGACGCCGATTTTCCATTAGAGCGCCACTACTATCCGACGTAAAATAAATATCCTACTCTCTTTCTCTCTCTCTCTCCCTCTCAAATTCCTTCATACGACACAGTTCTTGAAATATTTCCATTTGATTTTTTAAATAAAAAGTAACAAAACTTCTGCATTTTATTTTTTATGTTTTAAATAAAAAGCATTTTATTATTTTTAATAAAGTGCATGACAAAAATATCTACTTCCCTCATTGTTAGAAAAGTAGCATTTGTAACAAAATGGTTACGAAATGTACTTTCATAAAAATATTAAGAATCGCTAATATTTTATTATTTCTATCTATGTGCACTTAATTTGGTGACCTTAGTTAAGCAGTTAAAAATGGCTATTAATATTATTTCGCTCCTTTGTTTTGATTTTTTACTTAAATTAAGAGAACAATACGATTCAATATCATTGAATTTCAATTAAAAATACATTAAGTATGCACTTAAGTTTAAGCTTTTTCTAATTCTCAGAAATGCTTTTATAATCCGTACGGATTTATTTGGCATTAAAGCAGCTGGGCTTACATGACACAACAACAATAACAAAAATATAATGCTGAAAAACGATGACAAAAACAATAAATGCTACAACAAAAACAACAATTATTACAATGATGCCGTGACATAAGTTTATCCATTCATTTCCTACACAAAATATTTCCAATTCAAATCTTGCCGCATCTGACGATTTCTCTATTTATAGAGCCTTTCCCCTTATCGATCTCTCACCGTCTACCTCCCACTTTTAAGTTGTTAGCATAATGTCTCGAAAATCTTACTCTTCCAGAGTCTGCCTCGGAGTGTTTTGACAAACAAAAAAAAAATAATCCAATATCGAATGAATGACTTTATTGTTTATGGGAAGGATGGGGGTTGTTCAAGATGTATTTGCCCATCGTTGGTTTGTCCCTCATTTTCTAGAGCGTCATGCTTAATTCCAGTGGAGTCTTCTAAGCAGGTAACAGGTGTTACCAAAAATGCAACAAATTATAATAATATTAGTCACATGAAAACGAAACACTGGTAACTAACTAGGTGTGTCTTCTGTAATCCATTTTTTCTCTTTTACGGTGTTCCTTGCAAATTGGTTTAATCGGCTTTCATAAATTATCAATTCTATGTAAAACTTTTCATTATTATTAATTACTATTACTATGGAGATAGAAAACCTATGCAGGGTCACTCAAGTTTCCTTCGGATTTCCTTGTTTTGAAGAAAGCTTTATTTTGGGGCCCATACTGGTCCCGAAATTGAACCCATCTTGCAAAATCTGTAACACTTGAATGTACAGAAATATTGTATGGAATTCTTTGCAATAAACCACGACATAAATCCCGAGATAGGAATTAGGATTAGGGTTGTGAAGGTTAAAATATTATCAAATTTGAAAAATTTCTTCGACAAAAGTTAGCCAAACACACATTTTATGTGTGTGATTTTTCTTGTTTATTCCTACTTGAGGATATATGGCGAGCGGTTACACTTCCATCCATTTTTCTAAAATGCCTATTCAAGGTCAAACAGTGTTCAAGAACATTAATATAAAACTTGAAACTTAAATATAAAAAAAAATTTTGGAAAATAAATAAAAAACAAATAAAAAACAAATTTAAAATTCAAAAAAACTTTTAATTGACCCGTAAAAGGAATGTTAAAAAAGTCTTGCGAAAAGACACTTCAGGGATAATATTTTAAATATTTTGCTCACAAAATAACTTTTACTACTGAAGTAAAGTCTAAGGAAATGACTTTATAAATCGCGAAATTATCTCACATGAAAAATTACTTCAGTTCTTCATAATGTTTTTATATGATTCAAGTCTTCTATTATAATAAAAATATTATTTTTCACCATCTTATCGTCTTGGTGATAGACGCGGTGGATCACATCTTTATAATCTACTCCACCTCATCTCTACAACACTGAATAAGCCCACAAAGACAACTGATTACATTTGAAAATATTAGTCTTATTCAAATCTAGTCATTTCTTGCCTGCGGCAGAGCAACATAAATCATAATGGGTCGTCACCATCGCCAGCGCCAGGGGCACAATATCATCGGTCTTTTTAACTACTTTCTTTACTTTCTCTACATCATAATTTATGTTTCGCTGCTGTTTGCCTTCACAGTCGACGCCGCCTTCGCTCGAGTCAGAAACACTGTCCTCGCCTCACCTACCGTGAGAGAATAATGGCAGAAGCCAAGGAAATTACCCACCTTTCTTAAATTAAGAAAAATATTTAGACTGTTCTACCTAACTTTTTGTTTTACCTAACACAGCCAAGACAGGACGATTTGTAACACAAGTAACGATAATAACGCAAGTCTTGTAAGCGCACAATGGTTTTTCCTAAAATTTAATATAAAAAATCCTTTTATTTTCCCTCCTTAAAATATGAGGAAATTATAGTTTTAATATACTGAAATTTGAAAAATTAAATGAAATTACCTTTAAACGAAAACGATTGTCCTCACCAAAAACAGCTCCCTGATACGTATTTGTATTGATTAACTTGAGGTCATTCATGCAATTTATAAAGAATGTGTAAGAATAACGAAAAATGTAGTGTCCCTCGTTATAACTTTTGTTACTACAAAAAATGTTTAACCGCGAAGGATGAACAAGTAAATATACAACACCTCACACAGCCCCCTCTCCCGACAAGCTCTCTCAGCTACATCTGGTATCAACACAAATGTTTTCGACAACTTTATTTTCTAAAATTGTTTGATATTAGGAATTGAGGATCGCATATCATGCATGATTCGTTAAGCCAAGCATTTCGAAGATGGAAAGGAATGTAAAGCAATTGATAGAATGTTGAAATACTCTTTCTAGTGCATTTTAATTACCTTTATTATTGCTGCATACATTTCAGACCACTGAAAGTCAGTGGTAATAATTAATTACGATATTTCAAGAAACAATAACTCAAAACAAATGAATATGTGATGTGACAGCATTATTTACATTGTCACTTTCATGCCAGCCCGTATTTTCGTACGGAATATATTTGTGTCTAGTTTGAATTGCATCATTAAAACGTTTTTGAGGTTAATGATGTTTACCTTTTGCTTTCTATTCTATAATTTCTTGTTCGTTGTTTTATTTTTATAACAGTCACTCATTAGTCAACTACAATCAAACCAACACAAAAAATAAACACGAGCTCCCAGAAAAAACACGCAAATAATAAATTTCCCACCATCCGCAAAATGCGTTTATGTGTCAAAAATAATAAAAGCTTCTTTTAAATTTCGTCGTCGGCTGCGATTATAATGACTCGAGTTTTAAAATTATGGAAATTTCTGAACTTTAAAAAAATCATAATTTCAATTGACAATTTTGTGGGCTATTAAAAAACTGCTTAATACTTCACTCCTAAATATATTGGAAAAATTAGATTAGCAGCCCTATAATGCAAAAACCAACCGAAAGCAAAATATCGTTGCGCTTTTGACCCCCTTGCCTTTTTTTGAAATTTCTTATTGTTTCCAACAAAAATTTCTAAAGAAGATTCTGGGAGCCAAATTTCCAAAGCAAATTTCATTTTCGTGTCGTTTTTACATTATCTAATCGTAAATATAGGTAGGTCACGCAAAGCCATATCACGCAAAAATCTTGTATCGCCAACGTGACAATTCCATACACTCATTCGATAAATTATAAAAGTTTTGTACAATTTATCGAGATCTAAAAACCGAGTAAAGTTTTTGAAGATCTTAAAATGAATATTATCAAATTTATGAGCGATAAATATAATATTGTGATAATTGCGACGGTATTTTTCATGCAGACTATGCTTAGAATGGACTGACCCAAATGGATCTTGAGAGCATCCTTTAACTCAAAATTTATTAGGTCAAATTTATCGACCTACACAGTTTTGAACATTTTTTTGATGCTCCAATGTTATAGTAGTCCCTTTCCTTGTGTTTACGGTACATTTAAATTTTGTTACGCTCTTGTAATTCTATCATCTTGATGATATTTGTTAACAACTTGTAGGCTAATTTGGCACGAAACTAACTGTTAATTTTATTTCCTGCATAAATTTCAATAATTTTCATAAGAGCATTATCTAATTATATGCTTTTTGACGCACCTGTCATGATTAGCGTAATGATTAGCATAATCCAGAATTGCCAAAACAGTCAAATTTCATGGCGCAAGTTTATTTGAAACGTGTTCATTATAAATAGATCACTAAGACAGTAAGAGAGAGATGGAGATATCGAGAGAGATAGAGAGATAGAGAGGGAGATAGAGCGCACATCCTTATTTATGGAAAACACGCTTCTTTAATAAATTTTCGTACAAATTTGCGATAATCAAAATTTTTCAATGGAATTTATTTTACACGCGCTTTGAGGCGTAAAACACACGCTCACTCCCATGTACGCACACGCATGCATTACGAAATACGTGACTGCCACAAAAGTGTACAATTTCGCGTAGGTGTGACATAAAATTGTGTACGACGTTGCTCTTGACGTAAACTAAATGGAATGATTGGAAATTTTTGATTTCAATTATTCAAATATTACATCGACTTGTTGTTGCTGTTACTAGATTCAATTTTAATCAATATAAAATTTTGTTAAATTTAATCTTAAAGAAAGAAGAAATTCTGTTGCAAATTTTGAAAGTAATTCGCATTTCTATTGAGCCTTTTCCGACTTATACATTATACTTATTCTCACAACTTATTAACTGATTTAAAATACTTTTATTTTTCATTAACTATCTTCGCAATATATAGTGAAGATAGGAGAACCCTATGAGGGTAATATAAAAATTAAATCCTTTTTGTCGAAATTACAGTAAATTGATACTTCAAAGCAATTGAAAATAAAATTGAATAGTTTAAAGACATGAAATCATGCAAATAAATCTGTAGGAATAGAGAAAATATTTTGAAATAAATATTTGATTTTGCATCAATTTGATCAATCTGTCCGAAAGCAGTTTGACTGACGCACTAGGAATATTTATTTCCTCTTATTTTTAATTTAAATTTCATTCTAGGTAACTTTTAATTATACGTCCGTATTATTTATCGACTGATAATTGCAAAGGATTGATGATTTGTAAAGCTTTAAATCTATAAAATCATGCAAACCGGATGAAATAAAATCAATCAGCCGAATATAAAAAGAATAGCCGAATATACAGAATAGAATATGTAGAATAGAATAATTAATATTAGATTTCACAGACTGCTCTCAACTATATTACAAACGAACAAATCCTTTCAGTTTGATTACAAATAAAAGTGAGAAACTAGAGCGCAACAAAAACAGTATAGTCATATCTTTCGTGGTATTCCACTCAGTATTGAACGCAGTTTTCGAATTGTTGAACCGTTGGTAATATTTTATTATCATTATATTATCAACTACAAATACACACATTGCCATACAAGCACGCCAACATTACACAGATTCATCCATATAATAGATTAATATGCTGGCCCATACAAAGAAAGACAGGTATACAAAAGAGCTTGACTATTGGCTTAACTGAAAATTAAGTCCTTTGTTATAATATAATCGGAAAATTCGTAACCAACTAAAACAAATCGCACCAACCAACCAGGCCAGACAATCAGATTAACCAACTCAACACATCTGACCATTCTAATCAATCCGTCCAACATACTTATTCAGCTGCACTAACTAAGCCCTCTCCCCAACTTGAACGATCAAATTAACTAGCCGAGCTTAGCAACCGTAATAACCAACTAGATCAACCAAACTGATTAATCAACCAAATTAACCAACCAGCCTTGTAAATCCACACCAACAAATCAGACTAACCAAGCCTTTGAAGCAACCGTAATAACCAACTAATCAAAATAATCATCCGTACAAAACAAAATGAATAATCAACAAATAAACCAACCATACAATCTAGCAAGATCAACCAACCTAAGCTCATTTAATTCCAACTAGAATTCCAAACAAAAATAATGAAAAATCAGCAGCAACCATCCATCAACCGACCGAACTATACAAATTCTTTTAGCGATGGAAATGATCATCCATCCAAAGCTAACTTTTATTGGTCGTTAGAATCTTTTTGTAAACTTTAGAATAAATTACTTTCTGTTTAGGAATAACAATTATTTGATGTATTTTATGTGATTTTATTCATTGCAGTTGTTGTTGTTGGTGGTGGAGTTTTTATTTGCGGCATTTGTGGTGCTGGCGATGGTGTCGGGAATGCTGCTGGTGGTTTTATTGTTATTGTTGTTGCTTCTCCATTTGGTGTTTGAATTTGTATATAATTTTATTGTCCTTAATCATCATTGCATTACAAGAAAAATCAAGTAACCAACACAAAATAGTTTTACTACAATTTGCATTTTTTTTTGCTGAATTTTAATGTGTTTGAGTGTTGCTTGTGCGTGCTATTTGTGCATATATGCATGTGTGTATGTGTACATACCATTGTTGACCGACGGAAAGTTAATTTTTTTAATGCAAAAGTACATAGAGTTAAATCTAAAAAAGCACAAGGTACTTTATGGAAGCGACAACTGGAAAGATAGTCCTTAAAAGATAACTTCAAGTTAACGCTGTAGGAATTAATTGTTAATTAATTATTTAACTATTTTAAACTTAGTCAATAGAAGATCAAGAAACTATCAGTTTAAAAATAATTCGATAAATAATTAATTATTTAAAAATTCTTCGCATAACAAATTAATTAATTATCAAAAGGTATTTGCAACGAATCTTCTCCTTCAATTGGCAAGTCTAGTTTGAAGATAAACCAGCTTTGGAGATGTCCCCAAAAGATAAGGAAGCGAAATGAGAAAAACGAAAAAAGAGAAAGATGAGAAAGCAGACCTTGAAGTTGCCACATCGCCACATCGATAGGTGGCGGAAATTCTCTTCAAATTTCTTTTTCGATCTACCCTGTCGGGGGAGCAATAGAAATATCAAGGATTAATTACCAAATTTACAAATGTGTTAAATAAAATTACAAATGTGTAGAAATAGTTCTGTCCGATTGAAAATCAATTTCATCCATTATTAATTTAAATTTTATCATTAAATAAAATAATTATTTATTTATTAAAATGCCTAAATTACTAGCTAGGCAATTAACTAATTATTTATTAGACGAATTGTTCTGCAGAAAATTGTTTAATTTTTAATTGAAAAATTCTCGGAAAAAAAATTTAAATAATATTTAATGGTCACGGATCGCCGTGGCATCGTGTATATTTTATTTAATTATTGCTTCAAATTTTTCATATTCTTCAATTTGTTTGTTTCGAATGAAATTCCCAACACTTTCATATAATTTTACACTCTCCTTCTCTTTTCGTTGCAGTATCCATAAGCCCGATCAAACGGCCCTAATGGAATTTTCTGATACACCAATTAAATTAGAAAACGAAACAGCGGTGACGCCGATGATCGCCCCTGATGATCGAATGGCTCTGGTGCCAGCACGTGGTGTTTACGGTGGTGTTGGTGGTGGTGATAGTAGCAATATACCATCAATGCAATTAATTACAATCAATAATGATTATGATGAATATGCAAAAGTTGAGCCTGATCCGGATAATATTAAAATGTTTGTGGGTCAAGTGCCGAAGGCATGGGATGAAAAACAATTGAGAGAATTATTTGAACAATACGGGCGCGTTCATACGTTGAATGTGTTGCGCGATAAAGTGACTTCGATAAGTAGAGGTAAGTAATAGATATGAAATAAGAAGAAGCCCTTCTTATAAGAACATCTTGAAATAAGAAGAACAAAAAGAATAGCGACTGTCTATTAGTGCAAAAGGATCTATTAGAGAAGATAAAAAATGAAGAAATAGGTTACGAATCAGGTGAAAATCTGATAAAATTAAGACTGACTAAAGATAATTGAAAGAAAAGTGAAATGAAATTGGAATCAGATTTTTTACCGTTCTCGTAGATTAAAAAAAAAGGTTACAGGTGAACTAAATAATTTAATTTGAATTGAATAATATAATTTGAATTATGAAACGCAAATAGATACATTTATATAATACGGATCTAATACGGTTACAATTATATGAAAATGACTTTATGGAATGACGTTATGAATGAAAAAGTGAAGGCTATTGCAATCAACTTTATGTTTTTAATGTGAAATCCGTCCAAGAGGTCAATGCGTACACCAGTCAGTCAGTCCGAGAGATTAACTTTCGGTATAGGGTATGGGTTGGGTTAAATAGGACTATAATGCTAATTCTGAGTAACACCGATGGTAATTGTGTCTCTGGAACACAAACTGGCTGCAAGAGAACTGATAACACTAATACCAGGGACAAATATATGACAAATACTTACCTGTTTATGAACGACTGCTAGCACAAATATCGTCGCCAAAGTTATCGAGGGCATTATTATATACGATGGACAGAGAATGAATTAAACATTTAAATTATTCGTAAAACTTCACCGTTTAGAAGATTAGAATAAAAAAGAATACATAATAAATTAAAGAAAATCTGACCGTTATCATTTCTTTCCGCATAAAATGCTTGAATTTCGTACAGTTATCAGACACTTATATCTCACATATCGTTTTAAACAGGCATTATGCGTGTATTATATGTTTGTGTTTTGGTTTTTATATGAAATTTTAAAACCATTTATAAATATTAATGAATTTATAACAATCGATAACTGATATTTTTTGTCACACCTAAAATTATGCTACTACAATTGCAAATTCTCTTGTGATATCAGCACCATGACCGATTACCCCTTCGAAATGTGTCAGTTATTTAACGGTTATAATTACGCTTCGATTTTCGATCATTTTAAATCCTATTTCTTTTCAAAATTAAACTTAAAAGGTTGCGAATTTTATTAATAAAAAGTTTATTAAATGTAATTAGCGCAGATTTAGAGATAAACAATACAGGTTACCAAACGTTGTGTAACAAACGTTACAGGTACAATTAGAAGGCGTAAACAAAAAGAGATATCTTAGCAAGATGGTGAAGATCAGACTAAAAGTCGCGCCCAAATTAAAAGTATAACATACGAGCAAAATGCTTTTCATTGATAGCGTATGTATCCTTAGCTGAATGTAGCATAGAGCAGCGCAGCATAGTCAAACCCAGCAAAGATGAATGTCATTTAAACCACATCTTTATTTGACACTTCGGCACTTGTAATAAGCTGAGGCTTTGTTAGATGATTCATGATGATTCATGAACAGTAATTATGGTTGTTCTACGATATATTTTAAGCTTGCAACCCTTTATACTCAACGATTCGTATTCTTTGTTTGCATAGCATATACTACGGCGTGTTATGTTTTTAGTGTGTGAAAAATTTACGCTAGGGGTTTTTGCTTTTATTTTCGCTACGGTTTTAGTCTAAGATTAGAAAAACTATTATAGAATATAAATAATCTTCTAAGCATTAGGTTCTACTGTATTCAAATAAATTATTTGTTGTACAAAAGTAAGGAGGAATTATGTTTAAAAAAAAAACCAACGGAGTGATGGGAACTGGTCTTTTTGAGTCTGTTAAGAGACACACTTAATAACTTAACCGGACAGTTTAATTTAGCTTGAATCGACTCAATATATTTTCAATTTCTTCGTTCGTCTAAATATGCATGAACACAATTTTTTAAGTGACTCTTGTTTAGCCGCAAAGCATACTGTCTTACGTAAAACTAATTTTTATGATCTCTTACACTTCGTCTGAATTCTGAATTAAAAAAAACTTATACATTTGAATGGCCACTAAAAGAGCAGAAACAGCGGAGCCACATTATCATAATTCGAACTACGATATCATAAACGTTTCGTTTTTAAACCGTACATGAATGCGAATATGAAAACGACTGCTAGTGCTGATGTTAGTACGAGTATACGAAGATACGAGAATTACTCGAGACAGTAATGTCTGGCTCTGACCGAAAAATAAGCAAGTTTGGCTAAAAACTTTTATCATGAGTCAGACCTATGAAAATAGCGCAAAAATTTAAGCAGAAATGTCACCCCCGTCAATATGCATGTTTCATTTGTAATGAATTTATATATCTAGTAAGCAATAAAATTGAAAATGTTTTTTATTGTAAATCAATGTTTACAGCATGTTCGAGCTAAAAAATTATTTTCTACTAAATTTAATTAAAAAGTATTGATTGTGCGTGTCTAATTGTGCTGTTTTGTGTTCTTTGATACATGTATTTGTTGCTCTTCCTCTTTTCTGTGTTTACAGGGTGCTGTTTTGTAACCTACTATACACGAAAGGCAGCCTTAAGGGCACAAGATGCCCTGCACAATATAAAAACACTGGATGGGGTGAGTACGATACGAAACAAATAAATATTTTATAGTTTGTGTTCTGTAATGTAGAATAAAAAACAATACTATAGAAAGTTATATAATACAAAATTCATATGTTTTAGTTGCAGTTTCTTAATGTTTTAATTGCTGTTTTGTGTTTTATTTATGTTCTAATTTGTGTTACAAAGAATAAATATAATAGAAGACAATGTTGTTGCGCCTCCTACAAAGTAAACTCTAGTTAGTTGACTTAAGATTTAGTTAATTGATATATTAATTATCCTAATATATATATATATATATATATATATATATATATATATATATATATATATATATATATATATATATATATATATATATATATATATATATATATATATATATATATATATATATATATATATATATATATATATATATATATATATATATATATATATATATATATATATATATATATATATATATATATATATATATATATATATATATATATATATATATATATATATATATATATATATATATATATATATATATATATATATATATATATATATATATATATATATATATATATATATATATATATATATATATATATATATATATATATATATATATATATATATATATATATATATATATATATATATATATATATATATATATATATATATATATATATATATATATATATATATATATATATATATATATATATATATATATATATATATATATATATATATATATATATATATATATATATATATATATATATATATATATATATATATGTATATATATATATATATATATATATATATATATATATATATATATATATATATATATATATATATATATATATATATATATATATATATATATATATATATATATATATATATATATATATATATATATATATATATATATATATATATATATATATATATATATATATATATATATATATATATATATATATATATATATATATATATATATATATATATATATATATATATATATATATATATATATATATATATATATATATATATATATATATATATATATATATATATATATATATATATATATATATATATATATATATATATATATATATATATATATATATATATATATATATATATATATATATATATATATATATATATATATATATATATATATATATATATATATATATATATATATATATATTAAAAGGATTTTGTTTTATGTTAAATAAAAGGAGAATAAATACTTTACAAATTTAATTTATTAAATATTACTTGCTTGGTTCGGTCGATTTAGTATATCGTCCCTCAATCCACTAAATCTGTCTGTTTCCTTTTTTCTTACTTTTATTCATCGTTATCATTTGATTTTGAATTTTAAGTCATCGTTATCATTTTGTAGGTCTTGTTTTTAGTCTCAATTAACTTCTAATCCTGAGATTGAATAGAAAGGATAATGAAGGAAAATATAATGTGAAGAAAAGAACCCGTGGTAGAAGAAACGGCAGTAGGGTATGGGGGTAAGTAGGTAAACAGATAAAGAAAGGAGAATAGCAGATAGGAAGGAAGGATGTGAAAGCGTGAGAATGAAAGGAAGAAGACAATGTATGATAGTAGGGATAAGAAGAAACAGTGGTGGGGGTGGAACTAAAGGAAAGCAGGAATGGCTCAAGGAGGATAATATTGAGAAGAAAACATCTGCGTTACGGCTAATGATATTTATTGTCAAATTTTTTGAAAGGTTAATTAGTGACGGAAGGGGTTGTTGAATACGAACAACAGGACAGTCCTCTAATAGAAATAACGGAACCGAATCTTTGGAAAATCCACATATATGGACATTATTAACAGTTTTCATAACTACGACAAAATTTGGGTATTGACATAACTATCGGTCTTAGTTGGGTAATTCATTTAGCTTACCCTAAGAAATATTTTAGAATTAAATCATTTTGGAAGTTTTTGGAGAAGGATTTGTAATAAAAGACTTCAGTACACGACTTCACAATATCATCGGCAGATAATTTTAGATGTATTCAGTTGCATTCAGATATTCAGATATTGTCAACGACAATTGTACTAATTATTATACAATTATACATTACGCAAAGCTGTAATGCACCTACAATTGTTTAGATATTTATATAGAGGATATATAATAGACGAATCTTTAATCTACTTTGCAAGCGGTTTAGGGGTGAACACTTTAAACAAAATTTTGAAAGGTCTGTCCTAAAGAGAAAAGTATATGACAAGTATATTTTATATAGCAAGCATATTTTTATTGCGGGTAAAGTCATAAAGAATTGCCAAAAATCGCAAAAGTTTCGGAACTGCAGCAATCTCGTAAACTTTTGTGGTTATCTTTGAAATTCCCAAAAATCCCTTTAATACATTTTCTTCTTTTGAATCACCTGAATTATAGGACATCATCAAGGACATCTGCTGCAATAGGCGATATGTTTGAATAATGGGTTTATAGAATTTCAATAGCATCTAATTTTGTCTGGCTTGTGATAGGTTGCTGGCTGCTCTGCTTACTGTTGTTGGTGTTGTTGTAATTGTTATTATTGTTTGGTCTATTGTTGTTGTATAAGCGCTAAGCTTGAATTATAAGGCGCCATCATAGATTTCCCATTGGCAACATAAATTAAGGCACACACGAACACGTACACATACGTGCACACATAAATACGCATGTAAACCTTAAGTGTTAGGTATTGAATCTATCGACGGCTCTTGCATTTGCGGACTTACTCACTCATACGTTTCTGCAATTGAATGCTTGTGCAAATATGTATGTTTGTGTGACTATGTGTGCGCGTGCGTGTAAGGATCCATTTAACGTGAATGTCCAGTCCGTTACCGTTCAGTTAACTCCGGTTCGGTCGTCTTATATTGTTCTATCGTGTCCTCAATAATTGAATCCACTAATTACCAGGGATAACGTGTGTCACATGCCGGCCTTTGAACGACCAAACGGTGTTGCACGTGAGCGTAAACACTACAAGAAGTATAAATGTGTGTCTACTCAGTGCGCTCGGTGTGCTTTGAACTTAAAAAATAATTTTAAAAACGCACATATTCTCGCACGTGCACAAGAATAGCCGCACATAAAATTATTCCCGCGTTTAATCTAAGCGATGTTAATTTAAACTCTGCCATTTCAAAGGTCGTTACTAGCGAGAGAAGAATTATGTAGAAATAATAAGAAGAAAATATCAAAGCTGTGATTTTAATCAATATTAGCTGTTAGTAATGATTGCGGTTGGAAACAACGTTGTTGGTGCAAACGTAAAAAAGACTCATTAGTTATACGGTGTGGGTTAATTTTCAGACTGACGATAAAGGAATGGCCATTTATTTCAAGATTTCATCCCAAAGTGCAGAATCAACGATATCGCTAACGAAATAACGTTATTAAAGACACTTTTTGTGATAACATAAAAAGATTATTGTTTTCATATAAAATCGAGAAAAAATAAGTAAATAAATTAAAAACGAGCTACAGGTGAAAAGAAAACCGATGCTTTTATGATTTAAAATTACATTCAATTTTTAAAACTGGTCACAAATAGGAATTCTATTAAACATCACCACTGATCTGTCATTATCGATTCCAAGTGCAAAATTTAGTTAAAATTCTCCGCAAAAATTCGTTTAAGAATGTCAGATATTTCACTAATTTCTAACGATTATATCCTTCATTATAAAAAATAAAAGCGAAAAAATTGTATTATGGAAATCTAAAAAATGCCTTGAAACTTTAAGGATTAAGCTAATCACATGAAAAGCAGAAAAATAATTCCAAATATTTCAACGCCTCTTTTGAATTTTATTTATAATTTGATTTTAGTTCGTTTAAATGAGAAAACAATTATAATGAAACGCTTCTTTAAAATGAGTTTTTAAAATTAAGTTTTATTAACAATTTACAATTTTTCTCCTTCTACATCGCTTCGTTATTTTCTCTTTCAGATGCACCATCCAATTCAGATGAAACCGGCTGATAGTGAAAATCGAAACGGTAAGTTATCTCAAGGATACTACCTTCTATCTATTATATACACATATATATTTGACAATTAAAAATTCATAGTGGTTAGGAGCACATCCTTCTCACCTCATTCTGTAAATCCGAAAGAAATACAGTCCGTAATCTTATCTACCCAATTTAGAAAAGTCTTCCTTGGAGAATATTCGAATTTTCTTGGGTTTCCAATACCTGATATAATACCACGGATATTCATAAAGATTCTTGTTAGCCTATAACAGCAACATATACTTATGGGTATCAAAGGGAAGAAAGAGTAGAAAATTGAAAGGAATCAGTACCTAAAAATCGCGTATGGTATTTTTATAGTTTGGCAAGTCCTTAGCGAGAGGTGTAGAAAGTTATATGCCAAGTATAGACACATACCATTGCGATACTTCCGAAACTATTTTATTTTTCTATGTTAGCACGGTCATCGTAACATAGAAAAATAAATCTAATTTTGACAAACCTATAAATATTCACTTGTTCCTTTTATGTCTTTAAAAATAGAAGCATTTTTGTGACATATCTTATTCTTCTTCTCTCTTCTATGTTTCTTATACAAATGACTTTTTAAATAAAATGGGTTTACAAAATGTCATTACATTTGCATTATTATTTGTATGATCTTTTCCATCAGCATGATAAATAGAGGCACTATTGACTCCATAAAACCGTTCTATACAACTTTCTCTCTATGCGTAGAACGGCCTTTTTATATAAACCACCTTCTATAAAAAACCTTCCTATTTGTCTCTATATGAAGCATTTCTTGCGTGGACGGCGATTTCTAAATGTAGACTGATCAATAAAGGCATTGTTTATGTAGAGACGTTTCTCTATAAAGACCAATCTACATAAAGATATATCTATATATCTAATAGATCCTTTCATATAACATCATTTATAAAGTCATGACACCATAAATATGTATTATCTTATTTACACGGCTTTTTCGTTTCATAAAAATAAATAACGGTTTCACAAACACACTCACGTTTGTGAAAGTGATGCTTACTAAATCGATAAATATAAAGAGGCTTATCGTAAAATTTTTTCATAAGTCTCAAACTTATTGATTCACAAGTTTTGCAATGGATTATTGATCCATTGCAAAACTTGTGAATCAATAAGTCCCCCTCCCAGGAGGGTAGCATTGAGATGCATAGGAGAGCTAAAAACTTTCCTTAAATCAAACCTGGTGGTATTGCTGCAATAAAATCAATAATTGACGGAGTAAATTAATTTTATCAGAAACGTTTCTAAGAAAGCATCCACGCAATAAGATTGAGTGATTGGAAAAAAGAGTAAGGAAGGAAGTGATAATAGAATAAGTGGAAAAAAATTAATGTTCGTATAAATTCTGAAATGGGAATTGAAATCATCGTCCATCCAAAGTTTTAAATTCTAAAGTAGTATAGTAGTGTAGTTTATACGTTTAATATAAAAACAACAATTGCCCCAGCAAAAACAAATAATCAAACATATAACAATGTAAAAGTCAAGCAAACATGAAAATGCGAATAAATACCAGAAACACAAATTCAGCCATACCAATCAACAAACACACAGACAGACACAGATATACAAACTCACAAATACGTGAGCGCAATCACAGGGAAGCACTTCCACATGAAACCCAAAGATCGTTGAAAACTCAACCACCCACATGCAATCAAACAAACACTCCATGTGTGAATTTTTCATTGCTTCATTGAGAAAATGATCTGAAAACAGAAAACGGTATTTTAACGTAACTAAGTCTTAAGCTTACGTGGAATCAAACTGAGACCAACAATTATATTTGAATTGTCATGCGAGAAATTAGGGAATATGATGTGAGAAATTAGAAAGAGGAAAAGAGGATGTGAGAAATTAGGGAAGATGCTGATTATGCTGGTCGCATTAAATCCGTCAAATTGCACATTCCTTTAAAAAACAAATCCATAAATTACTTCTAAAATTTTATGTCAAACAATTTGACTAAAACCCACTCAAAATATTATTTATTTTAATCAATTACAAATTTTTATGAAAACAAATTGTATGAAATTGTAGTGAAAGTTTTATCTCGGTATTATATTTAAAAAAATTTTGGAAAAAGTGGTCTTAAAATAAGCCGCTCATCCGCAGCTTCATAAGTCCGCGTCGTCATTAACCACCATAATGCGTGTAATTCAGTTCCGGTTTTATCGATTTCCTACAGGGTATTTCTATTCTTGCAATGTGTTGCACTGCATCATAAACGTTCTTATCAGGTTTAGTTATTTTTGTTTTGTTATTATTGTTGACTAACACTGGTCAATCGCCAAATGGCTGAGGTTACCAATGGAATGCGAAAGGAATACTCATAGAATTCGAAATACGTCCCTTGCTGACGCTACTACACTACAGTCGCTGCTGCCCGAGGAAGTGGTCAGTCCTTGTTTGCTTTCTATTGTTGCGTTCAACACGTCGGAAGTGGGCGGCCTGCGAATTGGATAAATTCAATAGGAATGTGAACAAACGAATATATAAATAACTAAAAAGGGAATAGAATGGTAGATGTTTACTTTCTTGCCCTCACTGCGCGAATGAGTAGATAGAAGAAAATATTTACTAGCATCTAAATTATTCAATAACTAACAGAAGTATTGGAGAACATACTCTGTAGCCAACTAACATAGCCCGGTATGTCACCACCTCTCCCCTACCCTACCTTTCATCTTTAATATGGAATACACTCCTTCCGTTACTGCAACTAATACATTCGCGTGGTCGTTAAATATAAGAATATAATGTGCAACGTATGTAAGGAATTAAATTGTGAAGCTATTTTAATGCTTGTTCCTCTATTGCTACTATATCCTACTACTACTATTCCTTCGCAACCCTCTTCTTCCTCTTGTTATAGGTATTTTATTGGAAATTTTCTGTTATCTGTTAGCATTGGCTAGGATTCTATTTATATTATATTGGCTTCGACAGCATAATACTGAACGAATACCTCTACAAATAAACGTGCACGCACACACCCACACAAACTAAACCTAAAGGATTCCTGTTAGGAATTTATACATTTTCTCTGATTCTCAATAGAAATTAATTGTTATTGGTATTTCAATCATTTGGTCTGTTGCGATTGTTTGCGTTTAAGTATATTTGCGGTTATTTTACAATTCCGATGCACTAAAATATATTGTAAAAATTAACTCTTGGTACAGTTCGTTTATAGGAAATTTGAAAGCCATTAAAACAATTGAGATATCGAGGAAGATTAAAACGAAGATATAAAAATTAAAAGAGCAGGAGAACAATTCAAAATTATGATATAATTTATTTCAAACTTCATTTAAGAGAAGATTTTTTCTTATAAATTTTACTAAAAAGAAAATATTTTTCAATAACGTAACCTAATTTCCCCAACAAGCAGAAACACGAAAATCAAGAAAAGGAGGAAGAAGGAACAATAAATGTTTTATCATTTCTAGTGATTTCAACGATTCAGCCCATTTAAAGGACGGACGTTAGAAGATCAATAATTACAAATCGTCACAGAATGCATAATTCTCGAAAATGGCATGGAGTCGACTGGTTTAGATTATTTTAAGCCAGACTTAATTGTGCAGTCACAATTTTCGGTATTTCGGCTTGTGGGTTTTGGCACAGAGATACGCAATAATGGTTATATTAATTTAAGCTTGCTGCCTATAACACACAAAGACTGCCATCTTCTGGGATTAATAATAAGAGAAAAACTATAAATAAAGTTGCAAAAACTGAGAATTTTGGTAATAAAATTCTAATATTCTCCAAAGTTCATTTTTGGGCAACGTGAAAATATTAATCTTGGATGGTGTTCAAACTTTATTCAAAAATGATATGTTTGAATGTGGTTTTCATATTAAAATAAAATGATGTTCTGTGTCAAATGGAGAGCGTGGTAGAAAAGTGTTTTAAATAAAGGACTTTATGAAAACCAATCAAAACTGATAAGTATACAAAACGATCTGAACGATAGAAAAATAACCGCGCGAAACATAACATTACTAACACGTAGGAACGCCATATTAGATCTGGCCGAAACTTGTATAACCTCAAGCCGTTCTACTTATCTCCTACAATTCCATTTTTGGTTAATTTAGTTCTACTAATTTATCCATAACACAAATCTTTTGTGTGAAAGTCCATACATGGTCTGGTATAATAATGGGCGTAATGCGCCCATTTTTTTGGTAGATTTATAACATTCAAAGCAGCTATCTCGGCCTTCAAATTTCAGGTTCAAAATTTCTGAGAGACCGAAAAATTCGGCTTTTTAATTTTATTTCACAAAAGAGTAGGCGTCAATTTCAGTAATTTTGATTAACAAACAATTTTCAGTAACGGAATATTTGTGTCATATATCAATCAACTTATAATAATAAATAATATATGCGCCAAATTTCATGGAAATATCTCTTTTCGTTCTTCTGTAATCGCGATTTCTCTAGACAGACAGGCAAAAACTGACAAATCGACGAGTAGGCCAGACTCGTAGGACTCTGAGCCAGAATATACATATTTTTCTACACCTGTCACGCCCATTTGATGCATCCAAACGGAGCAACAAACAATATATCCTAAATTATAAAAAATTTATATTAAAAATTAGTTCACAACTTTATTCTCATTTATAACGCATTTATGATAGAATGATAGAAGTATGAGAAAGAGAAGGAAAAAGTAATAGTTATCATTTCCACAAAGCGCTTCTAAAGCTTTACCAACGTCAAATTAAACTCCTTATTTAAATTCCTTACGACTTTAAACATTTTCATCTCTCTCTCTTTCTGCTATCCGTCTTTCTCTATCCCTATCTTTTTTCATCCTCGTTTCTACAGTGGAAATTTCTATGCGTTACGTATTCACTTAATGTAATTTCTTATGCTTACCACAATAATGCTTTCAACAACAAAACGCCGCACAGTGGCAGATATTTTGAAATAGCGGTCAAAAGTCTATATCTTCTGAACGCGTTAAATTATTTAATTTATTTTTTTTTTCTTTGCTACCCTAATCTTTAGCTTTAATTTCATGCTACAACCATTAAAATTGACATGGGGGAACCAAAGATATGACAGATTTTATCAACCTACCTCGTACTTTTACTACAATCTAAATCTTTCTAAGCATATCCGTCATGAATAAAGAACACTGCAAACATACTGCGTTTTTTTATAAATGTTGTGTTTTTTGAATACTTATATTAATTATTTATTATAATAATAAAGGCAAAATACAAAGATATATAATTTAAGATTATAATTCAATAAATAAAGACAAAATATTTACATGTGTATGCAAACTAAGCAATTTTTACAAAATGTTCAGCAAAATATTTTTGTTGGTCGTCTAATAGTAAATTTTTAGCATCATTATCCAATTCAATTGATGAAGACTTCCATTTTTGACGAATATTCGAAATATATGGATCTGATGTGCAGAGCAAAACTGTAAGAAGATCCTCATTCGTACAATATCTTGACATTTTTCTTGTGTTGTGCTCACGAAAAAATCTATAATCCTTATTTCTTTTCTCTTGTGCTTCTTCGGAAAGATCACCTAGTGGAAGCAGACTATGTTCAATTACTTGTTCTCCATGATACAGAACTTTATGTATTGTTGATGGCATATTCCTCCAAGGGTATTTTTCGTTATATATCTCTGCGGTTTTCTTAGCATATATTCCGAATTTCTTCGCATCAATCATTTTGCTGCATGCTATAACTTCTATAATTACTTTAAACCGCCTTATTATTTCAATATCCACTCCTGTTATGAAAGCTGCAGTCTCAGGATCAGAGAAAAACCTTCGAGCAGTGTTTCCATCATTTGTGTTACCCTCTCCTTGTTTTGGTTGGTCAATTATCAGACCTAGTTGACGATATTGCTCCTGTATTTCTCTTTTCCTTATGTTTCTTTTTTCCAGATTCAATTCATTTCTTCTAACTGTTCCTGTAGCTCCGAATTCCAAATCATAAGCCAATTTGAGAATATGTTCCATGAAACGAATTCTAGTGTGAAGAGGGGACAATCCAAATTCGTACGCATCTTTACAGTCATTATCACTTGGTGGTACTTGGTTCAATTTACTCGAGGTTTGGTGACATATAATGCAGCTAGATGATGCCTTAGTATCCGTTAAGGCTTGTCCTACTTTTCCATCAATCATAGTGAGAAGAAGTTTGAAATCTATTTGAATACGATGTCCATAAATCTCAAAAAATACTGGCTGCAGTTCCTGAATTTGGCTTTTTATTTTATCAACTTCTTCGACTATGACATCTTTTGTCTCCTTTTTGAATGCAAATTTAATTGGTCTGCAATATTTTGTTGAAGAAGGTGTTTCATTTCTCCATATATCTTTGCTGGTTGACGGCTCAGGTTCTATTTTATTTTTCCTTAATCGCAAAGGAACAAAAGAAATCATAAACAAGTTGCCGTCATTTGAATTCTCTGCGTTAAATTGTTTATATTGCTTCTGACCAGATGATCCGTCACATCCCCACTTAGAAACAAGAGTAAGATTGCAATCGCCAAGACTTTTTAGACAATTTTCATCTAATGAAAGCAATAATCTCTCGGCAGTGTGCTCTAGAAGATCTTGTAATTTAACCTCTGCTGAGCTTGGAGTAATTTCGATCGCACTTTTCGAAGGTAGGCAGTCTTTTTTTATAGCAATTATTTCGTCGTATGATGGAAAGATGTTGCATTTTTTTCCATTGGCTCGCTTGCGTAATTCTATATACTGATTTTTAGTCAATTTTAAATCTAGGAATAATGCAAATGCTTCATCTGGGGTAAACTTTTATTCTTCAGTTGGAGTTTTAACGTTGGTCAGTAATCTTTTTATGCGTTTAGGGGTAGCTTCCATTACTTTCTCAATTAGTTCTACCTTGTCCTTTTTATTTTTTGATGGACCTAGTTGATGAAGAAATGATTCCTTTATTATTTCGGTGGATATTTCTTCATTGATGTTGCCAAGTTTGCGCCTTCGAGATCGTTCACTGCACTCATCAATCGATTTCCTTGGTCGACCAGTCTTCTCGCTGCCTTTATCAGTAGTTTCATTTTCAAAGACGAGTTCAGTTTCCATCCAATTTTTATAGCGTTGGTACATCACCTCTTTTTTTCGATGCACATCCTTATATCGCGTTTTCAAATGCGACAAAAAAGTTTTTATTTTATTTGTATATGTTTCAATACGTTCTTCATTACAAGAATCGCAAAAAGTTTTACTGAGAATATACGAAATAACATCTTGGTCCTCTTTTCGTACAAAGTAAATATCGGCCAAAGTCTTATATGTGAACTTCACCATGTTTTTATCAACACTACAGAAATTATATTTTGGCAGCGCTTTAAATACTCTAATCTTCACACATCCTTAACAATATTTGTAGGTAATTATTTGGTCATAAAATTGGTTTTTTTCTTCATAAACACTGCTACCTGATTCATCAAAACGTTTAAACTTTACTTATACCCATACCCTACCATTACCTAATGTTTTAGGTACCTGATAATTAAGTATAGGTACCTAATAACTAAAAATACAACACTTATTTTTCCAACGAAACAATCATTTAAAGAAACAAAATACTCATAATCATTTAACAGCCAAAAAAAAAAACATGAAATAAGAATCCTTTAATTTTGCATTAGATGACTTTGTGTCATAAAAAATACTCCAGGTACCACATCCGCAAGCTTCCGCAAATAAAACTATATACAGAATCTAGAGAAAAGACTCAGCTATGCGATCGTGTAAAATTTGTTCTGGACGACGCTGGCCCTTTTGATTCCCGATCCAATTTACATGAAAATTTATTGAAATTTGGTACATTTTTTAAATACCTGTTACATATTATTAGTAACGCTTATTTAACTTAGTTTAATATTATTTAAATATAAAATAGATTAGAAAAATAAATAAAAAAGACCGGAACTTAATATCAGCAAAACTCGCCGAGTTATAATTATTTAAACTATAAAAAAATTACAGAAAATCAAAAATTTTAGGCCAAAACAGAAAAGGACTAGCTTTGATTGTCCTGTTTTTAGTGAAAGGATCAAATTAGAGCTGTTATTTTTTGGCACCCTAGGTTCTGATGTATTATCTTTCATATAAGCATACTAATTGTAAAATTGGCGACTGTGAAAAAAAAAACTTTTGGCCGCTATTTCAAAATATCTGCCACTGTGCGCCGGTACCGAAATTAGCAACAACAACACAAATCAACAGCAGAACATCGTGTGGAATACAGGAAAGTAAAGATACACTACGTTATTCGGAAAAGAACTTCGAAAAGGATTCGAAAAGCACAAGTCATTACGAATGCGATTAACTACGTTTTACAATTCGAAAATATATTGTATATACGAATCATCGCTGCCGTCATTTGATGCTGAAACACACCCACAACGATTAATGCAAGAAGAATAATTAAACTCAACAGCTACAAAAGCAATGAGAAGAATCTTCACCATTTTTGAACACTGTGTTGTTCTTGTTCTTATTTTTGTTTTACGAATAGTGATTATCGTTTTAAGATTGGAAAGCATCGATGATTTATTGTAAGCCGTTAACGAGCGAATCGGCATTCTCGTAAACTCGTAAAATCGATAAAGAGTGATCGTTAATTGCTAGAAAATATCCATTTTAAATCATTCTTTTTTAGAGAAAATGCCGCAAAAATTTACCTCAAATTTCAAAAGTGCTTCAAAATTATACAGTTTGAGCATTTTTTCACTATTTCAACATATTTTCGGACATTTTACATATCAATAAGATGAAAGTGATTCATGTTTCAAACTCCTTTCCAGCTCTCTATCACTTTAAACGTGATCTCTTAAGCTAATCGAGTGTTTCCATCGTGGGACGCATGCATGAAAATAAGCCCGTGATTTGCGTCCTTTGCGAACGTTGCCCATGTGTATGCTTGCATGCGTGGATGTGGGTGTGCGTATGTGTATAATGATAAATGCTTCCCGTACAAATAATTTGATGGTTAATTAGCTCGGATTTTGATCGTGATGGTTGCATCTAAGTAACACGTGACAAGATACACAATTTAGTTGTCTGTCATCTCATCTAGCATTTACGCACACACATTTACTTATACATATGCATGCACATACATCTGTACGCAATCAGCCGGACGGTGTTGAGGTTAGCGCAGTTGTTTTCGTCATCGCCGTTGTTGTTGGCGTTCTTGTTGCCGTTAATAAAGCCATTAAATGTACAATGCGTCACTGAAGAGCTTGTTAATGATAATATTATGTGGTCGATCATGGTGGAGATGGCAGTGGTGGTGGTCGCGATGACGATGACACCCCGAAATGCTAACGAATTAATTATCAAATCTAGCATTTAATCGAGCAACGGAATGAAATTGCCACCGTCTCTCGGGCATGGCTCGGATGCCGGTTTTCCTTTCGATTGCCATAAAGACGTCCAAGCGTTCGTTGCGTACCAATTTCACATTACTAAATTTTAATTTTTGGCAAATTGCCAAACAACATTTTTAATCTTTTAAAATCGTGTATAAGCTTCTTGTTTTTATTGGTTCCTTTATAGATAGCGTCTATCGTTTTTGGCGTTACTTACCTGCTAAATTAAAATTGGAACACATATATTGTATTAGATATAATTATCAGATATAATTATTGTATCATATCCGAAACACAGATTCACTTAAACACAAATTATCCACACATTACAATAAATTGATCTCTGCGATACAGGTTTCGCCTTTCAAATATGAACATTTGATAATACACGGGGAAATATAAATTTTCCGGCAATGCTCCAGCAAATTACACAAAAAACCTTACTCTCCTTCGTCTCCTACGTCTCTTAAAAAGATGTTTTCAATTTTTTAATATTCTGGTTGACTATATCTGCATCGTCGCGACATTGCTCACGTGTGGGTAGCGTTGTGATCCATTTACCCGTCCTTCCTTCTTATGATTTTTCTGTTGACAATTTTTCTGTTTATTTCTCTAAATCGTTCTAGCCATTCTTTGTGTTCTAGAATGAATTAATGCATTTTTGCTGTTAATTGTGTGACATTAATGATGATGGCGGTAATGGTTATGATGATTTTAATGATAAGATTTTTTTAGCACCAAATTATAATTGTATTAACTTGATGAAAGGCCATTCATCACCGTCGCATGCAGCGCTTCCAAATTTCATCATCCATAATATGAATGTAAAACGTTTGGGTATTTAGTATTTAACGCAATTATTTATTAATTTTATATATAATTTCTTAATTATTATTCCTATAATATAAAAGGAATTTAATAAAACTAATGGATATATTTTGAGTTTTTCCTATCGGAGATCGTGTTACAACGCAATTCCTTCTGTTCAAAATATTTGAAAACCTCAAACACGCTTTTATTTTTCTTTTCTTATATATACATAATAATAAATAAATAATTCGAGGCTAATTTTTTAAAAATTGTGTGAAACTTCAGCCAACAATTGAATTACAATTTGAAATAGCTGAAAACCAAGGGGTGTTTCATTTGTTGCGTTTATTTGCGCCTGATGGCAATAACCGAGCGAATATTTAGTCCTTATTTTCGCTTGTCCATTTTCAAATACTTTCTACTTGAAAAAACATCGAACGAGCAAATACACCCGATAGATTTAGCAGCCGATCCCCTCTTCATCCTATACCATCTTTCTTCAAAGTGATAATAAAATCATTTGCCATTAGGTAGATTTTTCTTTAAGCTGTGCCAATTCACCTCAATGCATTTTTAATAAAAGTTTTTTACGCTTTCGCTTAAAAGATTTTCGCAAGAGAAAGTCCATTAACAAAATGAAATTGATTCAGCAATAAAGAGTCTTTATTGAGTAAGTGAAAACTGTCAAGTAGCACATTCTTGTACTTCATAAAATTTTGGTAATGAATGCTCAGAAATTCCGACATTTAAGTGAGTTGGAGTGAAATTTTCTTCTTACATACATTCCTTTTACCTTTTAAAAATCAGACACGCCTTTATCCTTGGAAATATAAAAATTACGATAAGTAGAATGTTGGTAAATTAAAACCAGCTTCTTACTATGAAAACTTTGTTGTTTTTGCAATTTTAACGACTTTCTAATTAAAATTTTCTTAATCTTTTGTAATAATCCGAACTATTTGTGATTAAATTGTAAAGAAATTTTATTATTTATTTTTTAGTATTTTTTTAATTCCACCAAGATCACGCACGAAAATTTGTTATTTATTACACACTGCAAAAATTAAATAGAATATTAATACTTTTTAAACTTTTTTATAAAAAAAGTTTTAGTTCTTTATACATAAACACCGCGAAGAAAAATTAAGAATAAGAAGAAAGAAATGAATTTGGCATTGGCAATGCCCACTTCCCTTCCCTAAAGAGGCACACACGCTCATATCATGTGTTTACCGCATCATTTTTTTCCTCTTGCTTCAATAAAGATCAAGCCATATCAAAGTGCATGTGCACAACAACAACAACAACAATGAACATCAACAAACAACAAAACCAAGAACAGCAACAAAAGTAGTAATAATTTATTTTTCGAGCTTCGCGCTTCTTTGATACGCGAGTTTTATATTACAAAAGTATTCGAAGAAATAAGAAAACAAACACCATACAGCAAAAATGAATGAATGATCAGCAGCGAGGTAAGAGGAAATGATAGCAATTATTTAAAATTGTATCTGAAAAACGAGAAAAAGTGAAACAAAGGCATACATCCGATGTATCAGACGCTGAAGTAAGGGCAAGAGAGAGCTATTTGGAAAATATTGTTGTTGTTTTTGTTACTGCTGCTGGCATTGTTGTCGTGATATCTGTTACATGACATTGTAATACTCGTGTAATCTTAATTCCGCGGTAAATTAAGCGACACGAAATCACTTTGACTTTCGTCAGGAAGACGGACTCACCAAACATTACCCACTTTGTTAAATATCTCAAAAAAAAAACGATAACAAAAAGCAAAAATCACCTCAAAAATTTAGATAAAAAACAATATTAATGCTGGGAACTCAATTATCAACAGGAAAGTAATCGACAATTAGGTACATTCAATTAGTCTTTCGATGACATTGTTGTTGTTTTTGGTGCCATTTAAGCACAAAACAATTTTATTACCGCCACCCTCCCGCGTCCTTTAAAAGGACATGATACATTTTGCAAACCCATTGAACCCATAGATATATTTTGCCAAAGTATAGAAAATTTGCTATGTAATCACAAGATCGACGAAGAAAAGGGTGGGAAGACAGGTTAGGGGAGAGAGAAAAAAAATTAAAAATTATACAAAAATATTGAATTAAAAACGAAAAGAAAATGAAATGAAGGAAAACGTATTGAAAAACGAAAAGAGCACAAATCTAAGAGAGTAGAGAGCAAGTGATAGAGAGCGAGCGAGAGAAAGGGAAATAGCAAAGCAACAAGAGAAACGTTATAAATCATTGCAAGTTAAAGTTAATCACGGGAATGCGAAATTAATTAAAACCATCAGATATGCTCTTAAATGGTGTCTTATACATTTTAAATAATTTAAAAAATTTTTGGTTTCGAAAATCTTAAGAGAAAATCAAATATTTACAGATTTAATTTCAAGAATGAATTTATAAAGTGAAAGCACTCGATTTTTCGAATTAGAATTTTCGAGTAATACAAAAAGTACGTTTCGAAAGAACTAAAGCTTTTTTTGAAGTCTAGCATAATTATAAACAATATTTATTTTCAACATTTTTAGTAAGGATCGAATAAAACGTCATATTTATTTACCTGAATTGCGTTTTAATTTAAACATTATCCTGGTTGGGTAAATGAAATGCCAGATTTAAAAAAACTTCAAACTCTAGCGATTTTTGAACATTGAGATATTTTGGATATTTTATGTATCGTGTTTTCCGTAACTATGAAAATTCGCAAATTGATTATCAACGAAACTGCATAAACGACTTTTTACAGTGTCACTGTCTCACATTGAAATCAACTATAATATAAAAAACTCAAGTGAGCACTGATTGCGGTCTAAGCGAACCTCGTGTACTCTACAACCGCTTTTGTCGGAAAACAATGGGCGCCTCCAACTCACGTTTACTTTATTAGCCAACGATAACATCTTAACACATTTCTACCACTACATTTCTCAAGAAATACCCCAAATAGAGCCCAATTATCTTAAGAAATGCCTATTTTTTAACTAAGTTTATCATTTAAATGCCGTCTTAATTCATGAAAAATTTTATAAGAGCCACCCTATATGTCCCTCCATAGTACTGATTCCGTCGTACAGATGCATTGACGAAGCTTTAGGACTATGTAATTTTCGAGTGTTTTTGAGTCGAAAATAGGGTGTAAAAATCGATATACAATCGACACAATATCAATGCACAAGGCAGTAGCAATAATGATCACAACCACAGCTCAAAGTATAATTTATAACAAAAATTAATTAAAAATTAGCAACAAAAACAAGCATAGCATGTAAAAATGCTAACTTCAACCTGACCGAAGCCAATATACCCTACACCCGTAATAAACATTTATAGTGTAGCCTTAGTAATTATTGGGCGGCATGCGCCCTTTTTAATGTTACATTTAGCCTTCTTAGGTTAATGGTATGGTATGATCCAATAGTGGGTACGCCACCCGGTTTTTGGGTGTTTAGAATTTCCAACAGTGCCAACATGGCGAGCTAATATTTGCTTAAAAAGTCCGATGGTGACCGAAAAATGAGACTGCAATTTTATTTTATAGAAAAGAAATATGCATGCTACATTTCATGGGAATATCCCATGAAACACTTCCATTGCACGTCCATTTTTTCCAAGAAAACAAAATATTATCCGTGGTGGATTATATATACTTTACCATACCTGCTACGTCTCGTTTAATGTGTGCAAACGCAGGAACATTGAGTGTAGGGTGTAAAAATTTATTGAAAACGAATAACTTACGGAAAAATGATGATTCGATTCAACTCAAACCGCAGTACAAGCTACCACACCCCCTCAAACGATTCGTGAAGGGCACACGAACTTCATTCTCCGATTTCCTTTACATTCTGTTTATCTTTATGCTGACTTTCTTTTACTCTCTCATCGTTCTCTTCGACATATGAGGTCTGTTCAAAAAGTATCGCCAGAGCTTTGTGCCCTCATTTGTGCCCTCAGCCACAGTATTTCCCTGTGACCTTTTCTTTTTCCCGAAACTAAAAAAGCCTCAGAAAGTGAGCGAAGCTAAAGAAGCCTAACTAAAATTAAAAGAGCCATGCTGCACCACCATTGGGGACGTAAAGGTGGCATCGAAGGGGGAGTTGAACGAGATCACTAAAAATGATTTTTCGAAGTGGTCCGAAGATTCAAAAAATATCAGCTTAAATGTATGATATCCTATGGGAACTACTTTGGAAGAGACAAGGTTGATATCTGTCGATAAACAAATAATTTTTGAGAAAATACAAAATTCACAATACCTTTTGAACCGACCTCGTATTATTAATTAATTTAATTCGTCATGTTATATACTCACTTTTTCTCTCTTCCCATTTTCTCTTTCTCACTCTCACACCTTCTTTCGATGATGACGCTAATTATGATGACGATGAGATGAGTGTTGCTAGCGGCAGCAATATTTAAATATATAATATTTTCGATTTTTGTTTGCGCTTTCGATACATTTCGAATTGTAATCGATGTAAGCTTTCCCTAGCTGGTGGACGGTTTTATTCGGACGATCGATCGATCGAGAGATGGATCGGTGCATTTTATTATCGTGTACGGAAGGAAACTCGATAGTCGGTCGATTGATCATCCTTCGGTTCGAATGATTGCGCATTAATCCCATTTTTTTGAGAGAAATAAAAAAAATTCGGTGTTTTGATTGACAAACGAACTGGCGACAATAGTTCGAATTAAATTAGTATCAATTAACTGGAAACGTTGCGCATCGTTAAACTGTGAAGTATAATGGAAGCCAACAAAATTTAATTGTCACTTGTTAAATTGTTGTGAATTTGTATCTGCGACGATACAACGCGATACGAAATGATAAAAATTTAATTACAAAACATGAGAAAGATCGTCGCGGCGATCCCCGTTGATAATTTATGCGATTGAGAGTTTACGAATTTTGATTTGGCTCTCAATGATTTTTGCTGATGATTGTTATTGCTGTAATTGGATGGATGTTGGTGATCGTAAATAAAACAAGAC
Organism: Physocephala rufipes; assembly: GCA_963966595.1. Classification (NCBI taxonomy): domain Eukaryota; kingdom Metazoa; phylum Arthropoda; class Insecta; order Diptera; family Conopidae; genus Physocephala; species Physocephala rufipes. The sequence continues at coordinate 25,527,779 of OZ016502.1, forward strand.
TTACAAAAAGATGCCGGAAAGAGAGGGGTGCGGTGAAGTTCAACGAAAAATGATTTTTATGGTGAAAAACGAAAGAAAAGTGTTCTGTGAGAAATGTCATTAATATTTAAATATCATCTCATATAACTCACCTACTCGCTCCCTCGCCTCGCCGATCACATATGTTGCCGTTTTATTCTAAAGTTGTTTCATTTGCCATTATATCGCTCATCGCAAGTCATGCAATGTTTTGTCAACAATCTCAGTTGTGTCACAATAACGAAAACCCTAAAAGGCCCTTAAAAATAACGAATTTTTTGGCAAGGCACAACAATTAGGAATGATGGTTGTATGAAATCAGTGAGATATTTTTTGTTTCTATCGCTATAACAAAAATGTGAAAAATACACCACACAACTATACAACAACAATAACAACAATGACATACCATCTAAATCTTCCCGGAATACCTAAGTAGTATGTATGGATATGTGTGCATGTGTACGAATGCGCCTGCATTTATCAAGGTGTGTTCATGCATAGCAAAGCAAAAAAAATTGTGAGCTTAGCTTTGCTTATTGTTCATTTCTTTATTGTTATTATTGTTTGTTTTTATTTTGATAGTCATAGCCATTGTGCGGCTTTCGTTTTCCTTTCCTCTTGCCGCACCAGTAATCGGTGAACAGTGTTGTTGTTATTGCTCATACTATCGTTATTATTGTCATTTACAGTTCGCACACAATTTTGCATGAGAATCCGCGATCTGCTAGATATTAGTATAAATAATATCACATATACAAGAGCAAACGTATCATCACCACAATTTTCACACAGAGCACTCACATC